>JAGKQL010000009.1:40395378-40426363 GCA_018398635.1 Cyprinodon brontotheroides | reverse complement strand
CTTTGTACCTTGAAGGTTCCCTTAATGTACTTTGATTGTACCTCAAGGTACTTTGATTGTTCCTCGATTGTACCTCAAGGTACTTTGTACCTTGAAGGTTCCCTTAATGTACTTTGATTGTACCTCAAGGTACTTTGATTGTTCCTCGATTGTACCTCAAGGTACTTTGTACCTTGAAGGTTCCCTTAAGGTACTTTGATTGTACCTCGAAGGTACCTCAAGGTACTTTGATTGTACCTCAATGTACTTTGATTGTACCTCGATTGTACCTCAAGGTACTTTGTACCTTGTAGGTTCCCTCAAGGTACTTTGATTGTACCTTGAAGGTACCTCAAGGTACTTTGATTGTACCTCGAAGGTACCTCAAGGTACTTTGATTGTACCTTGAAGGTACCTTCATCATGTACCTTCATCATAAAGTTCGGAGCTGCAGCCTGGACTATAAAAACCAGCTAGGCGGGTTTTCAGCTTCAGAACCCCCCCCCCCCACTTGACGCCTTCTCGTGTTCTGTTGTTTTTCCGCAGTAAGTTCCGGCTTTCCTACTATCCCCACCGCCTGGAGAACTTCTCTGAGCTCCTGAAGGACGCATTCAAAGGCAAAATGGAGCACACCGTCTATGGAGACTTCAAGGCGTATCGTCCGGGTCAGGCCCAGACGCCGTGCTACTTCATCCACGTGTGTAAGAAGACGGCCTGACGGGACCGACCTCTGACCTCTAGATGGAGGAAGGGGTGGATTTCAGTGGGTCATGACATGTTTAAGTTGACCTTTGTTTGGGCAGACATGTTAGAGCAGCAACAGATAAAGGTGCATCATCATCTCTGGTTCTGCTGGTCTTCACGCCCTCCTCCAGCTCATCCATTGTCTTTAAGCTCAGCTGTTTCTAAGATGTCTTCTGGACCGTTTCCTGCTTTTGCTTCTCCGCTGCAGATCTTATTGAAGCTTTTATTGGCCTGGTTTAAGACCGGTTTAAGAAGGATTCCCCCCCTACCAGGCTCCAAGCAGGTTAAACAGCTGGTCCAGTTAACTTCCGCCTTAAAGATCCAATATGTTTTAAATCTGCTTTCCTTTCCTCTGAGATGGTAACAGTACAAACATTTGCACAAAGCTCTGAGCTGGGCTGAACCGACCAAAACTCAAGTTCCAGTGACCCCATGACTGAAGCTGATTCATTTCCCAAAGAGCCTCTGTTCACAACCAAACTGGTCCAACACTGAGGGCAACTCAGGGAAAGTTAGTACCAAGATGCGTCTGGCTGGACGGACCGCCGGCCGCGATCAAAGTCCTTGTATGACTCGGTCTTCTGGTTGTTCTGGTGTTTAATAAAAGGTTTTAAATCAAAAATGGGTCGTTGGGTTTGTGGAGTCATATTCAAGGTTTCAGGAGGACCTCGTCCATCTGCTGCCAACCCAGAACTTCTAAGCTTCCCAAAGTGGATATAAGGCATGACTAGATACACTGATGGAAATACCATGAAATAGGCAAGGAATTGATCTAATACATGATTCAGGTATGTCATATACCATTCAGTTGTAAAATGCAGTTATTTAATGAGGTTATTTCATCATTAATTCAATTCAGTTTATATATATAGTGCCAATTCTCATCATGTCATCTCAGATCACTTTAAAGACACAGTTCAACCAGATCATCCAGTCAGATAGGTTCAGAAGATGAAAGAGAGATCTTCCAGTTAGTCAGAGAAACATGATCAAAATGTAAACAGTGTGAGAGACACATAGTGCAAAAAGGCATTGATGTGGAAGGTTCAGAGCAGTGTCATTGATGATGTCACGGGCTCGGAACACGCAGCGCTGGGATGAAATGTCTTTAATGGAGGCAAGAGGAGCCCTCATGATCCTCTCTGCTGTTCTCACCTTCTTCCAGTCTGAGGCGCTGCAGCCTCCACAGCACACAGTGAGACAGCTGGTCAGAACGCTCTCTATGGTGCTTCTGGAGAAGGTGGGGAGGATGGGGGGGGGCAGGTGGGCTCTCCTCATCCTCCACAGGAAGTCCAAGCGCTTCTGGTTCCTTTTGACCAGTGAGGTGGTGTTTCCAGTCCAGGTGAGGGTGTCTGTGATGAATTTGGTGCTGCTGACCACCTCTACAGCTGAGCTGTTGATGAGCAGTGGAGCGTGGTTAGGATGGTTCTTCCTGAAGTCCACCATGATCTCCTTCATCTTCTCCGCCTTCAGGATCAGAGGCTGGTATCTGCACCACCAGCTGCTCCTCCTCCCTCTGTGGAGGGTCCCGGGTCGTTTTGTCTCCTGATGAGGCCCCCACCGTGGTATCAGCGTCTTTCCCGCAAAAACTTCACCATGTGGGTGGTGGTGAGGGGCGCAGTGGTGTGTCATCAGGGTGAACAGCAGGGGCTCAGGACGCAGGCGCTGGGGAGGACTTGGAGCTGATGACATCAGGTGGTGTTCTGTCCGACGGACTGACTGAGAGTCTGTTCCCGGTGGTCTTTAGCAGCCAATAACTGTGTGTGAATCCCAGCTGTTTCAGTTTGCCCATCAGATGCTGTGGGATGATTATTTTATTCAGTTTATTTCTATGGCTCCAATTCACATCATGTTATCTCAAGGGCACTTTTAAGTGGGAACGGCCATCTGCTGAGGCCCACTTACTTACTTACTATATATGGGGTTCCGGAGACAGAAGCGAACGCATAGAAAAAAGCATAGATACAAAAAGGCAACTGTCAACCAGCTCCCACAGGCGGCCCCGTCCAGAAAACACATCCAGGCGGACCCGAGCTCGAGCCAGCTCCCATGTCGGGGGATTAAGAGCATCCAGTTAGTCACAGTCAGAGAAACAGGACTACACTGAAAAAGCAGGCCGCTAAGCTCCAACATCTATAAACAAAGGTGTTGATGGCAGCAGCTTAGCTGATGTTTCTCTCCAGGATGAGTCACAGCCAAACAGCAGGAACCAGACCAGATGAAGCTACTGAGAAAAAGCAGAGCAGAGGCGTTAGAAGTGAACTAACAAGATTCTGCAGAGTGGGAGGTAGGGTGGGATAGGGGAATGAAGCAGAATGATGAAAAGAGGGGTCCCTATGTCCTCCAGCAGTCTAAGCCCTATAACAGCGCAGAACTATAGAGATAGCTCAGGATAACCTCGAGCCACTCTAACTATAAGCTTTATCAAAAGAGGAAAGTTTTTTGTTTTAAGCCTAGCCTTAAAAGTAGACAGGGTGTCTGCCTCGCGGACTAAAGCACAGATCACTTTCTTGATTGCCTTGTGAAGCCCTCAATGTGCTGAATCTAATTCTGGGTCCGATCTAACAGAAAATAATCAGACTACGCAGAAATTCAGCAGCAACTTCATGGGTCTGACAAGAAGAGAGATGCAGTTCTAAATAAAATTATATCTGCTTTGGGGGGAAAATACAAAATTGCAACAAAAAAAAACAAGTTGCTTTGGAGTAGCACAGTGAGTATAAAGTGGGCAGGGCCTGAAGGCATGAAACCCACTGAGAGGATGAGACCCACTGAATGCATGCAGCCGCAGTGTGGAGGGAAGACACCAGGACACAGCTTGGTTTAAACATTGCTTTTACTGATTAACTTAGACCTAACATCAGAAAATGAGCAGAGCTTTTCCTTCTATTTGATAACAGGACATCTTGTCTTTAATACTAATAACAAACTGTCTCTTTTTTTAGTGTTTGTCAGAAAAACAACACTTTATGTTGAGACAAAGAGCATTCTCCTTAAGGGTCAAAGTTCAAATATGCTGATGAATTTGGATAAAAGAAGAGAAACCAAGGAAAACAAAGACAGACTGTTCCTTTCCATCTTAGATTTATAATCACATTTCAAGTCAGAGTAAAATAAATCAATTAATTAAATTAAATTAAAACATTTAAACTTCCTTCAGAATTACAGAAAAATGTGTTGAGAAGAAAGGAGGCGAAGCAGCTGCTGCCTCAGAGGAACCGTTTTTACCAGACTTTCATTTAAAGTTTTTACGGACCAGAGAACTTCTACCTGTTTGTCTAAATGCTGTTGGGTCCAGTTCTCCTCTAAGTGATGGTTCTAATAGAAGATGCTGAGGTTTGGAGATGTGGATGCTGACCACCAGCCTGGCAGGTGGTCAGCATCCACGGTAAGCATGGAGCTGGGAATGCTAAGGCACTTTAAAGGTTCTGCACGGCGGCGCTGCTGCAGAACTGTTGCTTCCTGAGGCAGCATCAGAACACGCAGTACGAAAACCCGATGAGCGGAGACCAGTTCAGACAGGCGTGGTTCTGGAGACGCTGAGCCATGAGGCTTCATCCAATCAGAAGGTTCCTGTTTTCAGAGCATTCCAGGAGGACCGAAGGTCTTTGAGCTCTGCCAGGCAACAACTTTAATCGTTTGTGAAGATCTCTCTCTGAATCCCACAAACAAGGTCCAAAACCCTCTTCCTCCTCCTCTTCTTCTTCCCCCTCCTGCTCTCGTTCTTCTCCTGCTCTTCCTGTCCTGCGGCTGCCCTCTGTTCTCATGTCCTTACGACCCTCCAAAGTCTTAGTCCTTCGGCTGAACTTGCGGTGAGAAGCAAAAGCCTCTTCGGGTCTAGGTTTATCAGTCTGCACCTCCTGCTCCCTTTCCTCCTCCTCCTCAGCATCTTTGTCCTCCTCTTTGTCCGTGCTCGGCCCTGGTTTTCCTTGTCCGGTCAGATGGAGCTTTGACGTGCTGCCTGTGGAAGAGAGAGCAGCATCGTACATGGAGAACGGTAGCTGGAGGTAGTGACCCGCCGCCTCGTAAACACAGCAGCACGTCTGAGAGCAGTCCGGGCCCGGCCCTGATGGTACCACCCGGAACCGCTTCCTGAGGGGCGGGCCAGCCGGTGGCGGGAGGCAGATCCGGATGGGCAGGGCCCTGTGGAGAGCTTGGTGAGCTGAGCCGGCGGTGGGCGGCAGGTTCCAGGGGCCGCTGGTGAGCACCGGGTTTGGTGGGAAGCACCAGTTGGCGCTCGGGAGCAGGATCTCAGCTCGCAGACGGTGGAGGAGGTTGTTAATGAGGACAGAGCGACGGAGGAACACTTCAGGGTCGTCCATGTATCGCATCTTCTCGAGAGAAAGACGGAGAACGTGAGCCCGCTCCTCCTGGACCGGCGCCACCTGAGGAACATGGTAGAGTAAAGTCAGTGAGTCAGGAGGCAGCATCCTTTGAGAGGGGGTTCGAAACCTAAGGAAAGTCCTTTAGCTGAGAAATGACTCAGTAGGTCATTATGGCCATAATCAGTAAGAGTTCTCCAAAGGATAAACATTGACTCAAAGAGAACCAAAGTGTACTGGTCCATGCGGAACCTACAACATCATAACTCCTGTTAATTCAATTCTATTCAGTTTATTTCTATAGCTCCAATTCACATCATGTCATCTCAGGTCACTTTACAGTTCACCAGATCATCCAGTCAGATTGATTTAAAGTTTCTATCTAAGGAAAACCAGCTGATTGCATCGACTCATTGACTCTTCAGCAATCTCTCACACTAAGCATGCTTGTAGCCTGGCTCAGACATGGAACGATTTTCGGCCCTGGCATTTTTCCATCTACACCGGCCCACTTTTAACACCCCCCACCCAAAAAAACTAATTGAAGCACAGTCAAACGTTTGCATCTCAAATAGGAAACAATATGAATGCACATTGTGGATTAATCAATCTATCTCTGAGCATCACATGACAACCATCACCAAGACTTCTATAATGCGGTTTCACTGGCTTTGGTTATTAACTTAACATATTGTCCACACTCACCACATCAGCAGGGTTACCAGATGTCACTGACTCATGTTTTCCAAGCCAAAAATTTTTCATAAACCACCTGGATATACAAAATCTCACCCAATTTGAACCAGTCTATCGATCTCTTAGGCCATAAATCTAAAGAAAAACATTTTTCTACCCATAGATGGCCATCCTAAACTGCCAGATTAGGAAACGTCCCAACCTGGCAACAAAGCACGTAAGATGGGAAACTTTAGCCTTTAGATGCAAAACCCCATCATGCACCGCAACATGTTTTTGCTAAATATTCGAACATAAATTTGCAGAATATAACAGGAATATCATAGTTCGGTTTAAATACAGCATTTTGGTTTTATTATAATTTAGTTTGTTGCCAAGATTTTACAGTTTGAAGAAATAGAAAATGACACCATATGCCAACCGTCACAAGGATGAGCATGAAGGGAGCTCTATAGATACTGCATGGATCATTCAGGGAGTTAACATGGGATTACTTGTTGAGCTCCTTGAGTTATTTACTGTCACAGGTAGGAGCTTCAGCCGGAGAGGAAGTGTTGGGGACCCAACATTTAAGGAGGGCCAGCCCTCACACACGGAAATTAGGACCGGCCCACCAGTCGGCCTCTGCTGAGGCCGACTGGTGTTCAAGGAGACAGAAGCAGACATAGAAAAAGAAGCATAGATACAAAAGGCAACTGTCAACCAGCTCCACAGGCGGCCCCGTCCAGGAAACACACAGCCAGGCAGACGAGCTCCGAGCCAGCTCCCATGTCAGAGGATGAAGAGAGCACATCCAGTTAGTCACAGTCAGAGAAACAGGACTACACTGAAAAACAGGCCAAGCTCCAACATCTAGAAACAAAGGTGTTGATGGCAGCAGCACAGCTGATATTTCTCTCCAGGATGGAGTCACAGCCAAACAGGAACAGACCAGATGAAGCTGCTATGAGAAAAAGCAGAGAGAGCAGAACGTTAGAGATTAAACTAATAGATTCTGCAGAGTGGGAGAATAGAGATAGAATGAAGCAGAATGATGAAAAAGGGGTCCCTATGTCCTCCAGCAGTCTAAGCCTATAGCAGCATAATTATAGAGATAGCTCAGGATAACCTGAGCCACTCTAACTATAAGCTTTATCAAAAAGGAAAGTTTTAAGCCTAGCCTTAAAGTAGACAGGGGCTCTGTTCGAAAACCTAGGACGTGTCCTCCAAGGACGCGGTCTACCTAGACTGGATCCTTCAAAGTCCTTGAAAATAAGGAGACCGGAAGAGTTTAGGCTTTTGTGTGACCATTTTCAATAATCTTTTTGCTGCTGTAAATTTGCCCATCGTGGGACAATAAAGGGATTTTCTATTCTATTCTATAAAAGGGGTAGAAAGATATAAGTAAATCTAAACAAAGTATTTATAAAAAATATATCTGCAAATATCACAAATCAAGAGATCTCATGTTAAACAGACCACATTTTGGCATGGTTTTACTGCCGCGTACCTTAAAGTTATTTTAATTAGATCATGATTTACTCATTTTTGGAATCTTTGCTAATTTATTAGATTTTGGTCGTGGGCAAGACACTGTCTGGATGGAGTAATGAGTGGGTAACAATAGAGAAGCTGCAGAGAGGTCTGTTAAACTACCACTCTGCTTCCTGGTCTGCACCCTGGGGGGTCAGGGGTTGTTAGAACATAAGATCTGCCGTTAGAACATCAGATGGAATTTGACTGTATGATCTGGTGAACTGCAAAGTGCCTTGAGATGAAATGTGTTGTGAATTGGCCTATAGAAATAAACTGAATTGAGTTGAAGTAAAAGACTAAAGACTCCTTCCTTTGCTAAGTGTTGGACCAGCTGAAAACATCTTTACTCAGAGCTCAGAAGCTTCGGGTAGTAAGCAGAGAAACTGAGAAGAGACAATTAAAAACCGACCTGCTGATGTTCTAAAGATGGCCGCTTCCATTTCTAACTGGCTTTGGAGCAAAGGAGCGACTGACAGAGGAGGGTCTGATGAAGAACCTGGGAGCTGTTTCCAGGTTAGTCTGCGTTTGCTCCGCCGCGCCGAGCCCAGAGGAGCTCCAATGAGCCAGTAAAACGCCTGCCATGGATTTCAAACTGCTTCTCCTTTGTTTTTGCAGCTACGTTTGGTACATGCAGAGAAGTGCAGTTCAGTGCAGATGTGTGCAGGCAGCTCTGTGTCACCACCTTCAGACATCTTGATGATTTATTTTGAAAATCTTGATGCTGTGATCTATTTCCGGTTGGGATTTAGTGCATTAGGCTCCAGAACTAATAGAACCGCGTCGGGTTCAAGTCCGCTGGGGGGAACTGTAGAAACTAAGCTCTAATGTTTGGGTTCTGGAAGGTGAATACTTACAGGTAATATCACCTAAATACTTACAGGTTGGCAGTAGGTCCGAAAGCTGAGGAGAGGAGCTTCATCATCAGCAGCAAACTTCCTCTTGAAGTAGGCGGATCTGGACATGGAGCCCCGATCAGGACCTCTTCTACAGGAAGCTTCTGCTCAGAGGAGAAGGAATCAGATCATCTTCAGTCTGGAACCTAAAATCATATTCAGGAATGATTCTGCACCTGGAGAGCTGCAGGCCGGGTCCGGGTCAGCCAGCCGGGTCTTCCTGCTCCGATCCGTGCCCCAGATGGGGGGGTAAGCAGAGAGCGGAGCATCTCCCTCTGGGTCCAGGAAAGGGTTCACTGACAGAACCAGGGTCATCGTTGGTTCAGTTCTGAAGAAAAACCCGCAGAGGTCCAATTAGAACCCGCTGGTTCTGCTCATTACAACAGAACATCACAAAAGATGGAACCAGTCAGATGAACTGAGGTTTAAAGGTTCTGTTCACTCATATTGGGCCTTAATTGGAACTTTCCTCATTCACTTTCATGTAGAAATGTTTAGACAGCAAACAGTTCCACTGGGCCACAGTGGTACCAACAGGCAGAACCTTTAATAAGTGGTTCCGAAGGTTCTGGACCTAAAGGCGGCAGCTCCAGATTGACTGAGCTGCAGGTTCTGGATGCATCTGTGCTGCATCCAGAACCTGCAGTACGATGGACCTGGAGAACCCGCTTGGATATGAACGGAACCAGAACCACAGCCGAGCCAGCTCTCCATCACCGAGGTCAGAGAGAGGAGGAAGCATCAGGTTAGAGAAAATCAGTTAGTCTGCAGCTCGTTTCTACATATTCCTCTATTTTAAAAAATCCAAACAAACAGTTTGCGAGAAAAATCGCTGAGCTCCACCAGACACCAAACTGGTTTTAATAGAAAGCAGGAGGACGTCGCTTCTGAACATTCCTGATCATTAATGGAAGTGGGATTAAACCAACCAGTGAAGCTGATTGGATATCGGTGAGAACCAAACTAAAAGCTGCAGCAGATGTTTGAGGTCATCTCCGTCTGCATGAAGCTCTGCAGCCTCCCATGTTTTCAGCCAATCACAGGTGCAGAGTTACCTGATGAATCAAAGTCTTACCAAATCTGTTCAGGAGGAATCAGCGAACGTCTTTCCATCCACTGAGGCAGAAATCCCATCAGAAACAAATAGAGGCTTTTCCAGCTAAAAGCAGAGCAGCCATCTTTGTTTTGCTTCAGCCTCTGGTTGACATGGTAACGTCAAACACATCTCATTGGACTAAAACATTTCTGCATCCAGGCTAATGCAACTGTTTGCTTCTGCCAAGATGTATTTTAGGGAGTTTGTGAATTAAAAGTCTGGAAACGATTCAACTTGAACAGCTGGGCTTCACTACACCCTCTGCTATTGGCTGCTAGGCTTCCTCACCCGGGTCAGACCTCAGCAGAGATGGGAAGTACAAATACTTCTGTTACTGTACTCAAGTAGATTTTTCTGATATTTTTACTTTACTCTTTTACTACTTATTTTTATGGTGACTTTTACTTCTACTCCTTACATTTTTACACACAATATCTGTACTTTCTACTCCTTACATTTAAAAAATTGTCTAGTTTTAGTTTTGAATCATTTCAATGGAGTTACCAAGTTATTATTTTTCACGTCATCAATACCAAATTCACTCTTGGATGGGAATCTACGCTTGCATTTGGCGCATTCCACTACAAGCATGAATGCACAGATTGGAAGTTGTCTGGCCATTATGCAAATCATTGCAGCTTGGTTGGCGGTGGCGCTAGCATAGTAGCATGGACGACGAGATGATTGAAAATGAACACAACGGAGATCTAGTCCTATTAGCAGACATCCATTTAAAATGTAGGCAACTGCATGAAAAAAGTGGTTTCTACTTTTACTTTGATACTTTAAGTAAATTTACTTTGTTACTTTACTTGAGTAAAGAAGTTTAATCAGTACTTCCACTTTTACCAGAGTATTTTTAACACAAGTATCTGTACTTTTACCAAGGTTCACCACCACGATCACATGGTGAAGTTTGCAGACGACACCCCGGTGGTGGGCCTCATCAGAAACGACAACGACCTGGACTACAGAGAGGAGGTGGAGGAGCTGGTGGTGCAAAGATAACAGCCTGATCCTGAAGGTGGAGAAGATGAAGGAGATCATGGTGGACTTCAGGAAGAAGCGGCCCTAACCACGCTCCACTGCTCATCAACAGCTCAGCTGTAGAGGTGGTCAGCAGCACCACATTCATCACAGACACCCTCACATGGACTGGAAACACCACCTCACTGGTCCAAAGGAACCAGAAGCGCTTGACTGCCCCCATCCTCCCCACCTTCTCCAGCAGCTCCATAGAGAGCGTTCTGAGCAGCTGTCTCACTGTGTGGTGTGGAGGCTGCAGCGCCTCAGACTGGAAGAAGGTGAGAACAGCAGAGGATCATGGGGGCTCCTCTTCCCTCCATCAAAGACATTTCATCCCAGCGCTGCACCATGTTTTTTCTCACACACTGTTTACATTTGATCACTGCTGCACTTTAAGGAATGGAAAAGTTCAGAAAGCTTTTATTATCATTTTTTTTATTGTCAAAATTATAAAAGCTGCAGAAAGATGGACATCACATAGGTTGGAGATGACCTAACAATCCGCAGGTAGGGGCAGCAGCTGCTGCCAATCTGAAGGGATTGCTGATGCCTTCCCATCCTGCCACTGAGGTCACAGGTGAGATCTGGATTGGACTATTTTGGAGGTAAACTGTTAACATATTTTTGGAGGCTTTCTACAAGAAATCAGCTAAAGAACCTTTGATATTCTGGTTTAAAGCTTCTGCGTTTAGATGTTTTCTGCACATCCTCCCCCCTACAGTCCATCAGCAGTCTGTGAGGAGAGTCCAGCTCCTCCCCCATGTTGTGAGGAAGGAGCTGGACCCTCTGTGGCAGACAGGAGTCTGTCCAGGCTTCAGTCCATCTTGGACAATGTCTCACCCCCCCTCCATGAAACACTGGCCCAGCAGGGGAGCTCAATATGTTGTTTGTAGACCTGCAGCGTGTAACAGAGATAATTCCTCCGAGATTATTAAAGTATTTCTGATTCTGTTCCAGACATTAAAGCTGCATAGAAGCTAGTTGATGATTTTCAGGATGTTTTCCAAGGAAGGAAAACCTTCAGGATGAGAAGGTTGGCCTGTTTTCCTGTAACTTTAGACGTTTTGCTCTGCAGAATCTCTAATGGATCCAGCATGTGTTCCCCAGACAGCAGGCTGCCGTCATCGAGTCCCTGTTCCAGCTTTTTATGTAACCTTTGAGGAAACAAATGAAATGAATGCCTGTGGTAATAACATCATCAGCCTGACTGAATGCATCACTGACTACGTGACCTTCTGTACTGTATCCACACCACGGCTACGGAGCTTTCCAAACAACCACCCATGGATGACTCCTGAGCTGAAAGTCCTCCTGAAACCAAACAGGCGCAGAGTTCAGGAGAGCTCGGATCATGGAGGAAAGATGGGACGGCTGTCAGTCAGAGGTCTGCGGCCCCCCAGACCGATCTGTCTCTGTTCATCTTCACACCTTCACACTCCAACACGGACAGCTGCCATCTCCAGAAGTTCTCCTGATGACTACGGCGCATTGCGGGCTGAGTTTCTGAAGCAGAAGGAGCTGGAGGATCTATCGATCATCATTAACTTTGTGGACTGGTGTGAGGAGAACCACCTGTGGCTGAACACCAGTAAGACAGAGGAGATGGTGATGGACTTGAGGAGGCAGATCCCCACTTCAGCCCCCTGTGAACATCAGGGGCAGGACATAGGCTCCGTTCACACTGCAGCCTGAAGTGACCCAAATCTGATTTTTTTTTGCCCATATCGCGACCTGGATCTGATCTTTTTCATGGCTGTCTGAACAACACAGATCTGATTTTTTCTTTTGCGACCCAGGCCACTTGGCTATGTGGTCCTGAATCGACATGAATCTGATCTTTTCAAATCTCGACCTGTGTGTGAACGGCCATTAATACCCGCCATGAATAAACTGCACTCATAACAGCGACGCCCTGTAGAAGAAGGGCCAGGAGCTGAGGAGGCTGAGGTCCTCTGGAGTGAGCAGGCCCCTGCTTCAAACCTTCTCTGACTCTGTGGGGGCCTCAGCCCTCCTCTCGCTCTCGTCTGCTGGCCCCTGCGCGAAGAGCGGGACAGAAAGAGACTGAACAAACTGGTAGGAAAGCCTGTTTCTGTCCTAGGCTGCACTCTGGACTCTCAGTGGAGGGAAGTGGCTGAGAGGAGGGTGCTGTCCAGGCTTCCATCCATCATGGACACCACCTTCCACCCTCTGCAGCAGACTGGAGAGGAGACTGAGCAGCTCCTTTAGTCAAAGACTTTTACAGCCTGTTAGGAAAAAGGCTTACTGCAGGTCATTCATCATCCTGCTGCAACAGACTTGAGACACTATAACCACAATAACTGCTGCAATGGAGAATAGTTACTATTTAATACGCTGTGCAATAACCTGTTTCTCTATATTTGACACCCAGAGCAATAACTATATATATAACTATCCATCTATATAAATCCCCATGGAAACAGCCTGTGCAACAATCCAGTATAATGATCCTGCTATAAAAAAATATATATATATAAAAAACTGTATATATATATATATATACATACACTCACCAGCCACTTTATTAGGTACACCTGTCCAACTGCTCGTTAACATTTAATTTCTAAGCAGCCAATCACATGGCGGCAACTCAGTGCATTTAGGCATGTAGACATGGTCAAAGACAATCTCCTGCAGTTCAGGCGCCGAGCATCAGTATGGGGGAAGAAAGGTGAATTGGTGACTTTGAGCGTGGCATGATTGTTGGTGCCAGAAGGGCTGGTCTGAGTATTTCAGAAACTGCTGATCTACTCACGATTTTCACGCACAACCATCTCTAGAGGGTTTGCAGAGAATGGTCCAAAAAGAAAAAACATCCAGTGGCGGCGGTTCTGTGGGTCGGTCGGAAATACCTTGTTGGTCCATGCCAGAGGTCAGAGGAGAATGGCCAGACTGGTTGGAGCTGATAGAAGGGGCAACAGTGACTCAAATAACCACCGTTTACAACCAAGGTGGGCAGAAGAGCATCTCTGAGCGCACAGTACGTGGAACTTTGAGGCAGATGAGGCTACAGCAGCCAGAAGACCACACCGGGTGCCACTCCTTTCAGCTAAGAACAGGAAACTGAGGCTACAATTTGCACAAGCTCATGGCGAAATTGGACAATAGATCCGCGGATGGAAAAACGTTGCCTGGTCTGACGATGAGTCTACCGATTTCTGCTGCGACAAATTCGGATGGTAGGTTCAGTCCATGGACCGCGGATCAGGGCGATGGTCCATGGACCATGGATCAGGGCGATGGTCCTTGTATCCACCCGGATCAAGGAGCGATGATCCATGGTCCGTGGATCGAGACTGGTGGTCAATGGTCACGGTCAGGGGCGATGGTCCGCCGGGCTACGGATCGGGGCTCTGGTCCATGGGCCACGGATCGCGGGGCGATGGTCCATCGTTGCGGATCAGGAGCGATGGTCGTATGGACCGCGGATGAGGGCGATGGTCCATGGTCCCGCGGATCAGGGTACGATGGTTTCTGATGGACCACGGATCAGGGGCGAATGGTCCGTATGCCGCTGGAATCAGGGGCGAACTGGTCCCTTGGTCGCGGCAATCAGGAGCGATGCGCTCCAAATGGCCTCCACGGTCACCGGGAGCGATGGTCCATGGTCCGCGGATCAGGGGCGATGTGTCCATGGACCACGAGATCGAGGGGCGATGGTCCATGGACCCGCGGATCTGGGGCGATGGTCCATGGACCCGCGGATCGGAGGCGATGGTCCATATGGACGCCGGACGATGGTCCATGGTCCGCAGTCACCTTTGATGGTCATAGCCGGACGATGGTCCCTGGGTCCGCGGATCGGGGCGATGGTCCGCCCGGGTCCAACCAGTCACTAGCGATGGTCCATGTTACCGCGGATCAGGGGCCGATGAGTCCATGGTCACGGACCCCTTGGGCGATGGTCCATCTTCTTTTTCCGGGGGCTATTTTCCATGGTCACGGATCGGGCGATATGGACCGCAGTCGAGATGCGATGGTCCATGGTCAATCGAATCAAAAGCGATGGTCCGAACAAAACACACGGCACAGGGGCGATCGACGACGGTTTACAAAGTAATTCGATGATAACATGAAATTTCTATTAAAGGCGATGGCTGGATCTGTTCATGGATCGGGACCCCGATGGTCGCGCGGTCCATGGACCATGGACCATAATCCCTGATCCATGGATCGCTGGGCGAGTAGATTCCGGACAGTAACCAAAGCCAGTTAGTGGAACACAAAGCTCAGACCAGCTGTGAAACCGCGGTGGTGGCGGGAGGGGGATTGCTTTGTGTTTCTCATAGCAGCCAAAGTTCAAATGCTTCTTTACAGAGCTGCTTCCCCTTACGATGATGATGATGATGATGATGATGGGTAGTCATGGATCTGCTCTTCATCCTCTGTTTCTCTGCTGCTGCCATTAATGTTCTGCGGTTCTGTAAACTGGGATGTTTTCTAATTTCCTCCCGTTTTTCATGGTTCTGGTTCTAAAGGGTTGATTAGAATCTGGACCAGCTACTGGATCCTCCTTCAAGGTGACATCAGAAAAAAAAAATAGATCAAATAACATCAAGGAAAATGTTTGATTTACAAACAATTTTTTTTCCCGGAAGTTAACTTAAGGTGGGTGGGGGGCATTTGGACCCTGTACCGGTCCACATGCAATGAAAGGCTCCTTTCAGAACAACCTGCGGGTCGAAGCAGGTTTTCATTCTGGGAAGCAAAGACTCATAGAGGACCTGGAGGGAAACCTAGAACTGGTTCTGGTCCAGTTGAACCGGGACTAGTCGTCTAAAAGCCAGCAGAGGCGGATCCAGTAGAACGTGATCCAGAACCAGCGGAGCAACAGGTGCTCTGATCCAGAATGAAACCAGAACTTTTAACTGGTTCTGCTCTGCGTACCGGACCCGGTCCGTTAGACCATCATGAATGCAAACAGCAGGGAGTCACTTACCCTGCCGGGTCTGTCCTGACCCGGAGCTCTGGGACGTGGACCGGAACCCAGAAGAGGAATAAAAGCGGAGCGCCTTCCTACCTCTCGGTTCTGATCCACAGCTGGGTTCGGAGATGGAGGCTCGGTTCTGAACGGTTCGGACCCAGACCAGCTGTGTGTGTTCGGGCTGAAGGCAGGAGCTGATGTGCGGCAGGCAGCGCCTCCTTCTCCTGCTCCTCTTCCTCCTCCTCCTCACTTCCAGCCAGCTACGCTGATCATTTTAAGTTTATGGCAAGAGGTTTTTAGATTTAATCCCTGCCGCTGTTTCAGCGCCTGGAGCGACTTTAGCTGCTAACTGGTCAGGTCTCCGGATGGACGGAGCGACTTTACTTTTTACTAACGCCGTTACCTTTTTTAGTAACGAGGTAATATAACTAATTACTTTTACTGTAACTATAACGCAGTTACCATTGCTGACACCCCGTTATTGTGCGTACATTGTAACCTTTTTTAATGATAGGGTAGGTACCTGCTTCTTGTCAGAGAGGGAGGATGAGGAATAAAGCTGATGTATGAATGAGATTCAGTCTCTGTCAGTTTAGGTAGGTGGATTGACACGCTGGCGAGATTGATGGCAGCATACAGCTACACAGAGATGGAGAGTGAGGAGGGTTTCTACAGCAGCAAAACAGCGTTTTCCAGATGGAAGCCGGTGTTAAATAGAGGCACGAACTTCCCCATCGAATGGGTTTCCTCATCTCCGCACAAGCGCGAAGCGCCGGAATTGCAGCATAGCGACAGGAATGCTCGCTGAAGGCGCCAACAAACGCCACCAGCGCCATGCGAGAACTAGGAAGCGGCGATTAAATATTGCGCTCCTGCCTGGAAGGAGAAATCTGGATGGATGGATGGATGGATGGCTAAAGCTAGCTTCTGCCTAAACTAACTCCAGTTAATGCTATCTACTGCTAAAGCTAACTACTGTTAAAGTATACCTATAGCTATTGCTACCTACTGCTAATGCTACCTACTACTAAAGCTACCTATTACCTAAACTAACTCCAGCTTTCTTTTTCTTTGGTTCTTCGTACTCATAAAGTGTTGATATAGTTTTATGCCACTATGTAACCTCATTGTAATGATACGTTTGTTTTGTGGTGATCATTTTTAGTGAAGGGTTAAGGATTATTTACAGTGGTAGAGAGCAGGAAGGTGTGTTCTTCCACACATTACATTTAGAAGCCACCTCCTCTACTTAGGAGGACCAGGAAGCTACCATTGGAAGCAGCAAATGCTAGCTACAGCTAAGGAATGATTTTACCTAACATCCAGCTGGTTGGAAATGGACACCAATCCTCTGCAGTCTAAAGCGGCTGTCTGCTGTAAAGGCCCCTACATCCAAATGTTGAAATAGAATGCTACCTACTAATAAAGCTACCTATTACCTAAACTAACTCCAGCTTTCTTTTCCCTCTGTTTTCCATAAAGTGAGGAGTTGGTTGTTGACATCAATGTTCTGCTATGCAATTCACTGCGACTGGTTCCCAGTTTAGTTCTGGTTAACTGCACTGGTTCGGGGTCTCAGGTCAGCAGCCATGAAAGGACCCGTCTGATCTGCCTCAGCAGGCCCTCCTTAAACCTCTCTTGGACTTGGAGCGTAGCATCTGATTTTTTTCCAGGGGGAGGGTGCATCTGTTCTGCATTTCCTGTCTGATTCACCAGCGGCTACTGGACCTGAATCCATCCGCTTTGTTTTGAGGAATGCTTGGAGAAACACTAGAAATTATGATCTAGAAGTTATTCGTCTTTTGATGCTGATGCTGAGGTCACAGGCAGATAGGCTTGAGCTACTTTAAATGCTGCTACAGGACCACAGGCTGCTCCGTTAACCTTCAGAGGAGCAGCTTCCATGAGCTGTACACTTTTTGGCATCCAACCTTCAAACTGGTCAAACGTTTTCCAGTTGACAGAGCTCAATCTATCTGCTAAGCAAGCTCTGCACTGGAGGCAACATGACTCTGAGGAGACGGCACCACAGCTCGCTGGACATCCCGCAGACATTAGTGCAGCTGCAGCATTCAAATGCAGGTGGGTGGAGACGAAAAATGACGTCAAACACTCTGAGAAAACACCTGAACTCTGCTTCACTAAACACGCCGAGCAGCAAACCACAGTGTTGCGCCACCTGCTGGTTGATTTTCGGCAGTGCAAGAACACAAAAAGATGGACACTTATGACCTCATAAGGAAGCAGACGGATGTCAGACAAGTTTTTCTGTTGGTATTTTTTTAATCAATAACACATAGAAATATTCACATAGAAATTCTAAAAATCTTTTACAAACGAGATCAGAGCAGAAATGTTAATTTTCAGGGAGGTTAAGACACCGTGACAGAAGGTGAACACATTAAGGCACTGATGCCGTCTGGAGTTAAAACCCGACCTAAACGGATCAGCAGGGGAGCTGCTTCTAAAACAAAAATAAACTCACTGACCCAAACAGTAAAGATTCCAGACAAGGCATTAAGATCTCCCATGATACCTTGTGTCCAGTGGTTGGGAGGTGGTTCAGTCTGTCTCTGATGGCTGGATCCATGGTTGGATCAGCTGGAGATCTGGATGCAGGACCTGTGGACAAAACCAGCGGGACCTCCATCCAGTAGAAGCACCTTCTCAATCCTCCAGGAAGCCTCCTCTGTGTCTGCCTCCACCGTTGGAGGTAACTGCCTGGTGTTCCCTTGGTAATCTGGGTCCACGGATGATCTGATCAGAACATTCCTTCAGGGTTCTGACCAGATAGGAAGTTCATCCACTTTATGAGCTTCTGGACTTATTAAGTCTCTCAACAGACTCATAGATGGAGCAAAAACAGAACCAGGGTGAGCTGGACGTACCAATAGTCTAAAGGAGGCCAGGCCACTGGACTGCAGGGAACCAAAGAATTGCAGTTCATGTTGCTCTTTAAATCTTCCCAAACAGTCCCTTCCTGTCCTGACCTTCAACCTTGAACTGGCTGAGAATCTACATACCTGACATGGACCTGTGGTTCTGTGATCCAGTTGTTCTAAGATCGGTGCTGCTCTCTGACCGACAGCTCCTGGTTTAACTGGGTTCTAATGGGTCCCCACCAGTAGAGTCTTCATGCTTCACCAACATCACACCTGTACCAGCTGCAGGGAGAGCTGGACAGGTGAGCTCTTCTGGTCTCCTAAACATCCCTCTCTGGTTCTACAGGAAGGGATACTAATCGGACCTGAGCGGGGATGGTCCCAGTAAATAAGATCAGAACCAAGCCAGAACATTTCTCTGTTTTTCACAATGTTCACATGTTGATACAAAAATAGTTCAGAAACATTCACTGATAGAAAGAAGAACCCAAACAATCACACCTTGGTCCTAAACCAAAGTTCTTGATCAAAGAAAGGTCCTCACTTCACTGATAAAATACAAAAAATATGTTCTCACTCAGCTAAAGTACACACACACCCAAACATCACCAACAGTGTTCACAACAGGAACTATAGACGGAGTTCTATGAACTGCAGATGGAACCTGGGTGACAATCATAAGCATTGCTGCAGCAGCTGTGCTTCCTGGTTTCAGGGATGCATCCTGACTGAGTCATGGCTTACTCATGCTGAGTCATGCTTGCATTATGCTGACTCATGGGCAAGTCATGGCTGCATTATGCTAAGTCATGGTGAGTCATTGGCCGAATACTGAGTATTGGCCGAATCATGGCTCCAGCACACTGATTCATGGCCGAGTCATGGCTGCAACATACTGAGTCATGGCTGAGTCGCTAATGAGTCATGGCTGTGTAATAGCAGAGTCAAGACTGAGTCAATGCTGCCTCATGGCTTCATCATGCCGAGTCATGGCTGAATGATGGCTGCATCATTGCTGACTCATTCTGAGTCATGGCTGAGTCATGGCTGCATTATACTGAGTCTTGGCTGCATCATGCTGACTTATGTAAAGTCATGGCCGCAGCAAGCTGAGTATTGGCCCTGTCATGGCTGTAGCTTGCTGAGTCATGGCTGTGCCATGGCTGTGCCATGCTGAATCATGGCTGTGCTATGACTGCAGCACACTGAGTCATGGCTGCATCATGGCTGAGTCATTGTGGCATTATGCTGAGTCATTGTGGCATCCTGGCTGATTAATGTTCTTTCAGAGCGGGGTTTTTTTTTACACATATGATGGAATTTAAGGCCTACGCTCCTGTGAGCAGCTCAGAGCTGATTTTATAGCAGCAGACTTTCCTAGAGCTTCTGACCCATTAGGATTTTTTAAACAGTTTATCCTGAAACTGCTGTTAATATTTAGTCTCCTTATTTCAAACATATTGTATTTATATCCTAAATACACTAATTAGAATGGTTTGGGGGTACTTCCTGTCAGAGCTTAGCGGTTATTTAATAGAACCATGAGGTAATAGCTAAGTTATTTACATGTAATAAGTTGGTTATATCAAACAATATTATAGTTAAGAAAAGTTTATGTTGTAGCAGGTTTAAAAGAATGTATTTGTACGTTGATGTAACCTTAGACTATTTCAGATGTTTCATCAGATCTTTAGCAGCTGATTAATATGAAGACATCGAACATACATCACTTTTTACATCGAAGCAAGAGCTCTTACTACCGGGTAAATGGTAAATACACCGTATCAGTCTGTTTCCTAACACTTATTGGAAATAGTTTTTTATCAACAAGGTCAAAAATTATTCTGATTAAATTTAGGTCACTATATTCCTATGTCTAATCCAAGATAAGTTAATCTGTTTTCACTGTCTGAGTTTTAACAGAAAATGCAAGCAATGGGTTTATTTTTCAGCTCGACAGGAAGTTCTGTTGTTCGTATTGATGTTCGTATTGATGTTCGTACTGTTGTTCGTACTGATGTTCGTACTGTTGTTCGTACTGTTGTTTGTACTGTTGTTCTTACTGTTGTTCGTACTGATGTTCGTACTGTTGTTTGTTCTGTTGTTCGTACTGTTGTTCGTACTGTTGTTCGTACTGTTGTTACCGTACTGATGTTAAGTACTGATGAGTTAGTACTGTTGTTTGTTACTGTTGTTCGTACTGATGTTGCGTACACAATGTTCGTGCTGTTGTTCGTACTGTTGTTGCATTACTGTTGTTAAATTAATGTTGTTCGTACTGATGATTGTACCGTTGCTCGTACTGATGTAATGTTCTGTTGTTTGTACTGATGTTAAGTACTGATGTTCGTACTGTTGTTCGTACTGTGGTTTGTACTGTTGATTGCATTACTGATGTTAAGTAATGTCGTTGGTACTGTTGTTAGGTACTGTTGTTTGGTTGCTGATGTTCGTACTGTTGTTCGTACTGTTGTTCATACACTGATGTTCAGTTCTGTTGTTACTGTACTGTAATGTTGTTCGTATTGTTGTTCGTACTGTTGTTCGTACTGATGTTCGTACTGTTGTTACCGTGCTGTTTAAGTTTGTCGTTGTACTATTGTTTCGTACTTTTGTTGGTAGTAATGGATACTGATGTTAGGTACTGATGTTAGTAATGTTGTTTTGTACTGTTGTTAGGTACTGATGTTAAGTACTGTTGTTACTGTACTTTGTACTGTTGGTACTTAATGGATTCATTACTGTTGTTCGTCACTGATGTTAAGTAATGTCGTTGGTACTGTTGTTGGTACTGTTGTTCGTACTGTTCTTCGTACTGTTGTTTGTACTTTCTGAGACTATAGGAGAGGTTGGGTTTTTGTTGAAGGACTGCAGCATTGATACCTTGATGCTCACCCGGTCGTCAGCAGAGCAGAGCTGCAGCAGTTGTTGCCTGTTTAGAAGCTAATTAAACAACATCAGCAGCTGCAATGTTTATTTTAACCCTAATTAATAATCCTGTAGTTTTTAGATCAGTCATAGACGATCAGGTCCAATCTGACCCTCTGGATCTCTACTTTGGGAAACCCTGCTGTCCAAGGCAGGACGTGGAGAAAGGGCCTGGATCAGAAGGTCCTCCCAGATTCAGGCTGTGGATTAAGACTGTCTTATTTTCATTCACAAGAGAATAAAAATATCTTTAAAAGGTGTGGAAGAATATGTTTGTAGGGAGGATCCGGTTTTCTGGTGAGGATCCTATCAGCGGATCACTAGGAGGCTCTGTGATTCCTTTCTGGACTCTGCTGATTGATCCGAAGTTTGGCTGTCAGGAATTTTAGAAACTAGGTGATAAAAGCATGACGCTGAACAGCCAAAGCATTCTTCTACCTCATAACCTCCCCCCTTGTGACGGTTAGGACTCCAGCAAGCTGTGCCAGCGGCAGACCTGCTGTCCTTTGGACTCCTTCATCTGGGTCCAGTGAGTCAGCTCCTCCTCCCCGGAGCTGTTCAGGCCCAGAGAGATCCATCCAATCATCTCCTTCCGCTTCATGCTGCGCTTGTTGTAGACGGAGAGGATGAGCGTGACGTCGGACAGCTGGAACAGGGCCACCTGGAAGATGAAGGTCTCTTTGTAGGTGGGGTTGGGCTGACCTCTGCAGATGGACGTCTTGCACTTGGACATCTCATGGCCCATGGAGTTGAGTAGGGTCAACTTCACGTAGGTATCTGGCAGGAAGCAGGTATGTAAGATGTTTACAGAGGAACTCAGACATTCACAGCAGATAACTGAGCATTAGGGCATAGTGAATATTCCCCCATCAGAATCAACACAAAGCGCTGCGACCTATTTTCCGGCTAAACCGTTTGCTCCTGAGATCATGGCACTGCAGCTGAGATCACGACCACATAGGATGAAACATGAGGCACAGCTACGAGAGCTCACGATAAAAGAGCAAGAACTCAAAGGGTGCAAGGAGCGTTACTTTATTCCTGTTGCTAAGCAACAGCTGCACGTCTAACCTGAATGAGCAAATTATGTTAAATGATAAAACAGATCAGTTTTTAGAGTCAGTGACATGTCAGCTTGGAGTCAGAAGAAAAGATGCTTAACTAAACCTAAGGGATTCAGGAACCGCCTCTGATACAGTGGCTTTCCCACATCCTCCATCTCTGCCACGGCACAGACCGCCTTTCACTGCCTGCCGTTTGGGATTCAAGCAGCCAGGAACAGTTTGAAAGATCGTTGAGCATCTTTGGCTATTTTTAACCCATGTATGTAAGTCCTTGTGTCTGACCGTCTCCTCTTATTCATCATGGGAGCAAAAAAACAGAAAACTAAAGAAGTGCAACCTGACCGATATATCTTTATTACTTTGATCAGTTATCATTGGTAAAGTTATTATTATTATTTGTTATTATGTATGATTATATTATGCCAGGATAACTTCAGTATCTCATCAAGAAATACTCAACATCCTAACTGATTAATCCAGGTGTTTCTGACCTCAGCAGTGGCGGCTGGCCAACAGAGGTCGGTACGACCCCGCCCCACAAACCCAATGACCTTGATTAAGACATAAAATTATTATTTAATTGAAATATTTAAAAACATATTGATATACATTTTTTAGATGTGCTACATAAATGTTTATTCTTTAAGGATGAGAAAAGCTGTTTTGTTTTTTGTCAGATTGGTGACGTATTTCCTCTCTAGGGCGCAAAAATCTTTGCACATTAACTCTGGTTACTAATTGTCTATGCACAGCAGCTCCTCAGCAATACAGAAGGATAGGAGAGCTTTGGGCACAGGTAAGGTATGCCCTGAGGTGACAGGAAGTGACATCACAGTCGTGGTGCGGCTCATTGACAGGTCAATGCAGCGAGGCTAGCTACATGCAGCAAGGCTAACTGCCTGCAGAAAGGCTAACTGCATGCAGCGAGGCTAACTGCCTGCAGCAAGACTAACTACATGCCGCAAGGCTAACTGCCTGCAGCGAGGCTAACTACATGCAGCGAGGCTAACTGCCTGCAGGGAAGCTACCTGCCTGCAGCAAGGTTAACGGCATGCAGCGAGGCTAACTGCCTGCAGCGAGACTAACTGCCTGCAGCGAGGCTAACTGCCTGCAGCGAGGCTAACGGCTTGCAGCAAGGCTAAGTGCCTACATCGAGGCTAACTACATGCAGCCAGGCTAACTGCCTGCAGCACAGCTTAATGTCTGCAGCGAGGCTAACTGCCTGCAACAAGGCTAACTGCATGCAGCGAGGCTAACTGCCTGCAGCAAGACTAACTACATGCAGCAAGGCTAACTGCCTGCAGCAAGGCTAACTGCCTGCAGCGAGGCTAACAACATGCAGCAAGCGCTGCCAACTGCATGCATCGCAGGCTAACTGCCTGCACGCGTGGCTAACTGCATGCAGCGACGCTTTCACCGCTCCGGCAGCAGTCGTAACTGCAAGCAGCGACTAACTGCATGCAGCGAGGCTAAAGCTGCGTTCACACCAAATGCAGCAGGAGTAGCAAAAACGCGTCTGCTGCTTCATTTCTGATGCTTGTACAAGTTTAGTTCTGACGCGCGGCTGAAGCATCTTTGCTGCTCTGGCTGCACGGTGGTAAAGTGGTTCTGAGGCGCGTTGGGCGGAGCTACCCTATCCTTTCTTTACCCTGCAGCTGTATTTGCTTTGATCAGTGAGAATAAGGTAGTTTTAATATGTTTTTAAGTGGGAAAATCCACCTGAAAAAGTCAGTTCATCCAGATTACCATCCTGCCTTCCAATATTATTTCTGTCGGAGCTCAGACCCCCACATACCAGCGGGGCGCTGTCTGTAGGAATCCCATTCAACAGCAGCCTCTGGCCCGGTCGCCTCCTTGTGGTTCCAGTGGAAGGCATTTTTCATGTCGTTTTGAGATTTGAAGGAGGTTTAATTTTTTTGCTATATGGTTGAAATGATTCCATCAAAGTATTTAAGTGTTTTTTATTGTGTTGAAAATTGATTTAAAAATGTTATTTGTGGGCCAGAAATAATTTTATGTCAAATATAACTGAGTGTAGCATGGGATGGAGAACGTTTGGGTTAGAGTTAATTACTTTTCACCGTCTGTCATGTTTTCAGATTAGCTGCATTGGAAATGCAGAAATCTCGACACGTGCTCGACTTGTTGATGAGTCGAGCTCGTGAATGGGAATCACAATAGCTGTGACAGTGCCCCCCCTCCTCCCCTCCTGTCTGACAGGGAGCTGCTGAGGCTTTCATGCTGTGGAGTGCCAGCTGCTAAACAGTGCTCAGCTTAGAGCCTTCAATCACACATTCAGCTGCTCTCTTTGACATAAAGGAAAAGAAAAAAGGCCTGATTTCCTCTTTGACTGCTGCTGAATGGGCTGTGCAGAGCTGTGCATGTATTAAGTGGTCAGCGGTGCTGATGCGGCTCTTTGCTGCTAAGTGGGACGGGCTGCGGCTGGTGATTGACTCGACTCGTCAGCCTGCTGGAGCTTTGAAAGTGCTCCACGTCTCGCTTCCACTTTGTGAGATGCACAAAGTCAATCAAGACCTGAATGAGTATTTTGCACAAAGGTCTTTTCAGCGTTACCAGATGTGACTATTTCCCAGTTTGAAGGCTATGGAGGAGCCTGTCAGGAATGCACAAAGAATCCGGTTACTGGTCCCTTTAAATCCAAGTCAGATGTTTAGAGATGAGAGGGCAGAGTGCGAGTCACACGGACGGCCGTGTGCTGAAGGATGTGATGTCAGTTCACACATATTTTAGTGATTTCACGTCCTCACCAGAAACAACAGAACTACTCATACATGTGATCTTCCCATTAAAGTCGGGTTTCCATCTCACTCATAATCAAGCAGAATGAAATGATGACCAGTGCCTTGACCTGGTTGAGCTTTCTGATGAGAACATCTCCTCACCAAAACATGCCAGGAACACCGCCCCACCCCAAGCATGCTGCGGCTCAACCCGTCCTGCAGGGTTTCTACACATTTCTCACTTTGAAAGGAATTTAATTTTCAGACCAGATGTTCACATTGTGAAGGGAAACCGAAGCTCCACTTCCCAAATCCACAAATCTGGTCTGTACTGGTAGGATACTGGGTCTAAACTGGTCTGCCTCCTCAGGTGGAGGCTTGCTTTGGTGGAGAAACCAGCCTGTGGTGATGACAGATTTCCCACCCAGCTTCTTCCAGTATAAAACCAGTCCATCTCCAGTTTGAACTGGAGGAGCCTCCAACCAGCAGTTCTTATCTCTGGGATAGAAAAGTGAAAATAGTGATTGTTCTGGTGAGAACCAGCACTGGTCCCAGTTTGAAGGAAAACCTTCATCTCCATACATGTAAAGAGTGTGTAGGAACCCTGCAAACTAAAAATCTGACTTCAGACTGGAACAGTTAAAGAAAAGCACAAACAGCAGGAGGATAAAAAGGGAAAGGTTCTGGATCTCATGCATGGGAGGAAGGAAAAACTCAGCAACAATATTTACTGATCTTCATGGATGAGTTGATGGCAGCCAAACATTTTCATGTTTAATGAACGGAGGCTTTTCTGCTGATGCTCATCTTTTCACCCTTATTTCGCTTTTCGGTTTAATTCAATTACTTTTATTGATTTGTGAAACAAACAGGCTAGATGTTTGCAAACCAAATGAAATAAGAGGAAATAAAGCATATCAAACATTTCTACTAAGCCTCAAATAGAAAGTTGGACTTTTTGATTCAATCCCGTTTAGTTCAATTGGATCAATTAACAACACAACACTTACAGGCTCTTTATAGATCCACAACACTTAGTGCATCCAGTCACTGACTGGAATACCGGTTAACGTAGATGTAGAAGAAAAAGAAAACTAAAGTAGATATAGAAGATGAAGACAGGCTAAAGCTAAGGTGAAACATAAATTATCTAAATAAGGCCTAAGTAGTGTTTTAGTCCTCGGCTCTGCTAAGTTTTATTGTTTGGTAACAAAGTCACAGGTGTGACAGCGGATTCTACCTTTAGACAGAAAAGACTAGAAGCTACCAAACCACTGGTTGATTTAAGCTTTAAGCTGATCTGCTAATTAAAAGATAAATTCTTTAAAACTGCATCCATGAAGACATAGAAAGGTTCGGGGTTTAACACCAACGGTGGCTCAGTTTGGGACGGCGAGGAGACTCACCTCTGATAATATAAACCTGTCCACCTATCAAGTGTTTCAGACAACAGAACAGCCCATCTGACAACAAGGGTTGGACAGCAGTAAGAGAAACAGCGGACCGAAATGTGAAAAAGGCGGCAGGGAAGAATATCAGGAGCAGACATAACATTACCAACAAAGGAAGGGAAGAAGAAAGGGTCAGAATATCAGAAACATTTCACAAAGTTCACAAGTGGATTTCTGTTGGATTTTGCTGCTGAAGCTCCTTAAAGTTGGAAATGAGGCAAATTGATGAAGATGAGGAGCGATAGCAGCAGTAGGGCTGGGCTTCAATGTCTGATCATCCACAGAAATTACTTTGATAAACTTGATTCTCTGAATATTCATTTCGGCTGGAGTTTAATGTGCAGCTAATGCTAAAGCTAGAAGTGGAATTAAAACAAGCCCTTCTGTCGTAAAAATACAAAACACAAATCAGTCGGAAGTTCAGCGAGCCCTAGAGGTCCTCAACAGAAACCAACCTTCGCATTAAAAACAAAGGCAGCAATAGATGGAAGCAAATGGTCTGGCTGTCGATGGCCTTCCAAGTAACTGGATGGTTTTATTCTGTGGGTCAGAGGCTGAAGGGAACCTCAGACAAGTTTGATCAAGTCTTCCTGAACAGGAACACAGTGATAGAACGGGGTTCCTGCCCAGCCCTAACTGGCAGCCATCTTTAAGAAGAAGCTGAGGAAATGATCCCAGATCTCCACTGAAGCATCAGACCTTCAGCAAGTCCTGCTGTTCCCAATCAAACCTTTTAGGGAACTTACTGGGTGGCTTGTTTGCAGCGAGGTTCTTAAAATGGATGCCTTTGATGATCTCCACAGAGAGGCGGCCCGTGGTTGCGTTGTACACCAGGCCCACAAGGATCTCTGGAGCAGAAGTCTGACTGACAGACGGGAAAGATGAGGCGCTTTCACTGCAGGTCAGATCAGAGAGGCTGAGCTGGGATTCACCGCCCTGCAAACATCAAACATTTCTCATTTATCAATGATGGAAATTCAGCAGCCAGCAGAACTAATACTGATCTGCCCTCCCACTCAGAGGTTGCTATGGCGATTCCCGCCTTTGATGAGTGGTCAGGGCAGCTGTTTGACATATATTCAGTTAGCCATACTAGTGAGGATCTTACTTTAAAAGTTTCACATCATAGTTGTTTGTTTTTAAAGTTTCCAGACACAGGGAAACGTTTTGACCTTCCAAGCCTCACCGTCATCCAGACACCTGCCTGCCCATCCCGCTGCACCTAACCCGGCGGGATTAAAGCTGCGTGAGGATTAGCCTTAGTCCCTCAATTTTATCCAACAGGAGGAAAGATGAGTGAAGAAAAGAACCATTAATGAGGTGAAGCTTTGATGCAGCTTACCGGCAGTGCACAGCATGGCTCCAGGATGACTGGCACGGAAACTTTGCCCTGCAGGTTGAGCTTGGTCAGGTAGAACACCTTCTCTCCAAACACCTTCTCCTTCTTCATCCGCCGGATGCTGTACAGACGGAATCGGATGGCGTAGTTTCCGATCATCTCCGACTCCACATGGCTGAAACGAAAGGCCTCTGTGAAGATGGGGCAGGGGCCCCGCTGGATCCCAGTCTTTGCCCTCTGTTTCTTGGTGGGCAGCAGAACCAGGTGGACCTGCCAGGAAATGTTCCCGGTGCGTTTGATGGAGGGCAAGTCGGTCACGGCCATTATGGTGACGGTGAGCTGCTGCTCCTCTGAGTCGTAGTCAAACACAATGTCCAAAGTGCCGTACTTAGCCATGCCATCGGGTTCGTAGCCCTTTGGGAAGTGAACATTCGACCCACGAGCAGATAAGTCCTGCAGGAAGCAGAGAAGGTCAGAGTCGCACATAAACGTCAATCATCCCTGTCATGACGGGTGTTTACCTCTGGGCTTAGGACAGCTGTGCTGTCGCTGGGGACGTCTTCTTCATAGCCTTTATTGAAGTAACCTTCGCTCTCTTGGTCATCACTGCCGTCACTGAGACACTTTCCAAAGGACAAGTGTGGACTGCCGCTGGTCACGGACACATCGCATTTGGCGTCGCTCAGATCGGACAGAGTGCAGGACATCCTGGGAGAACCGTTCTCATCCTGATAGGGAGGCGGCTGGAGCTCATCCAAGGGCGGCGTCCTCCTCATCCTCTGGATGCAGTTGGCTGCTTAGGGGAGAGAATTTATCTATTGTTGGTTTATTTGTTTTTTTGGGATTACTTAGTGTTTCATAGAGTTTGTTTGGGGCGTGGCCGTCAGGCCTGCCCAGCTGGCTAGCAGCTGCTAGCACCATGGTGGTGAGTGCTTGAGGTTTCTCCATGCTGACACGGAAGAACGGCATCAAGGTGGGTGCTGATTCTCCGTGCAGCGTGGAGGAGTTGTGTTTGGCTGTGGGGGAGGTCATTGGACATGGGTCCATCAAGTCGGCAGCTCGCATGAGTGGAGCTGTCGTTTTGTTTGTGGAGAGAGTGGAGCAGGCTCAGCGGCTGGTGGAAGCAGGCATATCTGACAATAGGTTGTTTCTACAGGTTTCCCCGAAGACGCTGCCTGCAACCAGTGACGAGTTCCTGATCAAAGAACTGCCTCTGCATGGTAAGCTGGTTTCACCTATTAGGAAGATGATGTCAGGGTGGAAATCACCTCTGCTAAAGCATGTTGTCTCCCATAGGAGACAACTGTTCATGATATTGAACAAACGAGATGAGGAACTGAACCTGCGCTTTCATGTTAGACTGGAGGGATTCGACTACATGCTTTCTGCAACCTCCTCTAACATGAAGTGCTTTGGATATGGACAGGAGGGACATGTCATTAAAGTGTGCCCCGATGGGGCCGGGTGGCGGCCCGCTGCTGCTGAGCAGATGGGGCCCCCTCCTAGTGGGGCTGTCGCCGTGGAGGAACCCGCTGCTGCTGCGGGGGATGCCGCGGTGGTGTTGGAGGGACCTGCGGCGGCTGCGGAGGAGCCTCTTCCCAACGGGAGTTTTTCCTCTCCACTGTCGCTACATGCTTGCTCATCATGGACAGGTTCTCTTAACCTGTGTTATCCAACTGGACTTCCACCTTCCAGGTCCCTGAGTGAAGCTCTAGTATCAGCTCACGCAGTCCTCTGGATCTCCCCATAAAGCTCAGCAGACCGCTCTCGCTAACCAGCAGTCTACAGACTGACCAACTTCATCTATCTCCACTCCACCACCAGTTTCAGGCCTGGAAGAGGGAAACAGTTTACAGCCTGCCCTTCTTCTCCTCCGACTGCTCTTGCTTTTCTGCTGGGGTTACATTTGTGCCGAAGCGTGTCGTGTGGAGGACCTACCATCATCTGCAGACGCCTCGCTGCTGTATCCATCATAACCTGCAGTCAGAGGGCTGTACTTTTGGCGGCCTTCCCATCTGAACCCTCCAAGGTGTTTGCCGTTGCAGGCCGCCGTGGCTCCAACGCGCAGACCCTGCGAGCGGCTGACCGCTTCCTGATACTGACCCATCAGCTCGTCCTCACTGTCTGAGGACGAGTCCAGCAGGTCGGCATCAGAGGACGCTTTGTCTGAGGAAGAAGGCAGAAACACAGTTGGAATCAGAAGCTTTATTTGGCCCTATCTTGTTATTGATGTGTGTAGAAACCTCTGATAGTGAAATATCCCAGCTGGACAGTAAGCAGGACATTGAATGGTATGATGACAGCCAGATACTGTAGATAAATAAATAATGGATGCTGCAGTGTTTTAAAGGAAGGAGCAGATTCCCTCTTCCAGGCTGAATATAGAAGATAACCTGCACTAATTATTTAATACCTTAATATTTAATTTACCTTTAAATGAAGATTTATCTGCTGACACAGTTCAGATTTTGTTAGCAAGTACCCAACACATTCTGACAGCATTAGCTAATAGCATAGAGCTGTAGGATGATGTTCTGCAGCAGGACGATGTTCTTCTGAAGGACGATGTTCTTCTGCCAGACGATGTTCTGCAGCAGGATGATGTTCTGCAGCAGATAAGCCTCTCATCCCAAATTCTTCAACATCAACCTTGGTTTTCAAACATAAAATCCAGCTAAACTGGATCATTGCATCATCTAATTGGTTATGGCTTTTCCTTCCTCTGTGTTCATAATAGTGTAATTTAATTTCTCTAGTTTTTGTCGGATCTGTTTGACTTGAAGCTGAATGATTTTTATTAATAAACTCATATTTGAAAGGAAGTTGGTGAATTTATTCCATAATTGTTTGTTCTAACAAACAACCAGTAGGTGGCGTGTTCATAAACTGTATGTGACAATCTGAACACGACCCAGTTATCCAGTCAATCCTAAACGATCAGTTACGTTATGCAACATCACTCACTAAATAACAGGAATGTATTTATGGAAACTGGAACTTCTCTAAAGAACATTTTATTTGCTTAAAATAATAGAAAATGCCTTTATTGTCCTAATATGGGGAAACTGTGACGTCACAGCAACAGAAAAAGATTTCACTAAAAGTGGTCCCACAGATGTGGACCTTAAAAAGTGTATAAAAACACCAGAACAGGAAAAAGAAAAAAAAAAAATCTAATACTTTATAATATAAATACTTTGCATCTGAAGAATAAATAATCAATAGATTAGTTACAGTTCAATTCGAACCACAAAGCAGAAATCAGTTTTTCCAGGCATATTTCTAGAAAACAACTAGAAGTCATGAAAAATTTAAAAACCAAAAACTCTGATGTGGTTTTATGTTAGGTTATATCTTATCTGACATC
>JAGKQL010000009.1:40377831-40395238 GCA_018398635.1 Cyprinodon brontotheroides | reverse complement strand
ATTCCTGCCATTGTGAACTGAAAAAGCTTCCTGGATGGAAGAGAAACGTCTTCAAACTTGGAAACAGTGGATTGATTTGAACTTTTTTGGAATGCTGCATTTAGTTGTTGCTGTTTTCCAGACGTGCCCCCCCCAGGCAGTGCCACTACGACCCACTTCCTGTCCGGGTTAAAAGCAGCCTCATCCCGTTTGTCCCAAAGGAAAGTAAGTTTATGTCGAGCTCTAAAAACGAAGCGTCTTCTTCTGCGTATTTTCTTTATCAGTTGCTCTGCTTTACTCGTCAGCTCTGGTGCCGCCAGAACCTGAACCCACAAAGAGCTACGACTGGCTGTTGGAGCTCCTGGATCCTTCCAGTGTTAGGAGACCAGCCATGAGCACCCCCACCCCCATCAGACCCACCACCAGACCACCAAGGAGGAAAGGCCGACCGCGACAGAAAACCAGGACCGGAGGAACGTCTGAGCTCCGTAACGGAGCAGTGAGGCTGGTCAGCCAGGAGTTCCTGCAGGGAGACCGAGGGCGAGTGGAGATCTACGTCGACGGGGAATGGGGCACGGTGTGTGACGACCTGTGGTCCAAGCAAAACGCCAAGGTGGTCTGCAGGCAGCTGGGCTTCCAGCACGCCCTGAAGGCTGCTAGGAACTCAGAGTTTGGAGAGGGGAGGGGTCTGCCCATTCTCCTGGATGATGTTCAGTGCAACGGCACCGAGTCCAACCTGCTGGACTGCACACATGCTGGAGTGGGGAAGCATAACTGTGCCCACTATGAAGACGCTGGGGTGATCTGTGGAAACACAAAACCTGCTGCAGAAGAATAGAACCGGCAGGACAGAAACGGTTATCTAGATCTAGATCTCAAAGATCCGGCCGCCCTCCGCAGGCTCTCAGCATCTGTTAGTTCAGCTGCACTTTAATCATCTCAATGTTTAACAGATCAAAATACACAGAACCCGTTCCTAGCAGCTCATTCTCACCGATACGCCTCCGCCAGAAGCAGCCATGGTCAGCTCTTCTTAGGTCCAACTCGAGTGAACGGTCAGATCTGGAACGTCAGTAACCAATAATCAGTCAGAATCTGTTAGCATCCAGGTGAACAGCGCTGAGGTTCATCTCTAACTCTGCTTCACTTCACCTTTGCTTCCATTTCTGCTAAATTTGTCTAATTTTTTAAAGTGTTTTTGTTTCACTTTACTGTAAATAATTTGTTAATTAATTTTGAATAAAACCATTAAGTTCTTCTCAGCACAGCTCAACCAAACTTATTGTTCAGGTTCTGCCAGGCGTCCACGATGCGGGTGGTCTGCATGTTTCAGGGCAAACGCCCCACAGACATCACAGCTGGTTGGGTTCAGTTTTCGGTTCGCTTTACCTTGGCTTTACTTCAAAAGTTGATGGATAAGTCAACATTTCCACCATGTCAGACTTGTGCTGTGATGTCACTGTTCATCTCCATAGCAACTACCCAAACAATCTTTGATACAAACTTTTTAAAGGGACATTAGTGTTGTGGTGGAAATTACGACAATAGTGTGGGACAACTACAACAGGTTTAGAAAATCACATAAACAGTTGTATGACATTAAATACTTCAATTACAGTTTGATTATTTTGCTGATATTTTATTTAATGATATTTTAAAACATTAGAAAATATTTTTTTTTGCTATTAATTTTTATCATTGAAGATCAAAAGTCTGGGTGTGAGAAAAGCACAAAACGGTAATATTTACATATAAATAAGGCTGAAAAAAGGTGAAAAAGTCATTACAGACTACTAAAACAAATGCCCTTAAGTTTCATTGTAAAGATAACTATAAAGGTGTGAAATGTCCCTTTAATTATGAAATATGATCAAAGGACATAAAAGTGCTCGCAGTTAAAGAACCGCCCTAAAAAATGTCAGAGCCTGTTAGTCAGAGTGAGGTTTATCTCTGCCAACTTCAGACTAAATAAAACATGGCATGTTTTGTTGACTTAAACACTTTCAAAGGTGTAATCCCTCATCTTCCTGCACTGAATGATATTTCACTGAGCAGTTGGGGAGCCTTAACCCCACAGTGCTCCCTGGGAGCCGCATAATGGCAGCCCACTGCTCCCCCAGGGGATGGGTTAGATGCAGAGTTCATTCCAATTTTTACAGAAGGCAAAAACAAAACATGCTTAATCCACAGCATTGTTCTTCACACTAATAGTAGTGATGTATTACAGAAAATATAGTAGGTACACTAAATAATCATGGTAAAACATTGCAGTTTTTTCAGAAAGTAGTTTTAATACTCTAAGTATTTTTTAAGCAAGCAATAAGTTTGTTTGATGCTTTAATTAGAGTATTTATTTGTTTTAAAGCCTAAAGCCCACTGCTCTTATTAAACCAGAAAAAACAGTCAGTTCAGGTGTTTTATAAATATGTGAACCAGGAAATTGTCTTTATACAAAACTGAAAGATTATTGTTCTCTACTTCAAAAAACACTAGATTTTAAAATGGGGGGAAAAACAATCTATTTTGTTTTTGTATTTTACATTTAAAAATTCAATGTATAACATGAATGCATAAACACCTCATTTTATTTCTTAGTTAAATTATGTTTAAATTAACAGATAATTAAAAATATCTCTTTACTGATCTTTACTGGTTGATGATTTTCTTTATTCAGACCCGCTGATTTTTAATTGGTTAGTTTATAGAGAACCCTGATGAAGGCAGGAGGCTGGATCAGGCTCTGAGATGCAGACGTTCCCCCTCCGACCGGCAGGGGGTGCTGTTGCAACCGTTTCAGACTAACCACATCCGGTTTGAGTCATATGGCGAAACCAGCTGGAATTGTTTGGACCGAGACATCGAAAGCAAAGGAAGGGAGGAAATTTAATAAACAGATTTAAAGTTTCAATGTCCGAGTCAAAGTCATAGAGCGGAGACCGAAAACGTTTATGAATTGTCCGTCACACTGTGTTTGACAGATGGAAGTCAATACCGGTTGGACGTCACTGTGCGCACAAAATGGCTCCATAGCTCAGTGGTTAGAGCACTGGTCTTGTAAACCAGGGGTCGCGAGTTCGATCCTCGCTGGGGCCTGGAGATAATTTATCTTTTCCCCAGCGTATTTGCCTTTTTATCAGTTATTAAGGATCTTTTATAGAATGAATACCGAGGCTCTATGGATGTCATTAGCCATGGCCTTGGAAGATAATTATTAAAATAATGACATAATCTAACTGACCAATACTGTACGAGCAAAGTTTTTTGTACATATTTCTTCTATAGCTATAAAATGATGTCTTGTTGTAAGGTATATTTTAGTAAAGAACCTTAAATACTCAATAAACACATTTGAAAATAGACAGAAAACTAATGAAAGATTTAAATCCAACAAAAAGCAACAAATCAACTGAATCAGTTCTATCATTTAATCGCTTCAGCAACCGGCCACCAGAGGTCACTGTTGCATTTGTTTAAATTCCAATACAGTGGGCTGAAGGCAGAGAGCCAGCTCCCATGAGATGGTCAACCAAGAAAAAAATCAGTTTCAATAATTACTGGATGCTTTTATTTTTCATTTATTTCACAAAAAATCAAATAAAATGGATAAAAACTCAACAAGGAAGAGGATATCTGAGCAAAATGGAGGAAGAGTTGGGTGCAAATGCTGAAACAAATGATGAGGATGAGTCACCATGACATCACCTTGTTTGCACCAATCCAAGCCTGTCTTCCTCTGTGGCAGAAGAGCTTCTATATTCATATTTAAAAGATAAAACGTTTTAATAGGAGCAAACTGACGTTTAATTCTCTGTATTACAACAAATAAAACAGATATTTTTCCCCCTCCACAGTCTGCAAACCTTCAGGGCTCCACCTTCAGGACTCCACCTTCAGGGCTCCACTTTTAGGGCTCCACCTTCAGAGCTCCACCTTCAGGACCTCCGGCTCCTCAGCAGGAAGATCAGAGACGTCATGAAGGATTCTCGTCTCATTCTGGGAATTAAACTCAGATGTTCTCTGATCCTCTCTTTGTGTTTCGGTTCAGCATTGAATGATCGGAGGCATCGCCGGCAGCCATCTTTTATCCACTTCCTCCCTGAGTCTCCATGCAGTCAGTCTGTAAATCCAAACATGGCCGACCCTCCTCCTCGGGTCTCCCTCCAGGACTGCAGAGCATCCAAACGTTTGCTTCTCATTAAGCTTCAGCCACAGTTTCACTTCCTGCTTTCAGCTCATGGAGCAGCAGACAGGCCCCCCCAACCCTGCTGACCCTGGACTGACACCGAGGTCAGATAAACACAGTAACTCAGCAGAGATGATGAAGACCAACAGCAGTCTGTGGGTGAGAGGTGCTCACTGTAGACCAGCAGGTCTACCTGGATAAAAACAACTGCCTGGGATTATTACTGAGGGTCAACCAGGGAGGTCAGCCTCATTTCTGGTCAGCTATTTTACCATTAGGCAATACTAGAGAGTTCCTGCCTAGGGGCCCCAAGTTCTGGGGAGCCCCATAAAAACTCTATTTACATGTATGGTTACAACTATTCCTTATTTGTGCACATTAATTGTGTTTTTGATAAAAATCCTTTGGCTAAAATGCCATCAGAGAATGCTGATAATAGTCTCAGCCCCCCCCCTTCAATGTCCACCATATTGGATCAGTCCATTTGCTGCACATGTTTCAGAAAGGTCCAAACAGACAGCAGCAAAAATTTGAAAACAAACGATGGGAAGAGCAGTGTTGCTAACTTAGCGCTTTAGTCGCTATATTTTTAGCGACTTTTCAGACCCCTCTAGCACTTTTTGATTTCTAAAAGCTCCTAGCCAAATCTAGCTTACTTTTTCTGCTACTGGAGACTTTGGAGACAACAACATCTAAAAGCAGCGAACTCTGCTCTCCAGAGCAAGTAGATTGGTAACCCCCGCCTCCTGCTCTCCCCTCTATCTTGTCTGCTGTCATCAATTCATGCAGCTATTATTTCATCAAATGAAAAATGGAGAACAGATAAGCAGAGATCATGGCTTGTCCTACAGTGAAAAGAAGGACTGGGTTATTTACTTTGGCCTTTTTTGGAAACACAGGAAGGAGCAATCAGCTAAGTGAGCTTCAGTGCTTGGAAAAATCTTTTCATTCCTTCTAGAGACAGCATGAAAAGTCAGCTGAGTACAAAACATAGAGAGGAAAAACAAGAAGAAGAGAGGGACAAAACCTAGAACAAATAATGGATGTCTATTCTATTAACATTTCTCTATCTGTAGAATGAGGCTGTTTATGTGTTGTGTTCTCTGTTCAGAGGGGCCCCCCTGCCTGTCTTTGCCTAGGGCCCCACATTTCCTAAATCCGCCCTGGTCTCTATCAGCGGTCAGGGTTTCATGCAGTTTGTTCAGTAAAAGCCATGAAAGGTTAACAGTCTTCATCAGTAACATTCATTTACACACATCACCAGCTGTAAAGCTGTGGCTCAAGCATCTGTTCAGAATGTTTAATAAGCGTTTTCATTCACCATTGTTTTACAACTTTAATATATTTATTACTCACCTCAGCAGGGATAGTAAATATGTTATTTAATCAGATAATATTCAGACTGTCATATACTACTGCTGAATCAAGAATCAGCTTGTGCTGCTGCCATCAACACCTTTGTTTCTAGATGCTGGAGTTTCTTGGCCTGTTTTCCAGTGTAGTCCTGTTTCTCTGACTGTGACCAACTGGATGTGCTCTCTTCCTCTTCTGACATGGGAGCTGGCTCTGGAGCTCATCTCGCCTGGCTATATATTTTTAGACGGGGTTGCCTTTTACAGCTGCCTTTTGTATCTATGCTTCTTTTCTATGTCTGCTTTTGTCTCCTTGAACCTCAGTGTGGGCCTTCAGCAGATGGCCGCTCACACAGAGCCTGGTTCTGCTGGAGGTTTCTTCTTGTTCAAAGGGAGTTTTTCCTCTCCACTGTCGCTACAAGCATGCTGTAGAGTTATTGTTTACTGTCTCTACCTGCTCATCCAGGGGGAGAGAATCCTGGAAAAATCAGCTGGTTTAGAACCTTTAATCTGACTAGATGAACTGAGATGCTTTGAATTTTAGTTATAGAAATAAATTGAATGTAACAGACGTAGATGTTCAGGAAATACAGAAATATCTGCTGGAAATCAAAACTTTTAGAGGGAAATGCGCTTCTCACTGTTCTACGGCTGGATATACAGGTGCTGGTCATAAAATTAGAATATCATGAAAAAAGTAGATTGATTTCAGTAATTCCATTTTAAAAAGTGAAACTTTGTATATTATATTCATACATTACACATACAATCTCATATATTTCAGATGTTTATTTTTGTTTAATTTTGAGTGATTACAAAATGACAACAAATGAAAACTCAAATTCACATCATATCAGAAAATTAGAATATTACTGAAGAGGTTCAAAAAACAAAGATTTACATAAAAAGTTGTGGCTAAAAGCTATGAACATTAAAAATTATGAGCATGTACAGCACTCAGTATTTAGTTGGGCCTCCTCACTTTAACCTGTATTACTACAGCAATGTGGGGCGACTGCATGGAATGGAATCAGTCTGTCCAACACTGCTCCAGAGTGTTAGACATTATGCAGAAGGGTTGCTCCTAATAGTGGCTTTAGCTCTTCTAAATTGTTGGGTCTGGTGTATTGCATCTTCTTCTTCTTCACAATACCCCATAGATTTTTCTATGGGGTTAAGGTCAGGAAAGTTTGCTGGCCAATTAAGAACAGGGATACCATGGTCCTTCAACCAGGTACTGGTAGCTTTGGCACTGTGTGCAGGTGCCAAGTCCTGGATGGAAAATGAAATCTGCATCTTCAAGAAGTTGGTCAGCACAGGAGAAGTATGAAGTGCTCCTAAAAAACTTCTGGTACGTGGCTGCGTGTTGAGCCCTGGACCTCCAAAAGAAAACACAATGGATAACGTCTGACCAGCAGATGACATGGCACCCCAAACCATCACTGACTGTGGAAACTTTACCACTGGACTTCAAGCAGCGTGGATGAAGTGCCTTCTTTCCTTCAGACTCTGGGACCTTGATTTCCAAAGGAAATGCAAAATTTACTTTCATCCAGAGAACATGACTTTGGACCACTCACCAGCAGTCCAGTCCTGTTCTCTTTAGCCCAGGCAAGGCGCTTCTGACAACTGTCTGTGGTTCAAGAGTGGCTTGACACAAGAAATGCGACAGCAGAAACCCATGTCTTTCATGCGTCTGTGTGTGGTGGTTCTTGAAGCACTCACTCCCAGCTGCACAGTCCACTCTTTGTGAATCTCCCACATTTTTGAATGGGTTTTGTTTCACAATCCTCTCCAGGAGGGTGCGGTTATCTCTCTCTTGCTTGTACATTTTTTTTCGACCACATCTTTTCCTTCCCTTACGCCTCTCTATTAATGTGCTTGGACACTGGGCTCTGTGAACAGCCCAAACTCTCTTTAGCGATGACCTTTTTGTGTCTTGCCCTCCTTGATACCAAAGTGTGTCGATGGTCGTCTTTTGGACAACATGTCAAGTCAGCAGTCTTCCCCATGATTGTGTAGCCTATAGAGACTAGACTGAAAAGACCATTTAAAGGCTTTTGCAGGTGGTTTGAGTTAATTAGCTGATTAAAGTGTGGCACCAGGGGGCCATCAATTTTGAACCTTTTTCACAATATTCTAATTTTTTCTGATATGATGAATTTGAGATTTTCATTTGTTGTCATTTGTAATCATCAAAAATTAAACAAAATAAACATCTGAAATATATGAGTTTGTATGTAATGTATGAATATAATATATATACAAGTTTCACTTTTAAATGGAATTACTGAAATCAATCTACTTTTTCATGATATTCTAATTTTATGACCAGCACCTGTATAACAGAACACAGCAAAAACATAAAAATTTGTATAGATGTGAGAACGAAAGAACAAAATTTGAATAATAATTTTCTATGTTTTAGCTTGGCTCAGAGAGTAAACCCAGATCTGTTTTTTTTTTTTTTGGCGGGGTTGTTTTAACAGCATTAAGTTGCATTACTCTGATGAAGGACTTGAGTGGAATGCAATGCAATGAACTTTACAATTTAATATCTAATCTTTATTTAGCAAAAAAGCAGCAGCAATGAAATACTCTAATTTGCTTATTGGAAAATTAGTTTCAACGCTGCTAATGGCAGGCATACACTGTATGATATTTTCAATCATTGCTATCATCTACAGATCAACAACACAAAAAAACAGGATTTAAAACTACACAGCTCATGATATTTGTCCTTACACTGTACATCCTAATGCTCTAATGTGATCTGTATGACACTGTATGACCAAATGCCACATGTTGGACTCAGCCCTGTAGAGAGATGGTGCATATTAGACTCATACATGTGGAAGTAAAGTGAAAGAAGACTTCTCTTGTTTGCACATTTGCAAGATGTCGATGCTGTTGATGGTAGGATTGAACTTATTCCTTGTTCTTCATCTAAAATCTATAGTCATCTCCCTGGTTTTGTTCACAAGGACAGAAAGTGGTTCACCAGCTCCTCACACTCAGTTTCTTGTACCCAGTGACTGGCTGCAATCATCAGAATATTTCTGCATTTCAGTTTTACTCTCTCAGAGTATCACATTTTGAAATACTTTAATGGAGAAGTAAAAAAATATATATATAAAATTCTTTACAGAAAAATAAACTTGTAGTGATAAACTCTTAGAAACATGAGTGTCACCAAGAGGGCACTGGCCACCAGAGGATTGCAATAGCACTGAAACATCATGCCACCGGGTGAATTTTTCTTTTTATTAATCTTTTTCTCGTCTCTTGTTGATTCTGGGGGGCTGACTGTAGACTTCCGAGTGTGTTGTGTGTACTTCTATTCTCATGACAGGTATTGTCAACAATATGAGCCTCAGCAGAAGGATATGACAATATAACCTTGTTTTCAATTTTAGAGGAGGTACACTGCCTCCAGGGATTAAGTAAAATCAGTCTGCAGCACTTCTGTTCCCCGGATAAAAGGAGTTATTTCATGATTTCTCAGGGTAATGCAGTTTCTTTCACTTTGACTTGATCGGTTCAGTTATAAAGACAACATAATAGAGGGAAAGATATGGAGTGGACAAGAGGTCTGCTAAATAGGGGAAGCATTTACATTATTAGCAGTCCAAATGGGGATATGGAAGAAGTACGGGAACCCTTATAACTTTCACCAATCCATCCATCCATTCATTCATCTATTCATCCATCCATCATCCATCACCAATCCATCCATCCATCACCAACCATCCATCCATTCATTCATCTTATTCATTCATTCATTCACCAATCCATCCATCCATTCATTCATCTATTCATCCATCAATCTATCCATCACCAATCTATCCATTCTATCATTCATCTATCTATCTTCATTCATCTATCTATCATCTATCTATCTATCATCTATCTATCTATCCATTATCTATCTATCTATCATCTATTCATCCATCCATCATCATCTATCTATTCATATTCATCTATCTATCTATCTATATCTATCTATCCATATCTATCTATTTATCTATCCATCCATCTATCCATCTATCTATCCATTCTATTCCATCCATCTACCTATCCATCTATCTATCATTCATCTATCTATCTATCCATCTATCCATCATCATTCATCTATCTATCCATCTATCTATCTATCCATCCATCTATCTATCTATATCTATCTATCTATCTATCTATCTATCTATTCATCTATCTATATCTATCTATCCATATCCATTGATCTATCTTATATCCATCCATCCATCTTATCCATCTATCTATCTATCTATCTATCTATCTATCTATCTATCTATCATCTATCTATCATCTATCTATCTTCATTCATCTATCTATCCATCTATCATATCATCATCCATCTATCTATCCATCCATCTATATCCATTCTATCTATCTATCTATCTATCTATCTATCTATCTCCATCATCAACTATCTATCCATCTATTCATCTATCTATCTATCATCTATCCATCTATCTATTCATCCATCTATCATCTATCTATCATCTATCTATCTATCATCTATCTATCTATCTATCTATCTATCTATCTATTCATCTAATATCTATCTATTCATCTATCTATCTATCATCTATCATCTATCTATCTATCTATCTATCTATCATCATCTATCTATCTATCTATCTATCTATCTATCTATCTATCTATCTATCTATCATCCATTCATTATCTATCTATCTATCTATCTATCTATCTATCTATCTATCTATCTATCTATCTATCTATCTCTATCTATCTATTATCTATCTATCTATTATCATCTATCTATCTATCATTCATCTATCTATCTATCTATCTATCTATCTATCTATCTATCTATCTTCATCTATCTATCATTCATCTATCATCTATCTATCTATCTATCTATCATCTATCATCTATCTATCTATCTATCTATCTATCCATCTATCATCCATCTATCTATCCATCTATCTATCTATCATCCATATCATCTATCTTATCTATCTATCCATCAAGAAAATATATCTATCTAAATGATCTATCGGTATCAACCGTTGATCATGCTTGTCTATCTATCCATCTATCTATCTATATCATTCATCAATCTATCTATCATCTATCATTCATCTACTGCAGCACTGGTCAATATAAAGGAAGACTAATAACTTGGCTTAACTTTAGGTCTGAAGTTTAGAGCAAAGGAAAACATCTCACCTCCAACAGCTAGAATCTGGAGGTCTGCAGCCGACCTCCTGTCTGGCAGCTTTCCTTCTTTGCACATCTTTATTGGTTTGAGATCTGATTTTGGAGTTTGCAGGGCGTTTTTTATCATAGATTTAAACGCTGTTTGTTCCTCTTAGTTTTTACCTAGTTTTATTTGTGCCAAATCCAATAAAGGTCTGAACTCAAATGCAGCTCTCAGCGGCTCGATCAACATGAGGACATTGATTCACTTCCTGTTCAGCTACATGAATGTTCTCCATGAGGAGACTGAGTGGATAATAAATATCGCTCCTTCAGGCTCATTCCAGCTCATTCCGGGTCCAAAGCCTCAGGTATTCCCGGGCCTCTTTCAGCTCCTTCTGGAAAAACTTCACTCCGGAGGGTTCTGGCTGCAGTCCAGCCCGTTGTTTGGCCGGCCTCACCGAGATGGACCCTGCTCCAGTCCGCCTTTGCAGAGGATCCAGGGCAGGATGTCCACCTTGTAGTGCAGCTCTGGAGAGAACTCAGGTGCTGATCAGGTTTGGCGCCCCGGCTCCTTTGCCGCGGGTGATCAGCCTCCTCTGGCCGTCGTAGCAGCAGTGCTGCGCCCCCAGCGTGGTGCTGTGGTATGACAGCATGGAGCGAATGCAGAACCGGGCCGATGGTTTGTAGATGTCCAGCCGCTCTGTAGGTCCGCTGGCGTCCCTCCAGCGGTAGGCTCTCTGCAGCCTGGAGTCCTGGACGTTGATGGCGCTGTAGATGACCTCAGAGGGGTAGGAGCAGGGGCAGCTGGGCAGCTCCGTCAGGACCTGGCGCAGGTACTTCTGGAGGAACGCAGTCCTGCAGCTCAGCCACTTTTCACAGCTGTCCACACCTGAAAGGTAAAACACAACCATCTCAGCTGACCTCTAAGAACAGCCTGACAGAGCCTGGAAACAGACAAGGTTCCAGTAGAAGCTCACTACTGATTGAAGAGCTGAAGCATCGAGCGCCAAGGGCCTCACCACACCACCAGACATTTTGGAGAACATCTGGATGTATCCTCACTAAAGCTTAGCGTCCCAAACAGTTACAGCTATGGACATTTTTTCCATAAATGGATATTTGAAATAGCAGCAACATCAGAGATGTGCAGAATGACAGCAGCTTGGGTTATTTAACTGACTAAGGTAGAAACTGAGCAGAATCCGGCATGAATGGAAGAGCGGTGAGGTTTGGAGACATTTTTAACTGTAATCTGTTACTTTAAGCAGAATCTAACTTTGAAAGAAGATGCGGGTTTTATGACTCCATGGTATACACTACTTTCTACAAAAAAATTAAAAGGAACACTTTGTATCCAGAGTACTTATCCAAGTTAAATAACCTTCTTGGATATTGATTTGATTGGACAGAGGTTTATTCGTGAACATGGGCTAGGAACAGCAAAGGCGATGGCTTTGATTGCAGGGTGGAGCCACTGACAAACATATATCTTTCATATAACATAGTTTAGCATTTGGCTAGGGTCACTGTCCCTACTGTTGGCATGGCTACCTGGACCCAGGGTGACACAGGCAGGAAGTCCAAGCCTCCTCTAGGATGAGCATCAATGGGTGCTATTGCCAGGGTTGCTGTGTCTCCCAGCACAATCTGTGAAGAGCATGGAGGGAGATTCCAGGAGGCAGGCGGTTACTCCAGAGCTGGACAGCGCCCGGTAGAAGGTCTGCAACCCATCCAGCAGGACCATCTCACTGCTCCTTAGTGCAGGAGGGCAGGAGGAGCTTTACTGGGAAGCCCTACACAATGACCTCCAGCAGGCCACTGGTGTGAATGTCTCTGTCCAAACAATCAGAAACAGACTCCCTGGTGGCCTGGGGGCCCCACGCCCTCTAGTGAGCTGTGCTCACTGCCCGGCTTTTGAGTGGAGCTCCATTGGCATTTGCCACAGAACACTGGAATTGTGGCAGGTATGACGCTGTGGCCCTGTTAAGCTGCAAGAGGAGAGCAGGTTCACCCTGAGCTTTTTATGTGACAGGCGTGAGGGTCTGGAGAAACGTGGAGAAACGTTCTGCTGCCTGTAACATGGATTCAGCATGGCGGTTTGGTGGGGGTCAGTGATGGTCTGGGGGAGGCATATCCATGGAGGCAGCACAGGTGCCGATACAGGCTAGACAGCCACCCTGACTGCCATTAGGGATCAGGGATAATCCTTGGACAATTGTCCAGGAGCCCTATGCTGGTGCAGTGGGTCCTGGGTTCCTCCTGGTGCACGACAATGCCCGGCCTCATGTGGCGAGTATGCAGGCACTTCCTGCAGGATGGAAGTAATTGATATCAATGATTGGATTGCAGCTGCGCTGACCTACCGTCAATAGAACACCTCACCAGGACATTATGTTTCCATCCATCCCACACCTCCAGGTTTGCACCTCCAGACTGTCCAGGAGCTCCAGTGATGCCGTGGTTCAGATCTGGGAGGAATCACCCAGGGCAGCCATCCGTGGGTCTCGTTAGAACATTGCCCGGACGTTGTCAGGCATGTGTGCATGAGGCGCGTGGGGGAGGGCATAGAAATGAGCCTGAATACCATTTTTAGTTGCTGCATTGAAATTTCAGGAAAAATGGGCGAGGCCTGCGCATCATTTTTTCACTGTAATTTTTGGGATGTCTTGAATTCAGCCCTCTGTAGGTTGATCATTTTCATGTCAATCAAATGATGTGGCGTCCTTTTGTTCACAAACACATCATCCAGTCCATATCCACCCAGTCTGAGAATTTTATTGACATTTTTCACCAGATGTGGGTAACAATCCATGCAATCTACACCTCCATAGAAATCAAACCATAGAAGTCCAGGAATTAAGTTATGTGGAATAAAGTGGAATGGCCCAGAGGAAAAGTAAACTGAAATCTGTTTAATACTTTGTAGAAAAGCCTTTTTTGGCAATGAAAGCTTCCAGACCCGTCCTGGATGGAGAAATGAGTGGCATTGATCAGGTGGGATTTTGGCCCATTCCTCCACAAACAGCCTTTAAATCTTGAAGGTTTGGTGTTCATCTTCCATGAACTCTGACCTTTAGATCTTTCCATAGATTTTCTATTGGATTCCAGTCAGCTGATTGGCTGGGCCATTCTAGCAGCTTTATTTCTTTCTGTGAAACCAGTGGAGAGTTTCCTTGGCTGCGTGTTTTAGGCTCATCGTCTCAATCTGAAATGTCCACCATCATTCTTCATCCTGGTAGATGGCAGCAGATTTTTATCCAGAACTTCTCTCTACATTTTTCCATTCATTCTTCCTTCAATGATTTGAACTTTTACAAAACCATACACTAAAAACAGCCCCACAGCCATGATGCTCCCACCTCCAAACGTCACTGTTGCTATGGTGTTTATGGGCTGAGGTGCAGTGCCCTTTGACCTCCAAACATGATGTGTATTATGGGATCCAAAGAGTTCAGTGTTGGTCTAATCTGAGCAGACTATATTCTCCCAGTATTTCACAGGCTGGTCTAAATGTTGTTCAGCAAACTTTAAACGACCTTCAGCAGCTTTTCCTTCAGCAGTGGAGTCCGGCGTGGTGAGCGTGCTACAGGCCATGGCGTCTGACTGCATTACTGACTGTTTTCTTTGAAACGATTGTTCCTGCTGATTCCAGCACCTGGTCCTGGTCGGTTTATGGTGGAATGATGTTCTTTTCATTGCTGGATTATGACTCTAACATGCTGGGGAAGATTCCCAGTCATCCAGGTCATAGTCATTCCAACTTTGTTTCCAAGTTTGAAGACGTTTCTCTTCCCATCCGAGAGCTTTTTCTATTCAAATGTCTGGATAAGCGTTGAGTTCCATGTTTTATAGAGTGGACCAAACAAAAGAATGTTATGGCTTAGAAAACATGAACATTGAACCAAAAACCTACAACCAGCAATAGAGTTGATTCCTTCCCCCATCATCTCAGACCTGATCTCCATGCAGGGGACCAAAACATCTTGCCAGGCCAACAATGACCCTAACGACCTCCCTTTCAGAGGCATAGGCCAGTATCGGGTTTTGCAGGCCAACGACGCTAACGGCCCCAATTACTAAATATTGGAGCCGTTTTTTTGGTTCAATCTTCATGTTTTCTAAACCATAACATTCTTTGTTTGGTCCACTCTATAAAACCTGGAATTTAACGCTAATGCAGATATTTGGAATTATAGAAGCTTCCTGGATAGGAAGAGAAACGTCTTCAAACTTGGAAACAAAGTCCAGTTGATTGATTTGAACTTTTTAAGCTCTGTGGTTCAAACAGTTCTCACTGGAACATTGAGAAGTTTAGAAATCCTTCTGGAAGCAATGCCATCACCGAGGTTACAGAGGTGTAGAGAAAGCTCTTTGCTTTCCCCATCATGAGATGTTTCCTGTGTGATTCCAGAGGCACCTTTTTCTAGGCCATCCTTTGGGACTGAAGCAGCTGTTATTCATTAGCAGGATTGCTTTCTAATCACTGAGAGATTTCAGCTGCTGTCTTTGCTTTCCAGGCCTTTCTGTTCCTTCATTTCTTCACATTGACAATACTTTTTCTCTGGGCCATTCCACTTTATTCCACAGAACTTCATTCCTGGACATTTATGGTGTGATGTCTTTTGATGGTTGGATTGCATGGATTGTTACCGACATCTGGTGGAAATGTCAATAGCTCCTCTAGAAACAGATTCACTGAGGAGAAGGGAGGAGGGTTCAATACTGATTTAATTCTCTATATGGACAGACGGACGGACAGACAGACGTACCAGATTCGCTCCCGTTAGTCAGGTGGACAGACGTCACCTTGGTTACAGCATCTGCAGACAAAGAGGAACTGATGATTCTGAAGAGAATTAAAAAGGAGGTTCTGATGGACGAGGCGGTTCTCCCGGAGGTTCTGATCCACGTTCTGATGGACCGAGGCGGTTCTGATGGAGGTTCTGACGAACCGAACTGAGGAGGTTCTGATATGGTTTCAATGTGTGGGACAGCTGGACAGAAGTCTGTCCCACACAGACGGGGACATCTGGTCACCTTCTGGTTTGACCAGTCTGATGTTCAGACATTCCACTGAAACCGACCGGTAGCTGCCATCCTGGATTAGAGAAACTTTCCCTCTGCCTCCGTCTCCATAGCGACCAACATTTAAGCCTCTTTATTTTTAACTGCAGAGAAACTCTTCTTTCTTTTTCTAAACATTTTAGGAAAAGATAAATGAACCATAATTTATTGAACAAACAACAATCTTCTGAACTTCAGGTCACTGCTGTGAACTTGTAATCTACTGACTAAGTTAAGAATCATTTTTAACCAATATTGTGATTTTATCTGGGTTTTCCAGAATGGAGACGTTTCCATCCAGGAAGGTCAGTCTGGAAGCTTCTGCCTGCATGGAAAATAATTCAACTTATTGATTTCTCACTCTCTGCATTTAACCCTTGAGGGAGCAGTGGGCTGCCATTGTAATGCGGCACGGGGAGCAGTGGGGGTTAAGGGTCTTGCTCAGGGGACCCTAGAGTGGCAGGCTGTGGGGGATCGAACGAGGAACTTGGAACCTTCTCAGAGCACAAGCCACTCACAACCACTAAACCAACTTATCCTATGTTATCTAGTCTATGTAGTATCTATGCTTCTCCTTCCTTTAACTTTTAAACATGCAAGAGCTGCATAAAGAGGTGGAGTGAAAACAGATTAGTCCATAATTCTAATCCAGAACCTGGACTGCGGTTTAAAAATGTCTTAAATCTTAAATCCGGTTCTATCGTGGATGTAATTCATTGCCCACCCCTGATTGAAATGAGTTCAGAATATTTACACATGTCAACAGGAAGAAGCAACCCTTTAGATTAGGAATCATATTGGATCAGAACGCCGAGGCCGGGGAGGTCAGAGGTTAAGGTCTGGGTTCAGCAGTCTGTTTCTTACTGGGGCAGCTGTGGGTCATGTGCGGGATTCAGTCGCCGTGCAGGCGTAGCCGCAGGACCGGGTCCGTCTCTGGGAACCAGAACCACGGAGTCACGCTGCACGGAGCCCAGATGCTCCACTCCTCATACTCTGAAGGAAAAACACACGGGGGGGGTGGCGTGAAGCTCGGGGTAATCTTTGAAGTCAGAGCTGTAAATTCCTCTCCCATCTGGTGCCAGAAAAGTGTCGGTACCGACAGCGTGAGACCTCGAGAGACACTCCTCTGTGTTTTAAACGGCCAGCCCTGCAGTGAGAGTGATGTTGGCTGAGGTCAGAGCAAAAACAAGGGGAGTCTGCAGAGGGGGGCGGGGGCTTAATGAGGCCTAGAGCTGGGGAAGGGAGATTCCTCTGTTGGTTCTATGGCGTCTATGAGGAGGGTAAATGCCAAAAGAAATCTCCTTCTCACATATAAAAGCCTTAAATGGCCAAGCTCCATCTGATATCAGAGATCTGATTGTTCCTTATGTTCCCTAACAGAGCACTTTGCTCTCAATCTGCAGGTTTACTAGTGGTTCCTAGAATTTCTAAAGTAGAATGGGAGGCAGATCTTTTTAGTTATCAGGCTCCTCTCCTGTGGAACCAACTACCAGTTTTAGTCCGTGAGGCAGACACCCTGTCTACTTTTAAGGCTAGGCTTAAAACTTTCCTTTTTGATAAAGCTTATAGTTAGAGTGGCTCAGGTTATTCTGAGCATCTCTATAGTTATGCTGCTATAGGCTTAGACTGCTGGAGGACATAG
>JAGKQL010000009.1:40356333-40377331 GCA_018398635.1 Cyprinodon brontotheroides | reverse complement strand
ATATATATATATATATATATATATATTCTTTTACCATGAAAATATAATTTGATGTTTATTCTGAATGCTTTTGCAGAAATTACACATACGGCCAGATGTATCTTGTAAAAGAGATTCTGAATCTCAAAAGCGACTTCAGGGTTAAATTCACAAAACTAATCCAGACCTCGTGTTTGGTCTGCAGGGAAAATCCCAGCAGACATTTTTCTTCAGAGCAGAACATGTGATCAGAACCACCTGCTAAAACAGACTCCACACCTCTACTTCCTGTTGGGGTCATTCTTTTATTATATTTCTACATTAGCTGTCAGCATGCAGAGAAAGAGATGAAACAAACTAGAACCATCCACCAGATGGCAGCAGCGAGGCATGGAAGGTTCCCACAGTGGAAACACAGGAAGTGACTAAACAGTTAGAATAAAGCTACACAATAAGAGAATAAAGCATCAGAACCACCCGGCAGATGGGCTGAGTTCTGGTACCACCATATTCTGACTTTTGGACCAGAACCGGAACATTAACATCGTTTTCTTCACATACTGGTTTCCTTCCTTTGTCGTCTTCCAGCAGCCTGTCACACAAGTCCTTCCGGGTCGGTTCCATCACCTTCTTTGATCCAGTCTGCTGCCACCTGTGAGGGTGAAGGTCCCTCCTCCTCTTCCTCTGCTGACTGCATCCTCTTCCTCCTCCTCTTCCTCCTGGGTCAGGCCTTCATGCCAAGGACCTCTGCCTGGGTTTGATCCTGGGATACAGCTGCAGAGACACCCAGAACCGCATTACATGATGCAACAGAGGACCGAACCAGATAGACCCAAACCGGACCCGACCAGACCAGCCAGCTGGACCCGACCAACCGGACCAAACCAGACGGCCCAACCGGACCAGCCAGCTGGATGCAACCTGTGGGATTTGGCTGATCCCACCAACAGGACCCAACCGGATGTACCCAGCCGGACCTGACCAACCAGACGGACCCAACCAGACCAGCCGGCTGGACCCGACCGGACAGACCCAACCGGACCCGACCCGACCGGCCAGCTTGACCCAACCAACCGGACCGAACCAGACCGCCCTGACTGGACCAGCTAGCTGGACTCCAACGGATGGACCCAACAGTACCTGACCAGACTGCCCAGATGGACCTGATAAGACCCCAACAACAGGACCCAACTGGATGGACCCAGCCGGACCTGACCAACCAGACGGACCCAACCAGACTGGCCGGCTGGACCCGACCCGACAGACCCAACCGGACCCGACCAGACTGGCCAGCTGGACCCGACCAACCGGACCAAACCAGACGGCCCTGACCAGACCGGCTAGCTGGACTCCAACGGATGGACCCAACAGTACCTGACCAGACCGCCCAGCTGGACCTGACCAGACCCCACCAACAGGACCCGACCGGATGGACCCAAGCGGCCCCGACCAGACTGGCCAGCTGGACCCAACCGGACGAACCCAACCGGACCAGACTGAGGCCGACTGGGGTTCAAGGAGACAGAAGCAGACATGACCAGCAGGCTGACCAGATAGAGGAGTGCTAATGATCTTATTTTTAATAAGATCAATCTTATTTATAAAGAATGGACAGTTCAACTAAGCTATGGCTCTGGGTGAGTTTGGCAACTAGATTGAAAAGAAATCTAGGATTATTCTTATTCTCCTCTAATAATGAGGAGAAATATGCTGCTCTTGTTTTACAAAGGGTCCTCTTATACAGCAGTAAACTATTTTTCCAGACTAGGTAGGATTCTCTACCTAGTCAACCAAACAATTTGCATGTTTTCTAAACAAAATCAAGGCTTTGTTGGGCTACTGTATAAAACCTGAAACTCAACGCTATTTCTGACATTTGGAATTGGAAAAAGCTTCCTGGATGGAAGAAAAATCTCTTTAACTTTGGAAACAAAGTCTAATGGATTGTTTTTAAATTTTTTGGAATTTTACTATTTCGTTTATTTGTATTTTAATTAAATAATTTCGAGGCCTGATAAATACAAGTTCACAAAAATTGCGTTGTTATGGCAACGTTTAACAAGCTAGTGGTCACTGAGTAAAGTGGCTCACCGCAGCAGACCAGTAAATTTACATAGTCTAATGACAGAACGAGGAGGAAATATGGCACAGAGACGCATTTCGGATTTTTTTGGAAAATCACTATCAATAAAGAAGAACACTGGTACCACAACCACGACAACGTAGAAAAGCAGCCGGAGCAAGGAGACTCTCCAACCGACTCTGATGGGAGCTGCACCGGCAACAAACTAACATCAACTTTCTAATTTCTTGCAGGGTGTTAATGTAAAGAAATGTTCTTAGGTTCTGTGGCACCAGCTTGGTTTGCTGGATGGCGGCAGCAGCATTATGTGCATTATATAAAGGCTCATTCCCAGCTTTTGGGGCCAGATCACTGACTTGCTGATGCTCTAGTTTATGTTCTCGTTCGGCCAGTGGTGACAGAGGGTTTTAGCCACATCCTGGTGATGTTAGCGTCCCTCTTGGTCAGATGTTCACTGATGTACATATCATTGCGTGCGTCGCAGTTTCTCCCTCGTAAGGGTGTTTTCAATATGCCTCACTGGTTAACTGTTCTCCAGGCAGACCATTGTTGAGAAAATACATTTTAAAATAAGTTTTCAAGTTTTAAAACTTAACATGTCTTGATTCGACGTGGCCTAAATTGTGTTTTAAATCAAGTGACTTATTCTTGGCCTGTTGACCTTTGTTTGCCTGTGGCTGCAGCGGATGGTTTGCTAGGATCGTTTAAATCCGCCTTTGTCTGTGTCAGAACAATACAGTGGGAAGTTCTGGCTTCCCACTCATCTTCGTGCCAGGCCGTGAACACTGCAGGGTTTTAGGCTTCAGATAGGGGTCAGTGAGTATAGCTCCTGGCTGGTGAGCAAAGGCACGCCTTTGACGGAATGTAAATTAAATACAAGAGGATAAAACTTTCTACACAGAAGTAAATGAAATCAGATTTGTTCTTTTTAACTTCCAAAGATGTTCTTTAATGCTCTTGCTTTTCCTTCTCCATTTATGTCAAAATGGTAACGTATGTCTCCTCGCTGTTCTGCAGTTTCCTTTCTGGTGTAAGTTTGTGCATTGTCTTACTTCTAAGTTTATGCAATTGTCTTATATTGGATTAAACTCTGTAATTCTGTGGACGCCAACACGCTAATGTTGGTTTCCTTGTGGCTACACGCGGGCCGAGACCTGGAATCCAGGTGAAGAGAGAGGAAAGCTTCAATATGCTCACTCTTCGGGTGAACTGTTCTCCAGGCAGACCATCCTCTCCAACCTCTTCCACAAATGCAGAACACGTTCTGCTGCAGCCTGAAAGGAAAAACCTCCTCCCACAGAGAATCCGAGGATTTCTTAGTGTTTTTCCTTCCTCTGCCCAGAATGTTTTGTTTTTATTTTTCATTTCTGTTAGCCATGCGAGCTTTACAGAGAAGAACCTTAAACATGGAGGATTTTCCCAGATTTTCCCCAGAATATTAATCTGATAGTTTCTTTTAAAATGGAAACAGAACATAAAGCAGAACTCAATCAACAGGCTCCAGTTTCAACGTTTTTAAACGTGACTAAAGATTTTAGTTTTCAGATGTTACACATTAAATTATTAACTGTCAGATCAGACAAAAATTAGATACATAAACACATTAATGCAGCAGTTTTTCTGCTGGATTTAGGCGTCTCCTCGGTGCCTGACTGATATGATGTATTGCTCTGATAATGGAGGCCCCACAGGGGTCCTGCTTTTAATCTGACTCAGGGGTTTCAACTCTTGAGAATATTACATTTTAAACCCCCTCGCCTTTGATCATGTAAACAAAATGTTAACATCTATAAACTATTACAGATGAGTCAACTGAATATAATTAAATAAAGGCATTTCTCATGGCTAATGGTAGCGTTCCTGCTGCCTGGTCCATATGTGGAAACCAGAAGGTTCTGATCTGAGAACTCAAAGGTCCAAATGACTACTGATCAGCCTGTGGATCTTTTGACCTTTGACATCTTGGGTCTTCCTATCAGAGGACATGGACAGGTGTGTGATGTTCTCTCACCCCCAGCAGGTTTCTGGGCACGTATCCTTCCTGGTCATTCAGCCGCGCCCACCACCACTCTGTCTCTGTGTCGTCATGGCGACGCAACACGGTGATGGCGTTGCCCTCGCCGAATGTGAGCTCGTCGTCGCGCTGAGCCGTGTAGGCCCACAGCGTGTACACCAAGCCTTTGTTCATCACCCCCAGCTTCTCCTGGACCCCTAGAGCAGATGGAGAACAGCGTCAAGAGAAGGTTAGTCTGCTGAAAAGGAACCTCTGAACAGGGCGGGTCTGTGGACCACCCACCATAAAGGAACTGGGAGCACTGGCTGTAGCCCTCCTCCATCTCCTCACATTTGTCAGCCGCCGTTTCCACATCGCTGATGGTTGTCGCAAAAATGGCTGCCCCAGACTCCACCAGCATCTTGCAGAGGTGGACGCTGTTGCAAGAAGCGGCGCAGTGAAGAGGGGTCCTGGAAGAGGAACAGAAGAACTTCAAATAGGACCAGGCGGCGGTCAGATGGCGAAGACTGAAGGTACTGACCATCCGTCGCTGTCCGCAGCATTGACATTCACCCCAAAGTCCAGCAGGAACTTCACAATGTGGTGATGACCGGCGCACACGGCGTTATGAAGAGGAGTGATGCCTTCATCGTTGGGCATGCTGGGGTTCTCCACCTAAAAGATACAGTCGTTTTCTGAACCTTTGACTGTCAGCAGCAGGACATCTGGAGAACCATGGACCACAGAGACCTGCTCCACCAGTAGAACCTCACCTCGTAGATGATCCTCTGCACCAGGTCGAACTCTCCCTCCAGTGAGGCGTCCAGCAGCAGGGCCAGAGGGTTGAACTTGACTCTAAGACCGTGTCCGGTTCGTTCAGACGATGGCTTCTTCAGGTTGGTTCTCTTCACAATGACCTGCAGGACAAACAGAGTCCATGATGGACCACAAGAATGTCAATCTGAGGGAGAAAGGGAGGGCTTCAATCTGCAGACCTTTGGAGCTGAAGGCAGAGCAGGAGGTGACTGAGAAGAGGGGGCGTGGCCTTTTGTGCTGTGGGCAGAGCCGGGGACTCTCTGGTCCGCAAGCCTGTCGGGTCCAGGAGGTGAGCTGGGTTGGGCTGCCTGGTTAGTTTTCTCTAATGCTGTCGGTGTTTCCATGGTAACTGAAGGTGGAGGGGAGTGGCTGGTGCCTGAGCTCAGAGTTTGATCTTCGACCTCCTCAGCTGCTTCACTGACGTGCCCACTGGCTGAATTGATGCTGTCCATGTCTCCCAGAATGCAGTCTGGCTGGTAGAAAGGATTCCCTGAAGCAGAGGAGGGACAACTGACCCGATGGTTCTGACTCCAGTGGACATCCTGTGGCGATGCCTTACCTGAGCCTCCCTCCATGCCTCCTGCCAGGGTGTTGAACCTGCATAGAAGGCCTTGGTTAGCCCATCTCGCCATGAAATGAGATGTTTGTGTTCCTGAAGAACCGTGACCCACCGCTGGTACAGCAGCTTCTGGATGTTGGGTCCCTGTGGGCCCTCGGGCTCTGTGATGGAGCTGCGTTTCTTCAGGGGCCGCGGGGCGTTGCTGAGACGGCGTCGCAGAACCTCCAGGTCAGCATCGTTCTGGTATCGTAGCTGACAGTGGGCTGTGGAGACCGAGATGTTTGCTGCACTGATTCACTTTGATACGTTTACTGATAAAAAAATCCGGCCTGCAACAGAAACAAGCAGAACGCTGCTCCCGCCCCCAGATCTCTGAACAACCAGAGAGCAGAGGGACATGCTCCCAGAAGATTCCAGCTCTGGATGGTTCTGGAGAACCTAAGTAGCCTGGGCTCTACAGCTCAGGCCGTAGCCTGGGCTCTACAGCTCAGACCGTAGGCCTCGGCTCTGGGCTGCAAAGCTCAGACCCTAGCCTGGCTCTACAGCTCAGGCCGTAGCCTGGGCTCTACAGCTCAGGACCGTAGCCTGGGCTCTGCTACAAGCTCAGACCGTAGCTCTGGGCTCTACAGCTCAGACCGTGAGCCTGCCTCTACAGCTCAGGACCGTAGCCTGGGCTCTACAGCTCAGAGCTGTAGCCTGGGCTCTACAGCTCAGACCGTAGCCTGGGCTCTCTACAGCTCAGACCGTGAGCCCTAGGCCTCTACAGCTCAGGACCGCAGCCTGCAGCTCGAACACTGACGTAGCCTGGGCTCTACAGCTCAGACCGCAGCCTGGGCTCTGCAGCTCAGGCCGTAGCCTGGGCCTCTACTCCTACAGCTCAGGCCTGTGCCTGGGCACAGCTGTGTCAGCTAGCCTGGGCTCACAGCTCAGACCGTAGCCTGGGCTCTACAGCTCAGGCCGTAGCCTGGGCTCTACAGCTCAGGCCGTAGCCTGGGCTCTACAGCTCAGGTAGCCTTGCTGTGTCTAGCTCTACAGCTCAGACCGTGGCCTGGAGCTACAGCTCAGACCGTAGCCTTGGGCTCTAGCAGCTTTCAGACCAGCTCTCTACTGGCAGCTCAGACCGTAGCCTTGGCTCTACTCGGAACCCGTAGCGCCTGGGCTCTACAGCTCAGACCGTAGCCTGGGCTCTACAGCTCAGCCGTGAGCCTGGGCTCTACAGCTCAGGGCCGTCGCAGCCTGGGCTCTACAGCTCAGACCGCAGGCCTGGGCTCTACAGCTCAGGCCAGCTGGGCAGGCCAGTGAAGCCTTGGCTCTCACAGCTCAGACCGTAGCCTGGGCTCTACAGCTCAGGACCGTAGCCTGGGAACTCTGCAGCTCTAGCCTGCCTCTACAGCTCAGACCGTAGCCTGGGCTCTACAGCTCAGACCGCAGCTGGGCTCCTACAGCTCAGACCGTAGCCTGGGCTCTCTACAGCTCAGCTCACCTAGCCTGCCTACAGACTACGTGCAGCCTGGGCTCTACAGCTCAGGCCGTAGCCTGGGCTCTACAGCTCGAGGCCGTAGGCTGTGCAGAAGGCTAGCCTGGGCTCTACAGCTCAGCCCGTAGCCTGGGCTCTACAGCTCAGGCCAGTAGCCTGGGCTCTACAGCCACAGTAGCCTGGGCTCTACAGCTCAGGCCGTAGCCTGGGCTCTACAGCTCAGGCCGTACCGTGTAGCCTGGGCTAGCAGCCAGCTCAGGCCGTAGGCCTGGGCTCTACAGCTCAGCCGTAGCCTGGGCCTACCACAGCCAGGGCGCAGAGCTGTCTGCTCTCTACAGCTCAGGCTTAGGCCGTAGCCTTGGCTCTACAGCTCAGGACCGTAGCCTTGGCTCTCTACAGCTCAGGACCGTAGGCCTGGGCTCTACAGCTCAGGTCGTAGCCTGGGCTCTACAGCTCAGACCTGTGAGCCTGCTCTACAGCTCAGGCAACCGTAGCCTGGGCTCTACAGCTCAGACCGTAGCCTGGGCTCTACAGCTCGTGACCGTAGCCTGGGCTCTACAGCTCACGCCAGCCTCAGGCTCTACAGTAGCCTGGGCTCTACAGCTCAGACCGTAGCCTGGGCCTCTACAGCTCAGCAGCTCAGACCGTGAGCCCGGGCTCTACAGCTCGTGACCGTAGCCTGGGCCTCTACAGCCAGCATCCCAGCCTGGGCTCTGCAGCTTCAGGCCAGTAGCCTGGGCTCTACAGCTCAGCCCAGCTCCAGCCAGGCTCTGTAGCCTGGGCTCTACACAGCTCAGCCCACCGTAGCCTGGGCTCTACAGCTCAGACCGTAGCCTGGGCTCTGCAGCTCAGGCCGTAGCCTGGGCTTCTACAGCTCAGACCGTAGCCTGGGCTCTACAGCTCAGACCGTAGCCTGGGCTCTACAGCTCAGGCCGTAGCCTGGGCTCTACAGCTCAGGCCGTAGCCTGGGCTCTACAGCTCAGGCCGTAGCCTGGGCTCTACAGCTCAGGACCAGAAGCCTGGGCTCTACAGCTCAGCCCGTAGCCTGGGCTCTACGGCTTAGCCCGTAGCCTGGGCTTTTCAGAATGTAATGAGGCTGTCGGTGGTCAGTGAACCCACCCACTGGTGTGAGCTTGGTCGGACTGAGGGGTCGTGGGATGTTGTCCACGCTGGGTGGAGGAAGGACCTGTCCATCATTGGAGTCTGCTGCTCCTTGTTTTTCCTTGACTTCATCTCCAGCAGCCTTCGCTCCTCCTCCCTGTAGGAAGGGGGTGGGGGATGGAGACGAGGAGCTGGAGGGGAGGATGGGTTTGCCGTAGACTGTAGAGACAAACGAGAGATGGTCTGATTTCCAGTGTCAGAAGGCAAAGGATGAAGGTTAGGGTAAGCACTACCTGCTTTGACGGTCGTTCGGTTGCTCAAAGACCCATAGTTCTTGGTCTGGGGCTGCTGGAGATACATGCTGTAGATGGAGCTACTGTTCATGGTAGCGGGCCCTTTTCTGGGGGACTGAGGTCTGGACGGATGGTCTGGAACATAAGGACGGACTACCACTGCCACTGCAGGAGGTGGGTCTGTGCGCTCTGTTGGAAGGGAGACTGGAGCCAGCTGGGAGGAGGAGGTAGAACCTGAGGCAGAACATGAGGTAGAATCTGAGGAAGAACCTGAGGTAGAACCTTAGACAGAACCTGAGGAAGACCCTGAGGTAGAACCTTAGACAGAACCTGAGGAAGAACCTGAGGAAGAACCTGAGGTAGAACCTTAGACAGAACCTGAGGAAGAACCTGAGGAAGAACCTGAGGTAGAACCTTAGACAGAACCTGAGGTAGAACCTGAGGTAGAACCTCCCACACAGAGAGGCGTAAATATGTCAAAACCTCATTTAAACATTTTAAAGTCCTGATAGAAACTGAAACCATATCTGTTTGAATCACATGGGATCATCCTGAGGTTCAGTCTAAGACGTGAGGACTTAGACTATCCGGGGAGGTAAGGAAGGACCTGAAACAAGGAGGTATGGAACCTCCCACACAGAGAGGCGTAAATATGTCAAAACCTCATTTAAACATTTTAAAGTCCTGATAGAAACTGAAACCATATCTGTTTGAATCACATGGGATCATCACTTTGGTTCAGTCTAAGACGTGAGGACTTAGACTATCATGCTTTACATGATAGAAATGGCATTGCCAGTTTGTCCATTTAAATGAAAATAATAACAGCCAGCAGGGACATGGACCAAAACAAAGAATCCAGAAATACGTGACAACAAAATGAAGATGCAAACAATAGGCAGCTGATTAACTGATTAGTGATGATAAAACAGGAAGAAAATACAGAAAAAAATACAAAAATAATCCAGAATGTCCTGAAGCCAAAAATAAGTCATGGAAAAACACTGGCATTCAGTTTGAAGCTAAAGCAGAGGGAGGACATCTTACTGTAGAAAAGAGATAATTAGATTGGTTCCAGTGTTCTTCTCTGTGGGTCCTACCTGTGTTCAGAGGAACAGAAACACTCTGCTGGGAAACACAAGATGAAGAAGAGGCAGCGGTGGAGCGAGGCCAGCCCAGGGTACCGGGGGCAGAACGGGGCAAGGAGCTGGTGGCGCAGTGACTGCCAGCCGCCTGGTGGGCCGCACTGGGGTAGGTGCCGTACCCAGAGGGGAGCTGCAGGGTGGAGCACAGAAAGCAGATCTTACAGAACGGCAAAACAGCTTATGTCGCAGAGCGGCGAACGAGAGGACAATCGGACCCAACTGGTCCTGGTTCTGGTCACTTAACCACATTAGTTCTGTTTGTTGGTTCTCAGTTTAATCCCCATCAGGAACCACTTAGCTCCAATAATCTGGGTCTTCTTTTTAGCCCATTCCTGCTTATAGAACCGGTGTTACTAGTTACTAACCAGATCTAAGGGTGGGTAGTGTTCATCTGCAGAATCCTCCTGGTGATTCTGACTGACCTTAACCAGGCCCAGTTGGGTCTGACTGGATGGCAGAGAGGTTTTTATGCAGCCAAGTAATCAGTATTTCTGCAGACACAGTACCATTTCTGTATTGCTGGTCCTCCGGTCCGGTCCACTCTTAGTGATGTTAGGCCATAATACTTTATTAGCTAAACAGACAACAAAGAAACAGGCAGATGTTTAAAATAAAGGGAAGTAGACAGGAAAAGGAAAGCAGAGAAGAACATGAAACGGCTCAGGACTCTCCTCTGGACTTTGTTGGAACGTCACACAGACATGACCTTTATTTACAAGACATCTGCTGAAGTTTCTACCACTCACTTACAACGACAAAAAAAATGACAAAAACAAAACAAAACATGAAGCTAAACAGCAGATCAGAACAGAGACACATTGGATTATCCTGGATTATCCTGCTGGCCCAACCATGATTCCTCTCTTTAGATCAAGCTTTCTGGTTCTGAATACAGGAAACACATTGCACATTATATTATATCATAAAACTAAACAGCTTAAAGCTGCACTATGCAACTTTCAGCCAGTAGGCGCGCTAGACCTGCAGCTTCCAGGTCCAGCGCCCCCTGCAGGCCACTGGCAGGATACCACCTTTTGGTAGTAGCCCAGTTTGGAGCCGCAGGTCTAGAATCCTTGTTCCCGGTAAAGAAGAGGAAACATTCAGCTTCTGAATGAAATCCTCCATTAGAGAAGCAGAAAAATGTCTGATCAGCTGAGGGTCCGAGCTAACAGCTGTTAGCCTAGTTAGCACTGGTTTTTAATGGGAACTGAGACTGGCGAGAATCGTGCTCTGGGTCACATGACCCATTCAGAGACCGAGGGGGACAGATTCTAAGAGGAGCAGCCCCATGGAGCATCCAAATGTTCTACTGAAAATTCACTGAATATCTCAGCTTAAGGGTCAAAGGTCACAGCACTGCTTTAACATGAGTAAAAGCTGCAGCACAGCAGAGTTTCCAATCAACAGTTGGATTATTGTCTGAAAGTTGAAGAAGCTGATTGGACTGGATGTCTGCAGGATTATGTCCCAGCTCCTTCCCACCTCCTGGAGGACTGGTTGAGTCCACTTCCCAGAGGAATGCAACTGTACACAACAGGAAAACTGAGAGTTGCAACCAGCAGCGGCTGCATCATTCCACTCCGTCCAGAGATTCTGGGTAAACCCTGTTCCGCCCTCCACCCGAATAGAAACAAAGCACCAAGGAAGACCAACAGAAAGTGGGAGTCTACATGTGGCCAATGCTTCTAGCTACTCTGGAAAGCGTGGTGGCAGCAAATCACTCTCACTTTCCAAGATTAACAACTCCAATTCCCCACTGAGCCTGAATCCCCAACAGTCTGTCTTCCCCTCGTCTTTCAGTTTCCCGGCGAGAGCTTGAGTTCAGAAGGGCTCTGCACGAAGACTCAAGGAGCCTTCTCAATAAAAACCCGTTCCAACTTTTTCTCTGTGTCTCTCTGTTTTGGCTTCACTGCATGTGGGGTCCGAGCCTTAGATAAATCTCGTGATGGCAACACTACATTATTGAGGAATTAAGAATCGAGGTGCAAACTGTGTGTGCAGCATATTTGAACATGGTTCAGGTAACCGATGGAGTAAATGAGGTATGTCCTTTCCTACATACGTTTGTATAAAGGTGATCCAATAGGAAGCTTCACCCATTTCCATAGATTTAAAGCCAATATTGGTGAATATGAATCAACTTTCTGCTCTTTGTTTTTTTCAGCGATTTGCTCAGCTGGTTGAAACGCAGAGGAACTGTTGTTCCTGCCCACCCGGCCATCAGTGGTGATGACGAGGAAGATGATGATGAGGATGTGGCAGACCACAACTGCGGGTACTGCGGGTATTTTACTCTTGCAGGGGACCAACCAGGATCAGAAATCCTCCACTAGGGTCCTCCAGGGTTACCTTTAGTAGTTCCTTCAGTAGATCCTCGTTCCTCCGTTGGTGAAAGGAGCCACGGTTCAGGTAAGGAGGTTACACAACCCTTCAGTGCCACAGCAAGGTCAGCTTTGGTGCTATGCAGTCTAATACGGATTAGCTGCTGGATGCTGAGCTGAGCAACTTGTTGCCCGGCGCCACTCTGACCCGCTGACCTCAGAAGGTAAACAGAACACTCTGCGTGAGCTGGAAGCTGGCCTGCAGCCACAGAGCTGGGATTAGAGGAAGCGGCGACACGCCCGCTTCCTCCATCAGCTGACCCTCATTACAGACCGCCCCCCACTTTTTAAAATAATGACCCGGACCTATGACTCATTCACTAGAGTAGACCTGGATCTATGACTCTTCACTAGAGTGGACCTGGATCTATGACTCATTCACTAGAGTGGACCTGGATCTATGACTCGTTTATTAGAGTGGACCTGGATCTACTCACATCAGAGTGGACCTGGATCTATGACTCATTCATTAGAGTGGACCTGGATCTATGACTCGTTCATTAGAGTGGACCTGGATCTATGACTTCGTTCACTCAGAGTGGACCTGGACCTATGACTCGTTCACTAGAGTGGACCTGGATCCTATGACTTGGATTCACTAGAGTGGACTTGGACCTATGACTCGTTCATTAGAGTGGACCTGGATCTATGACTCGTTCACTAGAGTGGACCTGGATCTATGACTCATTCATCAGAGTGGACTTGGATCTATGACTCATTCATTAGAGTGGACCTGGACCTATGACTCGTTCATTAGAGTGGACCTGGATCTATGACTTCGGCTTCATCTAGAGAGTGACCTTGGATCTATGACTCGTTCATTAGAGTGGACTATTACTCATTCATTAGGACCTATGACTCGTTCATTAGAGTGGACCTGGATCTATGACTTCATTAGAGTGGACCTGGATCTTCATTAGAGTAGAGTGGACCTGAGTGGACTTGGACCTATGACTCGTTCATTAGAGTGGACTTGGACCTATGACTCGTTCATTAGAGTGGACCTGGATCTATGACCTCGTTCATTAGAGTGGACCTGGATCTATTACTCATTCATCAGAGTGGACTTGGATCTATGACTCATTCATTAGAGTGGACCTGGATCTATGACTCGTTCATTAGAGTGGACCTCATCAGAGTGGACTTGGATCTATGACTGCATTACATTAGAGTGGACCTGATCTATTAGAGTGGACCTGGATCGACTCATTCATCAGAGTGGACCTGGATCTATGACTCATTCATTAGAGTGGACCTGGATCTATGACTCATTCATTAGAGTGGACCTGGATCTATGACTCATTCACCAGAGTGGACTTGGATCTATGACTCATTCATTAGAGTGGACCTGGATCTATGACTCGTTTATTAGAGTGGACCTGGATCTATGACTCATTCATTAGAGTGGACCTGGATCTATTACTCATTCATTAGAGTGGACTTGGATCTATGACTCATTCATTAGAGTGGACCTGGATCTGCTGACTCAAGTTTATTCAGAGTGGACCTGGGATCTATGACCTCGCTCACTAGAGTGGACCTGGACCTATGACTCATTCATTAGAGTGGGACTGAACCTATAGTTGACCTTGACCTATTGTGAACCTTCATCCTCCTGACATGGGGAACCCCTTAGGGTTCCGTCTGCCTGGCTGTGTGTTTCCTGGACGTGCCCTTCTGTGGAGCTGGTTACCTATGCTTCTTTTTCTATGTCTGCTTCTGTCTCCTTGAACCCTAGTCGGTTCAAAGAGGCAGCTGATTGCATTCCAGCCGATTCAAGTCGATACAGTCAGTCAGCGTTGCCCCTCGGACAGGATGGTGTCTAAGTGCAACACCTTGCTCTGACCCAGAGGCCTTGAGATGCAGATCTTGTCCTCCTCTGTGCGTACACAAAGGACAAGACCAGCAACCAGAGCAACAGGCACATCCTGATGATGAGTCAAATCAGGAACCACCATGAAAAAATGAGAGCGCATAGAGAACAGAGAGGAGGAACAGGAACCACTAGACAGGAAGACAATGAGAGCCCAGGAGGACCATCCTCTGGTGGTCTCATGTCCAACAGAAAGGAAAGGATCTATAAACCTGAGAGGGAGCGGATGTGGTTGAGCGGTGCAGGTTTGGGGGGCGGGTCAGCGGCCGCGGGGTATCCAGGGTCCTGCCTCCCTTCGGCTGGTGTCTGGACGTAAGGACAGACGGCAGCCACTCTGCCAGACACGCCACCGCCAGGATGTGGGGCGGCCTGAGGAGAGGTGGAGCCGGCGCCATTCAAACGGCACAGCTGGACAGGACAAACGTTCAGACTTTAGCTTGAAGACGGACCATCAGAACCAGGAAATAACCCAGAAGTGTACCTCTGCCCTCTTCTTATGAAGCCGCTCCCTGAGATCTCCGATTCGCTGGTCCATTACCGTCACCTGGACGTTCCTCTTGTTCAACAGCTCCTTGTTTTGGGCCAGTTTGCTGCTCTGTTCCAGATCACCTGAAAGTGCCTGCCTGAAGAAGGAAACAAGAAAGCAGGAAGCTGTTGAACACACAACCTCAAGAAGGCGAGAGAAAAAAAAGAATCAGGCTGGGTTTACCTGCAGCTCCTGATAGAGTTTCCTCAGCTCCACGGCTGCAGGGCCGGACAGAGCTGAGCCTCTGTGACCCGTGGTTCCACCCGGGGAACCAGTCGGGGTTCCCTCCCTCTGTGCATCGGACTGCAGCTGAAGGCGTCCCCTCCTCAGGTCCTCCAACTGCTGAGTTAGCTAGCATATAGAGAAGTAGACCTTAGAACGATCATCTGGAGAAACTTAGTGTGTTCTACAGTCTCACTGGCTGGAAAGACATCCTGGTTTACTGAGCTGCTTAGTTTCTGTTTAGCTGTGTCTCCTTCCTGGACAGAGACACAGCATCTGGCCTGGGTTGGTATCATCTAAGCCAGGGGTGGCAACTCCAGTCCCTGAGGACCAGTTTCCTGCAACATTTAGATTCATCCTTGGTCCAACACACCTGAATCAAAAGAGTCTAATTCTAATTATCTATTTGATTCAGGTGTTTTAAGGTCATGTCTAAAAGTTGCAGGATAAGGGCCCACTAGGACTGGAGTTGCCCACCCCTGATCTAAGCCTAAATCCTCTCTCTAAGAGTCAAAGCCACCTTCTGTGCAGTTCTTCTAGAACCTTTCATCCCACCTGGTCCACTCTGATCACCGCAGACTGAAGCTCTGCCTGCTTCTCCTGAAACAAGCTGCTCCTGCATGGTCGATCTCTGCAGCTGCAAGCAGAACCAGGAGACGGGTCAGAACTGGATCAGGAGACGGGTCAGAACCAGGAGACGGGTCAGAAGCAGAGACGGGTCAGACGGGTCAGAAGCAGGAGACGGGTTATGAGGTGACAAGGGGTCGTGGGAAGCAGGAGCAGAGCCAGGTTAGGGCTGTCTCCCGCTTCGCAGCGGTTGATGTGGGTGTGTGTTGGCTTCTAGCTAGAGGTTACCATTGATCAGCTTAGCCTGTGGAACTTTCAATCTCTGGCCTCCCTGGCGGCTCGGATCTTCTTCAGCTTTGCTTCCTGGGTCTCCACTCGCTTCCTTCAGCTGGTGCAGCTTCTCAGCTTCAGGCTGCAGAATAAGCAGCAAGCAGGACCAACATTCATAGTGAGACCAGAGCGGCACCAAGCCCAGCGGCTCTGAAGGACCAATATGTGAAACCTACCTGGGTCTGTCCTGGGTGGGACCTTCCTCCCTGCTGGAGATACCTGAGCCTCTGCTCCTACAGCAGAACCACACAGAGAAGACCAGATGTTGACATCCAGGACACTAATGTGGAGGAAGTAGTAGCCTAAAGTTCTGCCCGGTTAAAGCTCCCATTCTGTTCTGCATCTCCAGATGATCTCATGCAGCTGTTCAACATGTTTCATAGAAATACTTTTCTAGAACATGCCCCAACAGAGATTCTATAAACTCTCACTGCTTTGCTCAGAAACAGAGGAACAAGAACATGGAGCTCTACAGTTCTACCATTAGATGTTGGTCTGATGTTCCAGAGTTCTACTCCAAAAGCACCTGCATACATCTGGAGTTCCAGGGAACCGACCTGCCTGGTCCATCGGTCAGAAAGCTTCTCTGTCTCCCTGGTTTCAGGCATGTTCCACTAAATGAAAAACATGGGATCCTGAACCTGCTGAGTCCTCCTGCTGCTACCAGGACCTGACCAGATCCTGAGGAGACCATCTTCAGTGGGAGGAGGACCAGCACTGCTTTATCTAAGACAGGAAATGATGGATCTCTGTGGTGGAGTTATAGGCCTGTTTTTCAGTGTTTAGTCCTGTTTCTCTCCCAGACATTTCTATGGACTCAGCTTTTTATTCTAAATGGCTCCATCATCTCTAAGCTGCCGTTCTTTAAGCTGACCTTACCTTGGCCATCAGCACCTGCTGCTGGGCCTCTATCTGCTGCTGTTGTCTGGTTGCCATCTCCTGGAGCTCAGAGAGGGTCAGCTCCACACGGGGAACCTGCACACACACACACCAACACACCCATGAACATCTGCACTGATTCAGAAAGCTGCATGCTGAAGCTCAGATTACTTAGGAGAGGATTTCTGTTTCTCAGTTTGTGGATCAGTTTATTTCTTCATATGAAGATTCTCAGTCTTCCAGGTCTGAGTTAGTCCATAAAAGTTAAAAACAATCTAGGTTTGAAGACGTTTCGCTTTCCATAAATTTTTTCAAATGTTTTTTTTTTCTCTGATGTTCAATGTTGTAAAACTGGAAGGAATTTTACAGATTTTTTTTTTCCATTTTGGACACTGGTCATGATGTGTTACCACAGCAACCATAGCAAGTTGATTTTTTTTATACCGCAGCAGCTCGTTAACATCTCTAACGCTGAAATAATACATCAACTACCTCCAGAAGTGCCAGGTGAGATGAAAGGAGGCGCAGAGCAGGAGTAAGGAGATCCAAACCATCAATCATGTTTAATGTGAGATCTTTAGGAAAGCAGTGAGAAGAACTACCAGCTAGAATATCAGCAATGCAGCATTATGTGTTTCACTTAAACATGTTCACTGACTGGTTCACTGACTGGTTCACTGACTGACTGGTTCACTGACTGGTTCACTGACTGATTCAGTGACTGATACACTGACTGACTGGTTCACTGACTGGTTCAGTGACTGATACACTGACTGACTGGTTCAATGACTGGTTCACTGACTGATTCACTGACTGGTTCACTGACTGGTTCATTGACTTATTCACCATGACATGTTCACTGACTGGTTCATTGACTGGTTCACTGACTGACTGACTGATTCACTGACTGATACACTGACTGGTTCACTGGCTGATTCACCAAAACATGTTCACAGACCGTTCATTGACTTATTCACTGACTGGTTCACTGACTGATTCACTGACTAACATGGTTCACAGACTTATTCACTGACTGGTTCACTGACTGGTTTATTGACTGATTCACCGACTGACTGATACACTGGTTCACTGGATCTTGGTTCATTGACTGATTCAATTGACCTCGGGTTCATTGGACTGACTCCACCGACTGTTCACTGACTGGTTCACTGACTGATTCACGTGAAACATAGTGCTCACAGACTGTTCACTGACTGGTTCACTGACTGGTTCACTGACTGGTTCACTGACTGGTTCACTCTGACTGGTTCATTGACTTATTCAATGACTGGTTGGACTGACTTGGTTAGTAACTGGACTGGATAGTAACCATTTCACTCAAACATGTTCACTGACTGCCCACGTTCACTGACTGGTTCAGTGACTGATTGACTGACTGATTCACTAACTGACTGATTCAGTGACCAATTTACTGACTGATTCAGTGAATCTACAGAACCTTTAGGTCCAGATGAAACAGAACCAATTGCGGATGAACACTTCTTCCAGCAAGACGCGTTCCCTGGTTGTCCCACTGCTGGCTTACCCTGCAGGCTGTCCCGCTTGTCCCCCAGCTGTATTTCCCTGCAGGCTGTCCCCCGTTGTCCCCCCAGCTGTCCCCCTGCTTTATTTACCTGCAGGCTGTCCCCCAGCTGTATTACCCAGCAGGCTGTCCTCTCGCCGTCCCCCTGCTGTATTTACATGACCTGTCCGCAGGCTGTCCCCCTGCTGTATTTACCTGCAGGCTGTCCCCCAGCTGTCCCCCTGCCGGGTATTTACCTGCAGGCTGTCCCCCAGCTGTATTTACCTGCAGGCTGTCTTGCTGTATTTTGCAGGCTGTCCCATGTGATCCTTCAACAGTGAACTCCTGGATTACTCAGGTCCACCTCCTTGGGGATACTTGCATGCTCACCGCCTCACAGAAGCTCCTTCACAACTTTCCTCCCTGCTCCTCGCTCCTCTGATGACTCTGCATTGATCATCCAAACACTCCCCAGAATGAGCTGCTTGTCCTCAGAACCAGAATCAGAACCAGAACCAGAACCGCTAACAGAACCGGAACATTCCAGCCCAGAAGCAGCATCAATCTGCAGCTCCTGCTTCTGAATCTTCATCCAGATCTCCTCCTCCTCCTCCTCCCCCTCCCTCTGCAGCTGCTGTCTGCTGCAGCGACAACCCCCCCAACGCTGCATCAGCGCCTGGCGGGGCTCCAGCTGCCCTCCCCCCTCCTCCCCCTCCAGATGTGCGTGATGAGGAAGAGGATGCCGGCTGATGAAGGCTATGCTGCGTCACGTGTCCTGATGGACACCATGCGGGACATCCTGCAGCTCTGAGAGATTCTGGGCGGTTCCGGTTCGGCGCCGCTTTGACAGAGTGATCCAATTAACTACGGTCAGCAGGACAACTTAGAAATCAGTGAATAGATCTGCTGCTGCTTGTTTCACTGAGCGGTTCTATGTTCAGGTCTAGATCCCGAAAATTGGACCAGGAAGTTCCTGTGTGGTTCTGTAAAGCCTGGATGTCCAACAGAGACCTGTCTGTCCCCTCATGTCCCTCTGATAATAGAATTATCAGTAACTAGTCATTCACCCATGCATGCGCAGGACAAGATCTAATCATGCACACCAAATTCACATATGCATAAAGATTTAAACAAGCACACACACATAAGTACTAACTAGAACTAGTAACTAGAACTAGTAACTAATCACTTAAACTAGTTGCTTTAACAGTTTATACTTCAGTACCTGAGTTAGCATTTTGGAGCAGTAACTTAAACTAGTCTTTATAACTAGTGGTGATCACTGATGCTCGGCACAATTAACCAATAGGAATGCAGATAGAGATGAAAGACGGCCTCCCACGCTGACATCATCAGCACCTCCCTCTCTTAAAGAGACAGAGCAGTGTGATGATGTCACTGAGCGAGCAGACACACTGCTGGTCTCGGGACTTGGTGTTGCCATGGAGACCGATGCCTGTCAGATTGACCAGGTTTCAAGTCCCTTCTTTGACTGACACGAAAAACAGCGACACGTCAGATGATGAAGGCTCAACGTGAGGAAGAGGAGACTCACCAGGCTGCTGCCCCCCGCTGACCTCACTGCAGGGCAGGGGCAGAGGTGAAGACCGGGACCAGGACCGGGACCGGGACAGAGACCCAGACCGAGAGTGGGACTGAGACTGACAGGAGCCTTAGAGACGAGTGCAGGAGAGTCTGAAGGTGGGAGGAGGAGGAGGAGGAGGAGGCCAATCCTCTTAGCCCGGTTATGTCATGGTAGCTAATCCTAGTTTCACTGGCCACCGCAGGGGGGGGATTGGGTGAGAGTGACTCAGTGTGAGGTAGACAGTGGTGGGAGAGGATGAGTTGGCCTGACCCGACCCGAGGGCTGGTTCTGACACATTTAGGACCACACCCAGAACCATCAGGGAGGTTATGTTCACGCCCTCATTGGTTCCTTGTTCTCAGGTACCGCTGGTCTCAGACGGACATCAGATGGACATCAGCGAAATGGAACTGCCTAACCATGGCAGATTTAAAACCACTACGCTCCACCTACCTTCTCTGGTCCGTTCTCTGCTGCCTCCACCACCTGGATTCTACGATCCGAACTGCTGCACCACCGATTTTCTGCAGATGACAAAACTGTGATGATGACCAGGAGCTCTGGGAGACAAAACCGCATGAAAACTTTCACACACAACAGGGACCCCCCAGGACCAGGCGCGCCCAGTATCAGAACCCCCCAGTCTAGCAGAATGTTTCCCTTATATTATCATTCTATAAACCACCCCCCCCACACACACACACACACACACACACACACACACCATCCCTTGCCTTGTGTGTGTTGCATCCTTGAATGCATTGTGGGACAGCCGGCTGTTCCTAGTAATGCGGAAATCAACTGAGGTGTTGCCAGTTTGCACCTGAGCCCGTGGCCACAGCCCGCAGTGGGCTCTGAGGTAGAAGTGGACCTCCGGCCTCCTGCCCCCCCACTGCTGGAGAAGATCCAACAGCAGCAGCTGCTGAAGGAAGAGCTCGCTCTGGGAAGGAAGATGCGAAGAATGGCATCACATTACTGCTCTGAGGTTCCACCGAAGGTTCTCCTGAAAGTTCTCCTGAAGGTTTCCTAAAGGGTTGCATGAGAGTTTTCCTGTATGTTCCTCTAAATGTTCTCCTGAAAGGGGTCCTGAAAGATCCTCTAAAGGTTCTAATGAAAGTTCTCACTGTAGGTTCCTCTAAAGGTTCACCTGAATGCTCTCCTGAAAGATCCTCTAAAGGTTCCTCTAAAGGTTCTAATGAAAGTTCTCACCAGGGGTTGCTCTAAAGGTTCTCCTGAATGCTCTCCTGAAATATACTCACGGGGTTTCCTCACAAAAGGGTTCAAATGAGAGTTATCCCTGAAGGTTCCTCTAAAAGTTCCTCTAAAGGTTCTAATGAAAGTTCTCCTGAAGGTTCCTCCTAAAGGTTCTCACCAGAGGTTACTCCTGAAGGGTTCACTCTAAATGTTCTCCTGAGAGTTCTAATGAAAAATCTCCTGAAAGTTATCCACAGAAGAGTTCCTCTATACAAAGGTTCTCCTGAAGAGAAAGTTCTCGAAGGTTCCTCTAAAGAAGGATTCCTAATGAAGAAGAAGTTATCCTGAAGGTTCCTCCTAAAGGTTCTATGAAAGAAGAGAAGTTTAGAAGGTTCCTCACAAGGTTCCGAAAGTATCCTGAAGGTTCACCTACAAAGGTTCTAATGAAAGTTCTCCTGAAGGTTCCTCTAAAG
>JAGKQL010000009.1:40255769-40343096 GCA_018398635.1 Cyprinodon brontotheroides | reverse complement strand
CCCTACCTGACCCAATACGACCCTACCAGAACCGATACGACCCTACCAGAACCGATACGACCCTACCTGACCGACACAGCTGTTCTGATGTGCACTGGTCGCTTCCTTTCCAGTCAGCCTGCAGGTTTAACAGTTTCTATTGTTGGTGCCCCTGGGGGTCAAGCTGGACGGACCCCCTTATCTGGTTCTGGCACCTCCAGCTTCAGGAAATAAGGTTGGAGCCCCTGGAGATCCACACCATCAGCCTGGTTGACCTGTATTCCATGGGCCCCCCGCTCTGCTCTGTGGCCCCCAGGGGCCCTAAGAGTCCTGGATCTGGGTCAGACTCTGATCTCTACTGGGACCAACATGGACACTGTGAGTCCATCCGGACACTCTGATCAGTCCTTTGACCAAGGAGGACGTCCATCAGAGGCATCCATGACCAGAGGAAGGAGAGGAGGGAGGAAGGAGGCGTCCATCAGAGGTGTCCATGACCAAGGAGAGGATGGAGGAAGGAGGCGTCCATAACCAGAGGAGGAAGGAAGGAGGCCTCCATGACCAGAGGAGGGAGAGGAGTCATTCATATTTGGGAAGTGAATTTAGTTGGAATGGTGTAATAATGACATGATGATGATGATGTCCTAAATGCTTGAGGAAATGTTTCTTATCATTCATTAATGCTGCCTGTTGGTTAAAGTTGTGGGCACCTGACCCTGGGGCCCCTACCCTGGGGTCCCTGACCCTGGGGCTCCTGACTCTGGGGCCCCTACCCTGGGGGCTCCTGACACTGGGGCTCCTGACCCTGGGGTCTCTGACCCTAGGGCCTCTACCCTAGGGCCTCTACCCCGGGGCTCTCCTGTGACCCTGGGGTCTCTTACCCTGGGGCTCAGGATCCAGGGGCCTCCCCTACCTGGGTTGTCTCTGACCCTAGGCTGCCTCCCTCTGCTTTTTCTGACCCTGCTGACCTCAGGAGGAACCAGAACCTTCTACAGACTGGACCTCAGGAGGAACCAGAACCTTCTACAGACTGGACCTCAGGAGGAACCAGAACCTTCTACAGACTGGACCTCAGGAGGAACCAGAACCTTCTACAGACTGGACCTCAGGAGGAACCAGAACCTTCTACAGACTGGACCTCAGGAGGAACCAGAACCTTCTACAGACTGGACCTCAGGAGGAACCAGAACCTTCTACAGACTGGACCTCAGGAGGAACCAGAACCTTCTACAGACTGGACCTCAGGAGGAACCAGAACCTTCTACAGACTGGACCTCAGGAAGAACCAGAACCTTCTACAGACTGGACCTCAGGATGAACCAGAAAGAACCAGAGGAACCTTCTACAGACTGGACCTCAGGAAGAACCAGAACCTTCTACAGACTCAGGACCTTCTACAGACTAGACTAGGAACCAGAACCTTAGCTTTATTAGCCTGGAAGGAGAACAGAACCTTCTACCTCAGGAGGAACCAGGACCAGAACCTTCTAGGACTGGACCTCAGGAGGAACCAGAACCTTCTACAGACTGGACCTGGAGAACCTTCTACAGACTGGACCTCAGGAAGAACCAGAACCTTGGTACAGACTGGACCTCAGGAGGAACCAGAACCTTCTACAGACTGGACCTCAGGAGGAACCAGAACCTTCTACAGACTGGACCTCAGGAGGAACCAGAACCTTCTACAGACTGGACCTCAGGAGGAACCAGAACCTTCTACAGACTGGACCTCAGGAGGAACCAGAACCTTCTACAGACTGGACCTCAGGAGGAACCAGAACCTTCTACAGACTGGACCTCAGGAGGAACCAGAACCTTCTACAGACTGGACCTCAGGAAGAACCAGAACCTTCTACAGACTGGACCTCAGGAGGAACCAGAACCTTCTACAGACTGGAACCCAGAACCTTCTACAGACTGGACCTCAGGAGGAACCAGAACCTTCTACAGACTGGACCTCAGGAGGAACCAGAACCTTCTACAGACTGGACCTCAGGAGGAACCAGAACCTTCTACAGACTGGACCTCAGGAGGAACCAGAACCTTCTACAGACTGGACCTCAGGAGGAACCAGAACCTTCTACAGACTGGACCTCAGGAGGAACCAGAACCTTCTACAGACTGGACCTCAGGAGGAACCAGAACCTTCTACAGACTGGACCTCAGGAGGAACCAGAACCTTCTACAGAACTGGACTCAGGAGGAACCAGAACCTTCTACAGACTGGACCTCAGGAAGAACCAGAACCTTCTACAGAGCTGGACCTCAGGAGGAACCAGAACCTTCTACAGACTGGACCTCAGGAGGAACCAGAACCTTCTACAGACTGGACCTCCAGGAGAGCAACCAGAACCTTCTACAGACTGGACCTCAGGAGGAACCAGAACCTTCTACAGGGACTGGACCTACAAGGAGGAACCAGAACCTTCTACAGACTGGACCTCAGGAGGAACCAGAACCTTCTACAGACTGGACCTGCAGGAGGAACCAGAACCTTCTACAGACTGGACCTCAGGAGAACCAGAACCAGGAACCTTCGCAGGGCAAGAGCGCTGACAAGACTGGACCTCAGGAAGGAGCTCTGTTCTGCAGAACCAGAACCTTCAGAACCTGATCCTGCAGACTGGACCTGCAGGAGGATCCTGCAGAACCTGAGATCCTGCAGAACCTTCTACAGACTGGACCTCAGGAAGGATCCTGTAGATCCTGCAGAACCTTCTACAGACTGGAGAACCTGCAGAACCTGATCCTGCAGATACTGCAGATCCTGCAGGTTCTGCAGCAGAACCAGTGTCCCATAGGTCCGTACCTCGATGAACTTCCCCAGCTGTGCATTGGTGGGGTTGTGCGTGATGAGGAACCTCAGGCAGTCGTAGGAGATCTCCACCGGCGCCGGGCGGTTCATGGTGCTTCAGAGGAGGAAGATCTTCCAGGAGAACTCTGGGTCTGCTCTATAAACACGCATAGCAGGGTTCTAGCTGGACGGAACAGGTTGAAACATTGCTAACAGAAATCTGCTGGGCTCACCTGGGAGGAATGAACTGGTCTACTGCTCCGAGGAACCAGAGAAGAAGAAGAAGAAGAAGAAGAAGAAGAAGAAGAAGAAGAAGAAGAAAGGGGCGGAGTGCAGCTGCAGGTCTCTCCTCCTCCAGGACGGCTGGCAGACGGAGGGTCGACTCGTCTTCATACGACAGGATGGCGGTACGGACCTGAACACCACAGACGCAGCCGTTACCCCACCGCTATGGGCAGAATCGGCCCCTGAGGGCCCCGCGGTCTCTGACCTGGGTGTGGGCGGAGCCAAGGGCCTCGCTGCTGGTCCTCCTCTTCACTTGTCCACAATAAGCAGCAGGTGCTGAGCTTGGCAGAACTCTCCTCCCAGCCTCGCTAACGCCATGCAGGTGCAGCCTGCAGGAGAGAGACAGTGAGGCTCCGCGCCGCCGCGCTCACAACTCCGCTAGGAACACTCACCGTGACGACAGCCGGGGAGGTCAGAGGTCATCGAGCGCACACAGGAGAATGTGACGGCTCTGGGATGTAGACACACCATTGATGATGATGCTGCTGCGGCTCTGGGTCCTGCAGCGTAGAAACAGAACAGTTAGAGCAGCCTGAGCGCCAGAGCTAACCTGCAGCGTAGAAAGAGAACAGTTAGAGCAGCCTGAGCGCCAGAGCTAACCTGCAGCGTAGAAACAGAACAGTTAGAGCAGCCTGAGCATCAGAGCTAACCTGCAGCGTAGAAACAGAACAGTTAGAGCAGCCTGAGCGCCAGAGCTAACCTGCAGCGTAGAAACAGAACAGTTAAAGCAGCCTGAGCATCCAGTGGACCGATTATCTGCTGACCCGACAGACAGAACCTGGTTCTGAGGGGAACATTGGACCCACTGACCAACAGCTACTACCCCCCCTCTTTATTCTCATGTTTATTTATTTCATATTTTATTTCATCTTTATTTATGGTTTTTATTTCTTATAGTTTTCAAGGTTTCAATAATAAACAGTTTTGCTGTGAATCCAAAGCTTACATCAAACCATTAATTTTAAAGCTTTTAAATTGTTTTCATCACGCGGCCCGTTTGGATGTTATGACGTCATTGAATGCGTAGTTTATAAAATCAACCAATCAGGGCAGAGGGAAGCTCCCCAGAACCAGAACCATGGTTCTGGATTGAACCAGATCTTCTAACAGCTCAGGGGCCGAAGGTCCTGTCCGGTCCGGTCCGGTTCCGTCAGGCCGGTCCAGGTGGGCTGCAGTCCAAATGTCAGCCCGCAGGACCGAACCGGCCCGCCAGGTCCGGGCGGACCTTAGCACCGTGACCTTGTTACCGGGAATGATCCACGGAACCGAACCTCACTGTGACCCAAACACAATAAATCCATGGAATGGATACTCACTGAGGGCAAAGGATCCACGGACAAACCCACTGACTTCTAATGACGGGTCAGCGTGGAGGACATGTTGGACAGGGACGAAGCTGTGGAACCACTTCCGCTTAGGACTTTCAAAAGAAAACTCAACCGGTCTTTTACTTTGAAGAGCTTACCGCGTCAACAGGGCCGCCATATTGGAAAGGTCGAATTTTTATTCTGTTGCTCTTCTTTTTCATAATTTTTTGAGATTTAATAATTTACAGGGATATCGGAAAGGAAATTATTGATTGATTGATCAATCTCACAGTGGAGAACTTTTCTCGCTCCATCAGCTCAAATAGTGAAAGAAGAAGAAGAAGCCAAAAGAAGAAAAAGCAGTGTGGGATATAAACCGTATAAACAGGGCGTCCACATCGGACGGCTTTTTGTTTCTATAGCAGGATCATTATACTGGATTGTTGCTCTGGAGGTCAGATATAGAGAAAAAGGTTATTGCACAGGGTATTAAATAGTAATTATTCTCCATTGCAGCAGTTTTTGCGGTTGTAGTGTGCAGTGGTGTCAAAACTTCACACTTTTGTTACTTAAGTAGAAGTATAGATACTGCAGTTTATAAACACTCTGATAAAAGTTGAAGTATCAACTTGACCTCTTTACTCAAGTAAAAGTGAAAAAGTATGTGCTCCAAAAACTACTTAAAGTATAAAAGTATAAAGTAACCTTTGTATTACTTACTTTGGAACCTGAGACTCTCCCAAATTCCTGAATCATTTCGATCACCACCGGAATTTAGTTTTTCAGATCTGTTAGAAATAAAATAACATCATCAGCGAAGAGAGAAATGGTGTGCTTAGTGGGACCCACCGTGATCCCACAGATTCATGGATAGAGACGAACAACTGATGCCAAAAGGCTCAATTGCTAATGTGAATAATAAGGGAGAGAGAGGGTATCCTTGGCGACAACCCTTCCTTTTTCTGCAGTTGGATTATCAATAATATTTAACCCATTTAATAAAGTTGTTACCACAATTTACCACAACCTTTCCAATATGCTGAATGGTAGGGCCATTGGATCCTATCAAAAGCCTTCTCTGCGTTGACTGAGCAAAGAGGAAGGCAATTTGCCATTTTTAAATGACTCCATGAACATGTCTAGAAGGGGACAGAGCAATTTGTAAATACCTTCAGGTCCTGGTTGCTTATTTATTTCTATATTTACGTCTAATCTACACTGCTCTATATGTATATATTCAATCCAGAAATTTGTATAATTCCTCTTGGTCTAACTTTCCTTTAGAGTCATATCATTTCTGATAGTAATGTTTAAAAGCATTATTAATATCCCTTGGATCTATTAGAGTTTTATCCTTTGTTTCAATTGATGTAATCGAAGTTGTTTTTTCAAGCTGTTTAATCTGCCAAGCTAGAAGTTTTCCAGCCTTGTCCTCCTGTTCATAAAAATGTTGTTTCAATCTTAAGAGACTGGATGCAGCTGAGACTTGACATCTTTTCATATTCTGCTCTGAGGATCAACAGCTGTTTTTATTTTCAACTCGGTATCGTTTGTTTGAAAACCCTCTCCTGCATGTTTCTTTATTTGTTAGGTGCTGCCTTTTAGTCTTAGCTTCCTTGGACTTATTGCCTGTAAAGCTAATTACATGGCCTCTAATAAACGCTTTAAAGGCCTCCCCTCTGATGCATGCTGTTGTTTGATTTACGTTTAATTCAAAGAACTCATCAATTGGTGTTCCTACATATTTAACAAAATCCTCATCCTGCAACCATTTATGCTAAAAGCGCCATCTAGTGAGATCCCTTGTAAGGTTCTTATCACAGTAGCTTAGAGAGCATGGAGCGTGGTCTAAAATCACTATGTTCCCATACGCACAGTTTTTAATTTTGGATATCAGTTCTGATAAAATTAAAAAATAACCTATTCGCGAGAAGGTCTGCAATATTGCTGAATAACATGACCAGGCTCTGTTTTGTTGCTGAAGTTCCCTAAAGATGTCTACCAGTCTAAGAGTTTTTATAAACATCTGTATAGGTTTTCTACAGGTGTTATGTGTCACATCTGACCCCGTGGATCTATCTATTTCTGTAATAAGAGTACAATTAAAATCCCCTGCGATCACAAAGCACCCTTGCAACGATTAAATTAAGAGAAACAGGTTTTGAAAGAAGCCAGAATCATTTGTGTTAGGACCATAGACATTAACTAGGTTAACTTTTTCAGATAGTAAAGAGCCCTGAAATATCAAATATCTACCTCTCCGATCCTTGATTACATTGTTTACTAAAAATGGGACGGATTTGTGAAAAGAGTGATAATCGCTCTTGATCGAGAAGAAAATGTTGAAGTGTAAGCATTGCCTCGCCACCTCCTCCTGACCCGCCCCTCATCTTCTTCCATAAGATGCGTCTTCTGTAGAAATACTATTATTGAATTCAAATCTTGTAGTTTATTAATGACCTTTAGACGTTGTAGGCCCCTGCGGTTCCATGTAACCATTTTAAGATTTAAAGCTTGTGACAAGCAAGATCCACCAAATTAGCAGAAATGGAGAAGAAATAAAAACAAAGTTTAGCCCACACAAACATGAACATTTGAGAAGCTTGAACAACAGAACAAAACCCACAACATATCCCCTAACCCTAGGTTCACACATCAACTTCCGAGGGACTACTTCCCCCCTCCGTGCACCTCCCGTTATCGCGTGTGACCGACCCACACGCAGTGAGGAGCAGTCTAATATCAAAAATAACAAAAACAAAAGTTTTTATCTTCCTTATATTTGCTCATGGGCTCTAACATATTAGTATGCACACCAACCGGTATGTGCATGCTTCCTCTTGCAAAACCTAAGCAGAAATAAATGTGTTTGTAATATTTCCCTGTTGTTCCACCAACAATAAAAATGACCAATAAAGGCAAATACAAAGTTATAGGAAGTCCCAAATTGTTAATTTAAGAAACCGTATGGTCGTTTAACCCTTTGCTGCCTCATGTGCAGCCGCCGCTGTTTTGAAAGCATGACTTCGGTCTTGATAAGTCACCAGCAGCTTGGCTGGGTGAGCAACCCTGTGGCGCAAACCCAGTTTGCGTAGTTCCATGCGTATCGGGTCAAACTGCGTCTGAAGCTGGAAAAGATCCGCCGCAGTATCTGAGTAGAACCGGACTTGATGATTCTGGTATCGAATGTCAGTATTAGTTCTTGATGCTAGAGCAACACGTTGCTTATCCTTGTAGCTGAGGAATCTCATCATTAAAGTGCGGGACGCTGCCATGCTTTCTCTCCTGGGTCCAATTCGGTGCGCTCTTTCCACGGAAACCGCTCCAACATCGAGGGTCTCCGGCATCCACTTTTCTAAGAACTCACATGGATTCTGCCCTTCAGGTTGTTTTGTCTCCACCGAGCCTCCAGATCTGTAACTTTACCTTCCAAGTCTTCTTCTTGGACTCCAGCGCATCCACCTTGGATCGTAGCCTTTCTATCTCACTCTTCGCATTAGAAATGCGTGTTTCAGTTTCTGTGATTCGTTGGGTACAGTTATTTATATATTTTCCTACACTTTCAATGGAGCCCAAAACTTTGTTAAATCAGGAGGAAAAAATCCTTCTGGATCAAATTACCAACAGAAAGTATTTCGTCCACCTTGCTGCTTTGAGACTTCGGGTTCTCTTCTCTGTCTGCGGCAGCCATCGGAACCCGAGCATGAGCTAGCATTAGCTTTCTGTATTTCACCTTTAAGATGGTATTCCATTAGCTTATATTGTTACGAGTTTTCACTTACTTCTTTGGATCTTTTTGCTGCTTTAGGCATTATTCCGAACTCACAAGCTCATTTGCTGCTCAGCAGAGGCCGCCATAACCTGGAAGTCTAGCGGAGCATCTTTGATGTGTTTCTGTTCTTTGTGCTTCTGGTTTAGTAGGGACATGCTCGGCCCGCTGCTGGAAGGTTCTGATGACTGAAGGTCTGTGTTCCAGTGGGTAGTGGGAGTCAGAAAGAAGATGTTGGTCTGTGTGAGTGGACTTCCTATAGACTTCTATGTTGATGTTTCCATCTCCTTCCATACTCACCAAACAGTCCAGAAAAGGCAACATGTTGGCGTTGGCATCTTCTCTGGTGAACCGGATGTTGTGGTCCACTAAGTTAATGCTTACACTTCTTTACACTTGATTTTGACCAATGTTTAGATCAATCATCCACAGATCTAAACCAGTGGGTGGGTGGTGTTCCTCTGAAGGTGTCCAAAGCTCTCTTCTCCATTTCTTCCAATTGGCTATAATTGGTGACACGGGAGATCCCATGATCGTGTGTCACCAATTGTGACACGGTCGTACTTCCACAGTCTTGTTCACCACCAGATTGCTAGCTGGAACATCACAGACGTTCTTCTTCAACCTGAAAGTCTTGTTTGGTGGTGCTAACTTACTGACCAGTGACATGCAGGGTAAGGACGCCCCTGGCCCTGACAAAGTCTGTGCACGGCCCTGTTTTTGACTTTGAATTTCCACGGTTGGGTCAGAGTTGCAATCAGGAACTGGTCTTGGATCAGGTTTGGGGTTTTATATGCTGTTTTCCTGCGCTGTGATTGCTCAGCAGCCAGCAGGATGCCGGGTTCCTCCCTCCCTGAATGCTGTAGGTGTGTCTTCCTTTATTTATTCATGAGGTTTGGGGTTACAGAAGTGGAAACAGACAGATCAGAACATGTAAAGCCTTTGTGCTTGTGTGTTTTCATGACGTCGCAGCTGCTCTGTCTGGTCCGGCTGGTTTTCTGAGGAAGGAGGCAGAAAGCAGACAACAGCAGAAAAAAGAGGATCCAAAGAGTTTTTCCGTCTTACTGCACTTCTGGATTTTCATAGATTTTTTTACGGTGCTGTGGAGGTTTCTGCTGTTTGTGAGACGTTTGGAGACCAGGTAAGGTTCTATTGGTCTGGCTTTTCTCCAGTCTGTGTTGCCTTCAGGGCGGGTTCCAACAACTCAGAGATTCAGGATCACAGAGTTCTACTTTCTCTCTAAACAACAAGTAGTTCTTTAAAGAACAGAGGAACCCGATTTTCCTGGCCCGACTGTGTGACAGAGAGACATGGAGGGACAGAGAGACATGTAGAAACAGAGAGACAGACATGTAGGGAAGGGCGCAGAGGGAAAGGAGGGAGTGAGTCATGGCTGTGGTCTTCAGCTCAGGCTGTGTGGGTGGGGCCCAGGGCAGGAGGCTTCAGAAGGAGCCGCCTGCTGCTCAGAGAACTTTCCGCCTCTGAAGAGGTTCTGAGGTTCTGTGGTACCCGCCTGATCCCTTACGTCCATTCTGACCAGTAAATCCCACAGGTGCTTACTGGGAGTGAAAGTCAGAACCTCGAGCCATTTTTAAAGACTGTTCCTCCTCGGCCTCCAGGGGTCGTGTTTTTGGTCCTCTGCAGAACTTATGTAACCATGGAGCTTCACACCTGAGATCCAACACCACCAAGAACGTTCTGACCTCCACGGTACCGCTCCTCCCTCAGGCTGGGAGATCATTGAGGTCAGAACCAGCAGTGGTTCTACCTTTAGAAGGTCATTGGAACCTGGATGGACAGCAAAGCAGCTGGTCCTCTGAATGTTCTGCTGGGAGGTCCAGATGAAGCTGGTTCTGATGGGTCATTGGGACTATAGAAACCTGTCTGACCTCTGAGGTTCTAGAAAAACACTAAGGACTCCAGGATCCGTTGAATCAGGAATTAAAAGTTTGGCTTTCATTTAAAACGGCTAAGCTCTGTCAGTAGAACAGAAGTATGGAACCGCAGCGGAGCAGCAGTAGTTCTGAGGTTCTGATATCTGGGGCCCGGTAGCGCCGCTCAGCCCACCTATTTGAAAGGCAAATGTGACTGAGCTGCTGAGACTGGCACGGTTCTGTTGTTCCCTGATTGGCCCAGCCCATTTCCTGCGGTACCAGGTGTAGGTTTACTGCTGCAGCACGTTCCCTCATCTGGGTCCTAAATCCTGCCTAATTAAAGCCCATCACAATGTTTGGAAGGATGTTGAAGGCAAGGTTCTACCGAGTCCATTTTCTTCGGGGTCCACGTTTTACCGGGTCCATGTTCTACTGGGACCTCCGTTCTACCGGGTCCGTTCTACGGTCCCGTTCTTCGGGTCATGTTCGGGTCCACGTTCTTTCGGGTCCACGTTCTGCCGGGTCCACGTTCTTCTGGGTCCACGTTCTTCCGGATCCACGTTCTACCGGGTCCACGTTCTACCGGGTCCACGCTCTACCGGGTCCACATTCCTACCGGTCCACGCTCTGCCAGGTCCATGCTCTTCTGGGTCCACGTTCTTCCGGGGCTTCCATTCTGCACAGGTCCACGTTCTACCGGGTCCACGTTCTGCCGGGTCCACGCGGCTCCGGGTCCAGGTTCCCTACTGGGACTCCCACGCTCTTCCGGGTCCATACCGATCCGGGCTTCATCAAGTCCACGCTTGCCTGGTCCACGCTTCTTCCTGAGTCCATGTTCTTCTGGGTCCATGTTCTTCCGGGACATCCAATGCCTCTACCGCTGTCCACATTCTTCCCGGTCCACATTCCGCCGGGTCCACGCTTTGCCCGGTCCACATTCTTCCCAGTCCATGTTCTTCCGGGTCCATGTTCTACTGGGGACCTCCATGTTCTGAGTCCATGTTCTTCTGGGTCCATGTTCGGGTCCATGTTCTACCGGGTCTACGTTTTTCCGTCCACATTCTGCTGGGGTCTACGCGGTTTGGTCTGTCAAGTCTATGTTCTTCCGGGTTCCGCTGTGCCTCTACTGGGACTTCTATGTTTCACCGGGTTCATGTTCTAACGGGTCTACGCTTCTTCCGGGTCTATTCTGCTGGGGTCCATTTGCCTGGTCTGGCTATTCTTTCCAAGTTCATGTTCTTCCAGGTCCATGCGTTCTACTGGGGACTTCCACGCTTCTACCGGGTCTATGTTCTACTGGGGTCTAATGCTTCCGGTTCGTTGTTTACAGCAGCTTGTTTGTTGTTTTGTGTTCTTGTCGCATTGACCTTCAAATGCCGGTCGAAATGATGCTATTGTTTATGCTTCAGAGCACACTATGCAGTACTGGTCGCACAGAAAGTGATGGTTTTACTGGGACCTCCATGTTCCCAGTCACCTGCTCTTCCAGGTCCACATCACCGGTCCACATTCTGCCGGGTCCACATTCCTACCCAAGTCCACATTCTACCAGGTCCATGTTCTACCGGCCCACCTTCGCCGGTTCATGTTCCCACCGGGTCCTCGCTCTTTCCAGTCCATTCATCAGTTCGCAAATGTCCACATTCCCACGCCGTCCACTTTCTACCGGGTCCATGTTCCCACCGGAAGTCCACTTTCTACCGGGTCCGCGTTCTCATCGGGTCCACTTTCTGTCGGTTCATCTTCTTCCGTCCATATCTTCACCGGGTCCATGTTCCCATTGGGACTCCACCGCCCACTGGTCGTTTGCCGTCTATGTTCTACTGGAAAACACGTTTGCTAGGTCTTATGTTTTACTGGTCTATGTTTCTACTGGTCTATGTTTCTACTGGGACTTAATGCTTACTGGGTCTAATGCTTACCGGGTCTACGTTTGGCCCATATTCTACCGGTCTAATGCTTCGTTGTGGGTCCATGTTCTACCGGGTCTACGCTTCTACCGGGTCTACATATTCTGCTGGGTTCACGTTTTTCCGGCTCGCTCACCGGGTTCACACGCTCCTTCCGGGTCCATGTTCTACCGGGTCTACGCTTCTACCGGGTCTACATTCTGCCGGGTCTATGCTTCTTCCGGTCCACGTTTACCAGGTCCACGTTTCTACCGGGTCCACGCTTCTTTCGGGTCCACGTTCTTTCTCGGGTCCACGTTCTTCTTAGGTCCATGTTCCTTCCGGGTCCACGTTCTTCCGGGGCTTCGCTCTGCCAGGTCCACATTCTACCGGGTCCATGTTCTTTCGGGTCCACTGTTCTTCCGGGTCCATGTTCTGCCAGGTCCACGTTCTACCGGGTCCACATTCTGCCGGGTCCACGTTCTTCCGGGTCCATGTTCTTCCGGGTCCACGTTCTTCTGGGTCCATGTTCTTCCGGGGCTTCGCTCTGCCAGGTCCACGTTCTACCGGGTCCACGTTCTGCCGGGTCCACGGACTTCTAGGATCCACATGTTCTTCCGGGTCCATGTTCCCTCCTTCCGGCAGTCATGTGATGCAGCATTTAACTTGTAATGAACTTTCAGCGGGAGTCACATTAAAACATGTATCTGTAAGAGATGGATCATGTTGGAAACAAGCAAACGAAAATCACTCAAAAAATATACAATAAAACCTGTTTTCTTTGTAGGGAAGGAGGGAAAAGGCAGATTTAAGGGAGCTGTTGCCTCGAGAAAAAAATTGAATTCTTCTTCTCAGGGGGGAATGGTGGCCTAGTGGTTAGAGAAGTGCTTTGTCCTCGTACATGTTGCAAGTACCCGGTACGATCCCCACAGCCTGCCACTGTGGGTCCCTGAGCAAGACCATTTACCCCACACTGCTCCCCGTGCACCGCACAATGGCAGCCCACTACTCCCTAAGCAGATGGGTTAAATACAGCGAGGGAATTTCCCCGCTGTGAGATCAATAAATTGATTTACAGAATAAAATCCAGAAGCCCATACATGCTATGAGCTATTCCTGAAGGCTTCCAACAAAATGTCAGATATAAACTTCTGGTCCGGACCGTGCAGGAGAAGCACTGTCCACTCTGCAGCCAGACCCTCCTGTCTCCTTCAGGGTTTTTCTATAAACAAACTGGGCTCCATTCATTTTTCTCGTCTCTGTTGCAGCTGTTACGTTGCGTTATTATACAGCAGGTGAAATCAGTATTGAAGTCTCCTTCCTTTTTCCTCAGTGAATCTATTTCTAGAGGTGATATTGACATTTCCACCAGATGTCAGCAACAATCCATGCAATTCACACCTCCATAGAAATCAAACCATAGATGTCCAGGAATTAAGTTATGTGGAATAAAGTGGAATGGCCCAGAGGAAAAGTAAAACTAAAATTCAATTAAATTCAGTTCAATTCAGTTTATTTCTATAGCTCCGATTCACATCATGTCATCTCAAGGCACTTTCTAGTTCACCAGATCATCCAGTCAGATTGATTCAAAGTTTTCTATCTATAGAAAACCAGCTGATTGCATCGAATCATTGACTCTTCAGCAATCCCTCACACTAAGCGTATGCTTGTAGCAACAGTGGAGAGAGGAAAAACTCCCTTTTTTAACAGGAAGAAACTTCCAGCAGAGACAGGGATCAGTGTGGCTGACCCATCTGCTGAGGCCTAACTGGGGTTCAAGGAGACAGAAGCAGACATAGAAAATGCGTCTAGATATCAAAAGCCAAAAGGTGTTGATGGCAGCAGCACAGGCTGATATTTCCTCCAGGATTGAGTCACAGCCAAACAGGAACAGACCAGATATGAAGCCAAGCATGAGAAAAGCAGAGAGAGATGAAGTTAGAGGTTGAACTAACAGATTCTGCAGAGGGTGGGAGAATAGAGATAGAATGAAGCAGAATGATGAAATGGGGAGTCCCTATGTCCTCCAGCAGTCTAAAGCTCTATAGCAGCATAACTATAGAGATGCTCAGGATACCTGAGCAGCTCTAACTATAAATATTAGTCTCGAGGAAAGTTTTAAGGCTAGCCTTAAAAGGAGACAGAGTGTCTACCTCGCGGACTAAAACTACTAGTTGAGGAAAAAGCAGAGAAGCCTGAGCGTTAAAGATCTGAACTCCCATTCTACTTTTTAGAAATTCTAGGAACCACTAGTAAACCGCAGATTGATGAAGCTAGCGAAGTGCTCTGTTAGAACATAAGGAACAATCCTGATCTCTGATAGCAGATGGATATAAGCCATTTAAGCAGCAGGAGGAGGCTAGAGATGAATCAAAGGATAACCTGAATTCTACTCTGGATTTAACTAGAAGCTTAGTATCAAAAGAAGCCAGGATAGGAGTTGTAATTCTCTAGCCTTAAAAGTGAACTCTGGCTGCATTTTGCCTCCGCTACAGCTTTAAACTGGTAGTTGGTTCCACAGGAGAAAAGCCTTTGTTGTTGGCTTGTGAAAGAAGCTGCCTCCTGGATGGAGACTTGAGTGACATGCATTGATCAGGTGGGATTTTGGCCCATTCCTCCACAAACAGCCTTTAAATCTTGAAGGTCTGGTGTTCATCTTCCATGAACTCTGACCTTTAGATCTTCCCATAGATTTTCTATTGGATTCCAGTCAGCTGATTGGCTGGGCCATTTCTAGCAGCTTTATTTCTTTCTGTGAAACCAGTGGAGAGTTTCCTTGGCTGCGTGTTTAGGCTCATCGTCTCACTGAAATGTCCACCATCTTCTTCATCCTGGTAGATGGCAGCAGATTTTTATCCAGAACATCTCTCTACATTTTTCTATTCATTCTTCTTCCTTCAATGATTTGAACTTTTCCAGAACCATACGCTGAAAACAGCCCCACACCATGATGCTCCCACCTCCAAACTTCACTGTTGCTATGGTGTTTATGGGCTGAGGTGCAGTGCCCTTTGACCTCCAAACATGATGTGTATTATGGGATCCAAAGAGTTCAGTGTTGGTCTAATCTGAGCAGACTATATTCTCCCAGTATTTCACAGGCTGGTCTAAATGTTGTTCAGCAAACTTTAAACGACCTTCAGCAGCTTTTCCTTCAGCAGTGGAGTCCGGCGTGGTGAGCGTGCTACAGGCCATGGCGTCTGACTGCATTACTGACTGTTTTCTTTGAAACGATTGTTCCTGCTGATTCCAGCACCTGGTCCTGGTCGGTTTATGTGGTGGAATGATGTTCTTTTCATTGCTGGATTATGACTCTAACACTGCTGGGGAAGATTCTCAGTCATCCAGGTCATAGTAATTCCAACAAGGTTAAAAAGTTAAAAACAATCAACTGGACTTTTTCCAAGTTTGAAGACGTTTCTCTCCCATCCAGGAAGCTTTTTCAATTCCAAATGTCTGGATAAGCGTTGAGTTCCATGTTTTATAGAGTGGACTAAACAAAGAATGTTATGGCTTAGAAAACATGAACATTGAACCAAAAACCTACAACCAGCAATAGAGTTGATTCCTTCCCCCATCATCTCAGACCTGATCTCCATGCAGGGAACCAAAACATCTCGCCTTGCCAACAATGACCCTAACGACCTCCCTTTCAGAGGCATAGGCCAGTATCGGGTTTTGCAGGCCAACGACGGTAACGGCCCCAATTGCACTAAATGTTGGAGCCGTTTTTTTGGTTCAATGTTCATGTTTTCTAAACCATAACATTCTTTGTTTGGTCCACTCTATAAAACCTGGAATTTAACGCTAATCCAGATATTTGGAATTATAGAAGCTTCCTGGATAGGAAGGGAAACGTCTTCAAACTTGGAAACAAAGTCCAGTGGATTGATTTGAACTTTTTAAGCTCTGTGGTTCAAACAGTTCTCACTGGAACATTGAGAAGTTTAGAAATCCTTCTGGAAGCAATGCCATCACCGAGGTTACAGAGGTGTAGAGAAAGCTCTTTGCTTTCCCCATCATGAGATGTTTCCTGTGTGATTCCAGAGGCACCTTTTTCTAGGCCATCCTTTGGGACTGAAGCAGCTGTTATTCATTAGCAGGATTGCTTTCTAATCACTGAGAGATTTCAGCTGCTGTCTTTGCTTTCCAGGCCTTTTTGTTCCTCCATTTCTTCTCGTTTACAATACTTTTCCTCTGGGCCATTCCACTTTATTCTACAGAACTTCATTCCTGGACATTTATGGTAGATGTCTTTTGATGGTTGGATTGCATGGATTGTTACCAACATCTGGTGGAAATGTCAATAGCTCCACTAGAAACAGATTCACTGAGGAAAAGGGAGGAGGGTTCAATACTGATTTAATCCTCTATATGGACAGAAGCAACAAATCATTTTGGAAAAAAGAAGAAGAAAGAACTAAAGGAAAAATTCCTCAGAAAAAAAAGATTCAAGTAAAAATTATCTTCAAATCTACTTTAGTTCTGGAAGAATTTATAGTCTGAGCATTAGAGGTTAAGGAGCCACAGGCTGTGATTCAGAGTGGGCGTGGCCTCCTGCACGCTGCTCTCTGATTGGTCAGAAAGCTGTTGGTCCTCCAGTAGAGAGAGACAAAGAGACGTATGATTGGACAGAAGTTCTGGGTGTTTAACTGGGTTAGAACCACCATCTGATGGTTCTGGGGGAAAATCTGAAAAATCCTCAGAGTTGAACTGGGATTTGTGAAAACTGGAGAAAGGATAAAATGATAACTGGGTCCAGAAAAAAGATGACCCGGTTCACCTTTGATTGCAAGGTCTGTTAGAAACCTCGTCTGGGTGGCCAAACAGGACTGGGTTGCTCTCTGTGGGTTCCCCTGCTCTCCCTCTCAAACTGGGCCTACTGGAAAGGCATCTCTGATGCTTCTGCTTCTCTCCCTCCACAGTGAGAACCCGTGTGTGACTCGGATCCAGAACCGGGAGGATGAACTGGTCTGGACTGGAGAACCTGCTGAGTGGAGTCAACAAGTACTCCACAGCCTTCGGGAGGATCTGGCTGTCCATGGTCTTCGTTTTCCGTGTCCTGGTGTTTGTGGTGGCGGCCCAGAGGGTGTGGGGAGATGAGAGCAAGGACTTTGTGTGCAACACCAGACAGGTGAGCTGGAAGCAGACACACCTTTATCTGGGGGGTGCAGCGGGGACACTGGCCCTGCCGGATGAGCCGGACCGAGCAGAGCAGGAAGGCTGGGGCTGCTCTGCAGAACCTGCTTCCCTGAATAACCGGAAGCTCAACAGGAGAAATGTTCCCTAAATGTCCACCCTTCACTGAGGTTAGAAGAGGTTAGATCCTCTGCTTAAAGACACCAGTAACCAAGCTTGGTCCAACTGGACCCAGGAAGCTGTGACTCAACTCATTTTACTCTGAACCAGACCTTAATACTCAAACAGGATGTGCTTCTTTGATAAGAACCTAAAGCACCAAAGGTTAAAGTCACGATTCCTTTCTTTCTATAAGTGATTCCTGTCTACCCGGGTCAGCAACTTGGCCCACGTTAAATTCACCTCTCCTCGGATCGGCATGCTTTGGGAACACCAGGTCTGGCTCCATCCGCTAATGATCCAATTGAACTCAACGCATTGATGTCAACACATGGTGGCAGCTGATCTGATCTAATGAGCCCAAACAGCTCTGCTAGCATGCGATAAAAATGAAGCAGCTAAGGGAAAACAAAACGATAAAGCACAGTGGCTGCGACCTGGCTTCCTTCCATGTTGCTCTCCATTGTTTACTATCCTGATTTCTGTCACAGCTACCTGGAGGGGATTAGCAGGTCAACCCGTCTTTGAAAATGTTAACCTGCTAATGTCAGTGGGAAAGCAGCTACAACCAAGATGAGACTATTTTTCTTTTAGAATTTAATCCCATTTTTACTGGCAGCTTGTTGCATCTCTAGCAGAATTTATGGAAACTCTCAGACAAAGCCCAGTTTGACAGACATAAGCATTCTGGGAAACATCTGTCTCTTCTGAGGTTTTTCATTTCTTCTCATCCACTTTGTAGACACTTTTTCTCTTCCAACCCTTGGCCATTTTCAAAGAATCGCGGTGAGAAAGGTGAGCTTCAATGACTGGCCTTACGTAAACGTATCACCAGAATGATTGACAGTTAGGAGGACCACCGGTTGAGATGATCCACCTGGAAATAAAAGATCCTCCTCTATCACTTTAATTATAAGTTCAATGAGTCTAGGTTGGACTCCTAAAACTGGCTGTTAGAAATCCAGTTGTCTTTCATTAATTTAGTCATTTAGACTATGGCTATCCTCTGATTTATTAATCACCAACCAGATAAATGTGTCTCTGGATCATTTGGATGCTACTGAAAGAAGAGTTAATCCGGAGTGATAAATCGTTCACTGTGTAAAATAAACACAAGAGACCACAGGTTGAAATACAATGGTACCTTTATTAACTACAGTCACACTGTATTATATCTAATAACTTAGCGAAACACTAAACACTACTGAAAATAAGCACAACAAGTGTTAATTTTGGTAAAAGTATAAAGTCAGATTGGACTGAAAACCTGATCAGCTAAAGGTGTTTTTCTGCGTTTTAATAAACTGCTTGATGTTTGCAGCCTGGCTGTACCAACGTCTGCTATGACCACATCTTCCCCATCTCCCACATCCGCCTGTGGGCGCTGCAGCTGATCTTCGTCACCTGCCCGTCTCTCATGGTCATGGCACATGTCAAGTACCGTGAAAGTAAGGACAGGAAGTACATGGCTCTGCACAAAGGCTCCCACCTCTATGCCAACCCCGGCAAGAAGAGAGGTGGTCTGTGGTGGACCTATCTAGTAAGCTTGGTCTTCAAAGCCGGATTCGACTCGTCCTTTCTCTATATTCTGTTTCGGATCTACCACGGATACGACCTCCCCAAGTAAGCCTGATTTACTGCCTCTGAAATGACAGCAGAGCTGTTCTTCGTTGGTTTAATCTCATCTACTTCATCTCTGTAGGCTTTCCAAGTGCTCCCTGTCTCCATGTCCCAACACCGTGGACTGCTTCATCAGTCGTCCCACAGAGAAGAAGATCTTCATGCTCTTCATGGTGGTGTCCAGCTCCATCTGCATCTTCATGTGCATTCTAGAGATGATTTATCTGATTGGCCAGCGGATCTTCAAAGTCATCCACATCCGGAATGAGAACCAGAGGATGGTGTTCGCTGACCAGCATGAACTGACTAACATCGCTCCCCCCAGGTCTCAGTACCGGAGGGCGGACCCCACCCGAGCTGACAGCCAGCTGAGTTTAAACAAGAGGGAGAAGGTGGGTGAACGGCAGAAGACGACGGTGCTGTAGCACCGAGCCGCTCCTCACTCAGACTGCTACTCAGGACCACAGACCCTCCAGATCTAACCGGGTTTCCTAGCCTACCGTAGTCTGTCCTCCATCTGCTGCTGTCCGCTTTCATTTCTGCATCCAGTCACAGCAACTGTCCTGGAATTTGCAGAGTCAATGACCTGGAAGCCACCAGGCTCCACCGGCTTCACCCAGAACCTCTAACTCCATTAATTCCAGTCAGTCACCAGTTCCCCCATCAGGACCGTTCTGATCCAAAACAAGATGGACGGATCTCTGAAGACCCGCTGGAGGAGAACCGCAGAGTTTTATCAATTTAACACGCTGGTTTATAAAGGTGTCCAGAATTAACTCAACTGGGTTTGAGGTTTTCAATCAGAATCAGAACCAGTTTCTGACCCATAACCAGCATGGTCCTAGAGAAGGACAGAAGCTGTGCACTGGGAAGAAGCTGGTTACTCTGGCTGGTTCTGGGAACATTCCTCAGGATGGAATACTGTTGGTACTGGGTCGTCCTGCAGAACCAGAGTCCAGCATGGTTCTGGTTCTGTTAGGATGAGCAGAACAATGACCTCTGCTGCATCAGGCTCTGTTCCAGGTACCGAGTCCGACCCGTTAAGCCTCAGGTAGAAATACGCAGCTTCAGGGTTTATGACAGAAAATAATAATTATCAGTTTATTTAGATCAGTGTCTGTAAATGAGCTGATGGAGCTGAGATGTTCTACGGTTCATCTCAACAAACTGCTGAGTTTTTTTCCCTCATGTTTTTCTTTCAGTTTCACAAACTTAGCTGGAAAATGTTTGCTTTGATGTGCTGATTATGGACTGAATGTTTGTAGGAAACTTCTATTAAAATAAGACAAGCAGAAAAATGCTGAAAGCTGCTCCTCCGTGTTACCATGGTGATTCCCGCCTGTCTGAATAGCGCCCCCTACTGCATCGACGGGGCGCTATCTTTTCACAATTGTTTAATTCTGTAAATTATCCATTTTTTTTTCTATACTTTTTTCATTAAATATGTTTATTTCAAAGCTGAAGCCAAATAAAGGATTTAATTTATTCTCTAATTTAATGTTTTGTACATTAATGCTTGGTTGTCTATATAAAGTTATGATAAACCATAAAAAACTAAATTCTCTGAATTAAACTGGACCCAAGTTAGATCTTTGCACTTTAAACCTGATTTCATAATCCTCCCCTCCATAAACTGACAGCTGTTAATAATTATTCACATGAATATCTCCACATTAAAGATCACAGATTTCCTGATGACAGAAAGAAAACTCCTCATCGACTCAAACATTCAAGGTGACAAACGTTGGTTTATTGCTGCAACGCTGAGGTCTGATCCACAGGGCAGGTGATCGTCCTCCTGGATGCAGGCATCAGAGCTTGATAATGTAAACCTCCAAGTTTATAACTGGGATCCGTTTACAGATTTCCAGGATCTGGCTGTTCTATTTCTCTACTGCACCAAACAGTCACTGATAGATTTCTGATCAACTTTAATTATTGGGTTGGAGTGGAAAAAATTCCTAATATACACGACGAGGGACAGGGACTAAGATTAGCACCGGGACTAAGGTTAGAACTGGGACTAATGTTAGTACAAGGACTAAGGTAAGCACTGGGACTAAGGTTAGCATCAGGAGTAAGTTTAGCACTGGGACTTAGGTTAGTACAGGGACTAAGGTTAGCACTGGGATTAAGGTTAGTACAGCCACTAAGGTCAGTACAGGAACTAAGGTTATCACTGGGACTAAGGTTAGCACCGGGACTAAGGTTAGTACAGGGACTAAGGTTAGCACTGGGACTAAGGTTAGCACTGGGTCTAAGGTTAGCACTGGGACTAATGTTAGTACAAGGACTAAGGTAAGCACTGGGACTAAGGTTAGCATCAGGAGTAAGTTTAGCACTGGGACTTAGGTTAGTACAGGGACTAAGGTTAGCACCTAAGGTTAGCAAGGTACAGCCACTAAGTTAAGCACGGACTAAGGTTAACAGGGAGCCTACAGCACCGTAATTGTGGGGCCACTAGTACAGGGACTAAGGTTAGTACAGCCACTAAGGTTAGCACAGGAACTAAGGTTATCACTGGGACTAAGATTAGTACAAGGACTAAGGTTAGTACAGGGACTAAGGTTAGCACTGGGATTAAGGTTAGTACAGCCACTAAGGTTAGTACAGGAACTAAGGTTATCACTGGGACTAAGGTTAGCACCGGGACTAAGGTTAGTACAGGGACTAAGGTTAGCACTGGGACTAAGGTTAGTACAGGGACTAAGGTTAGTACTGGGACTAAGGTTAGCACCGGGACTAAGGTTAGCACCGGGACTAAGGTTAGCACTGGTTGCTAAGGTTAGCACAGGGACTAAGGTTAGCACCGGGACTAAGGTTAGCACTGGGACTAATGTGTTAGTACAAGGACTAAGGTCAGCACTGGGACTAAGGTTAGCAAGGACTAAGTTTAGCACTGGGACTTAGGTTAGTTACAGGGACTAAGGTTAGCACCGGGACTAAGATTAGTACACTGGGACTAAGGTTAGTACAGCCACTAAGGTTAGTACAGGAACTAAGGTTAGCACTGGGACTAAGGTTAGCACCGGGACTAAGGTTAGTACAGGGACTAAGTTTAGCACCGGGACTAAGGTTAGTACAGGAACTAAGGTTAGCACTGGGACTAAGGTTAGCACCGGGACTAAGGTTAGTACAGGAACTAAGGTTAGCAATTTAGCACTGGGACTAAGGATAGTATCAGATTAGATTCAACTTTATTGCCATTACACAGGACTAACGGCACAAGGTAACAAAATGCAGTTTAGGTCTAACCAGAAGTGCAATAGCAGCAAGTGCAGGGATAAATAATGGTTCCATAATTACAGCTGCCAGGACATGGGTTTCTGCTAAATGAGTATAGGAGATGAATACCATTATAAATAATGAATATAATATAGATCACTAGTGTTATGAACTAAATTTACAGCTGGATATGTACCGAATATAATATACAGGTGAATATTACTATAGAAAGGGTTTTTACAGTTATGTACAACAGCATATATACAGATGGGTTTTACTATAAAATGAATAAATAAAGTTTGGACATAAGCTATCTGAATTAAAGTGCAGTGGAAGGTAATTGCACAGTCAAAGTACGTTATTGCAGATGTATATGTAAACAATGGGTACTGTGAATAAACAGTCGGCAGTGCAGATCAATATTTTGAATCTCAGGACATTCCCAGAGGCCATGAATCAAACTGCCTTAATCTCCACATTTAACACACGAGTCCAGAATGTTGGAGTTAATTGATTTAATAATGTTGGGTAACATGTGTTCTCATCAACCATTTGGATTAATTTTAATAGAGCATAAATAGATATAAAGATAGCCCAGGACTCTAAGGCCCCACGTCCACCACTGAAAGTCAAAAGCGAACCTAAGCTTACGCTGATATTTTCAGTCCAAAAGCGTTGTGCACGTAAAAGGCGGAGGCGTAAAATAAATGTGAGCCGCAGCCACTACGAATGCATGAAAGCAGCTGCAAAATGTATACAGGCCTGTAAGTGGCGCTGTGGTGCCAAAGCAAAAATAAGCTTACTGGACGAAATGTTGGGCATGCGCACTAATATTTATACATGGTTGCCCCTGTGCGGGTCCATTTTAGTACAGGGTTAAGTGAAATTCAGGTGCTGAACTACTATGGTAGTCGATATTGCTCTGTTCTTCCTGGAGATATTCGAAGAAATTCTGTAATCAGTCCTACAGCAGGTTTGAGTAACGTAGTACTTGCCCACTCTGCGCCAGTAAATGGTATTATCTACCGCCGGGCTTATCCTTAACTAAATTGTTTGTGGGCGTATGTGAGTACGACATGGCTGATGCTCAACAGTAACGTGACCAACCACGTAGAATAAAGCGCTTAAGTATACACAAAATAATGTATGCTTAGCTGCGGGAGTATTGGAGGAGTAGATTCTGCTATTAGGTCTGCTCAAAGATATCGGTTGAATAAATTAATTTTAAAAGAGTGAACAGAGAAACGCATCAAGCCTCATTATCTTTTCTTATTCTATGTGCAACTGCACGCTGGATTTTTGTGAAAACGGCGCCATGGGCACGGGGGCCTAAGAATTGCTCTTATTGCTTTGTAGGTCTTCATCCAACAATTGAGTGCAGAGGCATTTTTTCCTGATTCGATCAGACATTTTAGCAATCAGATAGATCTATGATATAATGAATCTATCTAGACTCAGAATAGATGTAGAGGTACAAGGCAACGATAGATAGATTAGATCTAACCAGATGTGCAATAGCAGCAAGTGCAGGATAGATAATGATTCCATAGATCCTGTGCATGTTTTTCTCCCCATCGTGTATAGAGATGAATAGGCTTCCAAATAATGAATATAATATATAGATCACTAGTGTTATGAACTAAATTTACAGCTGGAGAACCAGATGTTTTCCACCGCTGCTTGTGGGCAGCATCAGAAGCCCTTCCAGGGGGGGGGGCTCCTCCCAGCTGGGGGCCACTGGTGCATGCATGCAGAGAGGGGGTCGTCCTCCAGAGGTGCAGCAGCACCACCTCCTCCCCCTGCCTCTACGTAAGAGCCGTCACGGTGCAGACAGAGGCTGGAAACATGGCGGCGGACGGGATGGTGCTCACCAACCACGACCATACGACCCGAGTGGGCATCCTGACGGGTAAGCTGCGGCTCCTGGGGGCCCTGATCGCTGCACATCCGGCCCGTTTTCTGCTGCCTGTCACGATCCGGGCTGAGAGGCTCGCAGAGCGCCTCGGCTAATAGCGGCTAACCGGGGGGGTTTGGTCCGGTTCGGACTGATGTGGGCTCGGTTCTGTGAGCGGCTCGGCGGGGAATGGGTGGAAATCTGCATTCAGGCATTATTAGTTTGCTGAGAAATGAGTTTGATGCTGGAATCTGAGCTTTTTCAGCTATTTTAATCTGGAGGAGAAACCCCGGTCCAGACTTTCAAAATAAAAGATGTCGGCCTCCCTCCGCGGGCCGCAGCCGCTCAGATCCAGACCCGGGCTTTTATTTTGAAGGTGGCGCCGCGCCGGAAGTCTCCCTGCGCCGTAGCGATGCCGAACCGACACGAGCTGCATTATTCATGTCCCTTTGCAGAGGCGCGAGGCTCCGGGACCTCCAGCAGAACCGGAACCGATACTCCAGCAGAACCGTACCCGGTCCTCCAGCATCTTCATCACGACACAGTGCTGGGGGGACTGGGACCAGTATGGAGCAGAACCCCGAGGGGGGGGGGTCACATGCAGTCACATGTAGTCACGTGTTCCTCATGTGGAAGACCTTCAGAGTCCTGAAGTGTTTCTGATGGAGGTCCTCCATGTTGCTCCCAGGAGGTTCTGCTGAGCCATGCTTTCCTCTTATTCAGTTCTGGTTCGGCGGAGCAGCCGTTTCTGCAGAACTAATGGGGTTCTGGTTCTGTTTGTCGGGCCGGTACCAAATAAACAAAATGTTCTGCTGGTTCCTGTCGTCACTGCAGAGTTCGGACCTGGTTGGATCATGAAGGGTTCAGGTCCAGACTTGGACTAGGACACTCCAGCCCTTGGTCTCTTTGGACCCTTCAGAGGTTCTGCTGCAGAACCCGACTGTAGACCTTCTTCAGGCAGAGGTCCAGATGGTGGCAGCCCAGAGCATCATACTGCCACCACAGCTGTGTTGCTAGCTGTAGTCCAGATGTTTTGGATGATTCTTTCATTAGCGCCAGTTAGCAATACGCAGGAACGCTGGACTGATCAAGAGGAGGAAGAATCCTCCAGACTGTCAGAATAGTCACCCCCCCCAGCGCGCCAAAAGTGTGTGTGTGTTTGGGGTGACTGTCTGAAAATCTGGAGGATTCTTCATCCGGTTTCTCTTCACTTAGTCCTTGTTGCTAACGGGCGGCATTCTGATCTGGAGTAGTAAACCGTTCGCCGCTTCTTTCATGTTCGTGGTTCGGGGAGGAGGCGCCGTCTGGTGATGCTTTTTCCAAACCTTAATCTGAACTTTGCTCATCAATCATGCTGTTCCTGGAATAAGGCGGGAAATCTAACAGCCAGTGGTGTCAAAAGTTTCGTCGCATTTGTTACTGAAGTAGAAGTATAGATACTGCAGTTTAAAAACACTCTGGTGAAAGTTGAAGTATCAACTTGACCTCTTTATGCAAGTAAAACACTGAAAAAGTTGATGTATCAAGTTGACTTCAAAAAAACTACTTAAAGTATAAAGTAACCTTTAAAAAACAGCCAGATGGCGCTATATGAATTGAAAGCTCAATTTTTTTGACTATTTCTAAAAAATTCTTTGGAGATAGGGCCAAGGATGAGAGGAGGTCTTGTTGGTCTCCATCTCGATCTCTCGCCTGTGTCCGACCTTTCAGTCATTTCAACATCTTTCCTGAATCCCACATTGTAGCATGGCATAGACAATTCCGCGTTTGCAGTTTGAAGAACACCTGCTTGCTTCTGATGATTTCCTTTAGCTAACCAATGAGTGTTTTATGTTATATGACTCATCCAATGACACTAGTTTTCACTAGATGTGGATGGAGCCAATGATCTGCATTGGATGGAGCACATGACCTGAAATAAATATTATAGAAACATTAAACCAGGGTAACCAATTAAAAATAAAGGAAAAATCATCAACCAGTAAAGGTTCGGAGACATTTTTAATGATCTGTTAGTTTAAAACAGAATTTAACACTGAAATAAAATGAGGTGTTTATGCATCCATGTTATACATAACTTTTTTAATGAATTTCCTGTTCATCTGGATGTCTGATAGTTTCCTGTTTCCTTCAGCGTGTCGTTATTCCTTTAAACAGCCAATCACGCAATCGAAGGATTATAATCCTGATTCCAGTTTCCAGGATTTACAGTGTTGGATTGAATCTGAGGCTGAAACACAGATCTGCGCATCAACAATCCCGCACTGGCTTAATAAGCTAAACATAGAACTACTTTGGGGGGGTAATGAGGACTTGGCGCCTCACTAAGGAGCCATGATGGGAGGGGTCTGTGTTTATTTAAATCCAGGCAATTTAGAGCCTTTAATATCACAACATGATGAAGAGTTTGATGGAGCAGCAGTCATCCTCATCAGTAGAAGAAGACGCCATAGATTCTAAAAATGGAGTCCAGAGGAAGGAGGTAGAACGAAAAAGGTCCCAGGAAGGAGCCCTGGTGAACGCCACAGGACAGCGGAGCAGGAGAGGAGCCCGTCAGGGGGAGCTGAACCAGCAACCCCTTTCTGCTGAGAACCAGCCGTCTGTGGAGCCATAAGCTACCAATCAATGGGACTAAAAACACCATGAGGGTGAGGGCTGAAAGACGCCATTCCACCAGCAAAGGAACCAGGAGTCAGACAGGAGACATCGATGGCAGAGCGACGCTCCACAGCATCAGTGGAGGGATTAATAATCCAACAGCTGGGCTGGAAAAACTGGCCACCGTCCGTCTGTCCATCCATCCATCCCTGTCACGCTTTATCCCTACGGGGGTCACGGTGGAGCTGGTGTCTACCTCCAGCTGTCAGTGGGTGAGAGGCGGGGTCCCCCCTGGACAGGGAGGTGGGGTCCACACTGGACAACCAACCATTCACACACACACCTAAGGAGAATTTAGAGAATCCACTTAACCATTATTATTATATACCAGTCATTATTTTGGACTGTGGGAGGAATCTGGAGTACCTGGAGAGTCTTGGCCCTGGGCCGGGAATCTAACCCAGGACCCTATTGTTGTACCCCTGCTCCACCGTGCAGCCCTCCGGCTCGGGGACAGACTGTCAGAGCTTTCTTTCAGCCTGTTTTCATCCCAGTCTTTGATCCGGTTTGTCTAGAAGTCGTTCTTTAAACCAAATTCTTGGCTCATAAACCTGGAAATCATCGTCTCCCTCTGCTTCTTCATTTCCACTGGGAATACTGGGAATACTGGTTAGTGAAGCCTCTCCTGCCCACAGAGCTCCTCTACATGTTTACCGGTAAAGTGGCTCAGATCTCTGTCCTTTTGGGCCGGCGGTGGTTCTGGTCTCCCACCAGGACCCTTTCTGTCCAGGATGACCTTTGACCTTCATGGAGGCGACAGAGTGTAGATGATGTTCTGGGCTGGTAGACGGACCTCCGCCGGACAAGTTCTCCATCAGTGGATGATGGTTCTGACTGTGGTTCTCCATGGATCCACCCAGAACACAGAGTGATACCTGAGTGGGCGTGTCTGTTGGTGCAGAGATGCAGAGTCGCCTCCAGTCAGCAGATCTAGTTGGTCTCTCCTGGTTCTGTGGTTGTTCACAACAAAAACACATGGGGTATTGGTGACTCCACATTGCCCATCTCTGTCGCAGAGTGACCTTTGACCCCTCCAATGATCCTTCAATGCCACCTTTATCTCGTGCTGCGTATTGATGCTCCCTCTGTGCTGCTCTACCCAGAAACTCTCCTCTGTGACCTCAGAGGTTCTGATCTGTCAGTCTGAGCTCCCCTTAAGCTCCAGAGCTAACTAAGCTAACAGCTGTTAGCTCTGACCCTCAGATGGAGGATTTCATCCAGAGGCTGAATGTTTTCCTTGTCTTCAGCCGGAACTCCAGGATTCTGGACCTGCTCGACCAAACCGGGCTGGTACCAGAATCAGAGCACAGACTGGGTCATTTAGAGTGCAGTGCTGCCAGTGGCCTGCAGGGGGAGCACTGCACCGGTATGAAACGGGTCATCCTCATGGCTCCACTCAGCTCTCCTTCATCCATTCTCATTGATAAAAAAACCTGGTCCTGGACGACCCGCTCTTGGAACGGATGAGGAAAGAGCAGGAGCCGAGTTCAGAACCAGAGAGCAGTGAGAGTCGATCTTTGACTCTTCCAGCCTCATCAGGGCAGAGCTGCTGAGGGAGGCTGGAGAACGCTGGAGTGAACAGACATCTTGCTGCCTGGACTGTCACCTACCATCATGAACTTTGTGGATTGGTGTGAGAACCACCTGTATCTGAACACCAGTAAGACCAAGGAGATGGTGATGGACTTCAGGAGAAGACCCACACCTCACTCCCCCATGAACATCCAGGGCAGAAGATGAAAACTGTGGAGAGTTTCAAATCCCTGGGTGTTCACGTCAATAATAAACTGGACTCATAACAGCGACGCCCTGTAGAAGAAGAGCCAGAGCCGCCTCCCTTCACCACCTGAGGAGGCTAAGATCCTTTGGAGTGAGCAGGCCCCTGCTTCAAACCTTCTCTAACTCTGTGGTGGCATCAGCCCTCCTCTAATCTGTTGTCTGCTGGGCCCCTGACAGCGCAGAGCGGGACAGAAAGAGACTGAACAAACTGGTGAGAAAGGCCGTTTCTGTCCTAGGCTGCACTCTGGACTCAGTGGAGGAAGTGGCTGAGAGGAGGGTGCTGTCCAAGATTCCATCCATCATGGACAACACCTTCCACCCTATGCAGCAGACTGGAGAGGAGCTGAGCAGCTCCTTTAGTGAAAGAGCAATAACTATATATAAATATCCATGTATATGTGCAATAGGTGCTGCTGCTATTGGTGAGACGTATCGTGTTCACTTCCTGTTCTGACTGCTGAGCAGTGGATCAATAAATCAACCAATTAAGTCAATCAGTCAATCATCTTCCATCCATATAAAGGCAGCTGGACCCAGTGGGTCAGGACCCGGTTCTGATGGCCGTCCAGCCTCAATGTGGATGGTTGGAAGGACTGTGGAAGACAGAGTCGGGCTGCTGGTTCTTAGCCTGGGTGCCATTCGAACTTAGTCCCGCCCAGCGTTTGAGGTCGGGAAGTTCGTTCTGGCATTGCTCAACAGTAGCGCCGAGTATGCTGCGCACAATATCTGGCGATCCAATCAAATTGTCAGGCGAGGGCTTTATATGATGATGGACAGATGATCAACATTAGCGTAATCAACCACGTGACCAAAGCGGCGCTTGGGTGACAACAACAATGGCTGCGGCTGGAGCTGAGGTGTGTAGATTCTGCTATTAGGTCTGTTCACAGAAGATATCGACAGCAAAGTAATTGTCAAAGAGGAACAGAGAAACGCGATCAATGCTCATCTTCTTATTCTAGGCGTGCAACTGCAGCACGCTTTGATTTTGTTGACAACAACTATGCATTAAACATACGTCACGTCACTCCGTTGCTCTTATTGGTTGTAGGTCTATCCAACTTGAGTGCAGAGGCATTTTTTTTTTCTGGTTCGTTGAAACACGCCCCATAATCACAGCTCTATGGAGCAGCATCAGACTCATATTCTGACTAGAATTGAGTAGGACTACGATCAGGCTAGCTGGTTCTAGTTCCTAACCTGAACTTCTCGTCTTCAGTCAGCGACAGCTGCTACAAGAACCTGGCAGAAGACCGCAGTGGAGTCAACCTAAAGGACCTGGTCCACGACCCGTCACTGTGAGTCTCCCCATGAACGCCAGCGACTGCACTTCTTCCTGTGACTAACCACCATCTCCCTCTGCAGGCTGGGAGGAGTCATTGCAGCTTACAAGATCGTTCCGGACGAGATCGAGGAGATCAAGGTAAGTTCTGGTTCTGCTGAGGAAAGCAGAGCTGCTGAGATGCTGGTTCTCGAGGTGGACATGCCGACTCTGCTTTTGTTTCCACATACAGGAAACGCTGCTGGAGTGGTGTGATGAACAGGAGCTCAACCTCATCCTGACCACTGGGGGAACTGGTTTCGCTCCACGAGATGTTACACCAGAGGTACCAGTGATCTGGGTTCTAGCAGCATGTAGGAGAACCGGCCAGGTCCATTCTGAATGAGTAACAGAACTAGGAACGATCTGAACCTGTGCTTTAGACCAGACAGCCTTCTAGGGCGGATTAAAAAAGCATCCAAAACAGGAACCATTACCCTGGTAGCTAACCTGTAGCACCTAGCTTGGTAGCTAACCTATAGCACTTAGCCTTCAACTAACCTATAGCACGTAGCCTACTAGCTAACCTGTAGCACCTTGTCTGGATGCCAACCTGTAACACATAGCCTGGGAGCTAGCCTATTGCACATAACCTGGCAGCTTTATTGAAGCAGGTAGCCTGGCTGATAGCTTGAAGGAGGTAGCCTGGTTGCTAAATATAAGCAGGTAGCATGGCTGCTAAATGAAGCAGGTAGCCTGGCTAGTTTGAAGCTTAAATCGGGTAGCCTGGCTGCTAGTTTGAAGCGGGTAGCCTGGCTGCTAGTTTGAAGCGGGTAGCCTGGCTGCTAGCTTGAAGCAGGTAGCCTGGCAGCTAGCTTAAATCAGGTAAACTGGCTGCTAGTGTGAAGCGGGTAGCCTGGCTGCTAGTTTAAAGCAGGTAGCCTGGCTGCTAGTTTGAAGCAGGTAGCCTGGCTGCTAGTAGCCTGGCTGCTAGTTTGAAGCAGGTAGCCTGGCGTGTTTGCAATATCTTCCAAGCCTCTTCGTTATTCGTGGTTTGCTGAACATTTTTAGCTAGCGTCTTTAATAACGCTGTTTATGAACTGATGTTCCAGGCAACCAGGGAGGTGATTGAGCGAGAGGCTCCAGGAATGGCACTGGCCATGCTCATGGGATCCCTCAACGTCACTCCACTAGGAATGCTGTCCAGGTGAGGTCCTGTGTGTTCACGCCAGGTTCAGGTTCATGTGCCGAGCTGAGCTTGTTCCTCTGCACTGATTCCAGGCCAGTCTGCGGTATTCGTGGAAAAACTCTGATCATCAACCTTCCAGGCAGTAAGAAAGGCTCTCAGGTTTGGTTCTGACTGTTAATTACGGTGATCGTCTGCATCAATATGACCCAAAAACAGATCAAAGATGGATACCATCAGAGCAGCGACCTTTTACATCTCTGTTCCTGCAGGAGTGTTTCCAGTTCATCCTGCCTGCTCTGCCTCACGCCGTCGACCTGCTGCGCGAAGCCTCCGTCAGAGTTAAATCCACGCATGCTGCCCTGGAGCAGCTGCCCTCGCCGTCCTCGCTGCTGACCAACACACACGGCGACGCCCACGCCAACACGCACACCATGGAGCGGGGCACCCAGTGTGAGGAAGAGGACGAAGAGGAGGAGGATATGAGGAGAGGGCGACACAACCACCACCACCACCACCATCACCACCACCACCAGCAGCACAGCTCCTCCCACATTACTGCAGCTGCCATCGCTGCCAAGGTAACCGCCCACCGCTGCGCACAGCCTAAAGGTTGAGGGTTCAAATCTAGAGGAGTCATCAGTTGCCATAGAAACCAGGCAGGCATCTGCTCCAAGCAGCTGCTTATGCTCCTTCACATCATCATTCATGTGTCCGTCTGTGTCTCCATGCGTGTGATCAGAGCAGCCATGTGGCGGTCATGGCTAAGGGAGCCCCCTACCTGCCTGGAAACACACCTGCACCCCCCGCTCATTTCACCTGTTCCCATGACCTCCAGGTGAGACATAGCACCTCCATTCTCATCCTCATCCTGTCTGTTCCTCCACCAGGTTGACCTCTGACCTCTTCAGCTTTGATTGATCCTCCTGTTCACACTGAGACCTTCTGATGGACCTGGAGAACCGACCTGAAACAGAACTTGGCTGTAATTAATCATGTTGATGATGATGATGATGATGATGATGATGATGATGATGATGGTTGATCTTCATCCAGCATCCATTGTTTCCTTAGTGAATCAAAATAATCCTCATTCAGCTGCACGCAGAGCACGCAGCTCATCCTGGACCAGAACCAAAGCAGTCACAGTGTTCACAGGCCAGCTGACTGTCTGCGTGCAGCAACAGGTGGTGGAGGGGCATGTCACTGTATGCTCCTTCCAGCTGTAGAAGGTTCTGGTCCCACAGCTGGTTTGGCTTCTTCTCATCAGAGCTTTTTGTGGAGGAGGAGCAGATCCACCATGGAGGGTGGTCTTTTCACTGAGCTTTGGACCAGCTTGGTTCTGGTACCAGTCAGAATCTCCGCCTTACATTCTCCCACACACACTGGTTGCTATGGGGATTCCCTCCTGCTTGTAGGGAGCAGAGATGAGGGCCAGCCCACAGCATCACTAGCTAAGTTCACACGGACTTTAACGGGTCAATCAGTCGGTCGGTCCTCTACGATCCTGCAGAACCCCATGAGAATATTCCATTAGACAGGTTTTCAGTCCAACCTGCTGAGTTCTGAACCAGAACCAGACAGGTCCAGGTTCTCCAGAACCATCCAGTGCTAAATTCTCCTGGGAGTGGGTGTGTCCCGCTGCTCTCTGGGCTCTGATTGGTCAGGAAGCGGTACATCCTCCAGCAGTGGGACCAATAATTGGTCATGAAAGGAGGTCCATTTCCACCCATTCTAAATACCATTATAGTCAGAACCATTATAGCTCTAAAATCCGATTCTCTAAGAAAACTCCTCCAACTTCAGCATCGATTATAGAAAAATTGGAGCGGACTCGGAGGTCTGAACAGGTCTGAGTTCCTAGCATCAGATCAGTGGAAACAGAATAAAGCTCTGAGCACGGTGGAGGCTGTGTCATGGTGTGGGTACTGACTATCTGTTTTACCTCAGCCGAAGCAGAACTGAAGCAGTGTTTGGACCCGCGCTCAGCTTGTGTGTGTGTGTGTGTGTGTGTGTGTGTGTGTAGATCCCGGACTCGATCATTTCTCGAGGCGTTCAGGTCCTTCCCCGAGATTCGGCTTCTTTAAGCTCCACCCCCTCCGAGTCACCACGGGCCACACAGGCGACGTCCCGCCTTTCCACCGCCTCGTGCCCGACTCCCAAGGTACGCACAAACCTGCACACACCGACCGGCCAGAACCGGAACCGGGTCAAATGTCTCACTGCATGAGCCGCCAGCTGGTGGGTTGTCAGACTCTGGCGGGTCGGCGGTTCTGACGGCTCTTCAGACTCTGACGGGTCGGCGGTTCTGACGGCTCTTCAGACTCTGACGGGTCGGCGGTTCTGACGGCTCTTCAGACTCTGACGGGTCGGCGGTTCTGACGGCTCCTTAGACTCTGACGGGTCGGTAGTTCTGACGGCTCCTCAGACTCTGGCGGGTCGGCGGTTCTGACCGCTCCTCAGACTCTGAAGGGTCGGCGGTTCTGACCGCTCTACAGACTCTCGCAGGTCCTCGGTTCTGACCGCTCCTCAGATTCTGGCGGGTCGGCGGTTCTGACCGCTCCTCAGACTCTGGCGGACGCCTCCTGCATGTGTGGAGCTGTGGTTGGTTCCTCTGGCGCTGCACGGTTCTGTGTCGGTTCTGATGGGGATTATTGTGAAATGTGTTTGTACTCGGCCCAAACCAAACGGGTTCTGGTTCTTCTGGGGCCTGCGTGTTGTTGGGAGTGAATGAGGCTGGGAGGTTTTCCAAAGATCATTCCAAGAACCTTCAGTCGTGTTAAAAATCCTCCCAAGCGGAACCGGTTCTGATGGACTGAGCAGAACTTCAGGACTGTGACCCAATTAGCAGCCTGCTGCATTGGTTCTGCTGGTTCCGGTTCTGGTCATTCCGGTTCTTCCTGTCTGAATTTAAACCCCAGTGTTTTCCCTTCGGACCAGAACCGGGTTTCTAAACACGATCTCACAACAATCCAGTTCTAGAGGTTAGGATCCCTGTTCCTGAAGGGGGCCCAGTCACGTACCGACTTCCTGCTCTGCACCAGCAGCTCTACTTGTTCCAGTTAGAGGCTCTGTGTCCAGTTACCTGAACCACCTGATGGAATTCGTCCAGCAGGGGGCGGTAAAGAGGGACGTCTGGTTATGAACTGATAAACACTAACATCAGAGTAGATTCCCGAGCAGTTAAGCCGGGCGTACACTGTTGGCGTACACTGTTCGATTTTCGAGTAGTGCGAGAATTTTTCAATCAGGCCGACTTTCAGCCTGATCGTGAGTCTTGTAGTGTACAGGGGGTTACGAGCGGCGATCAGCCTCTCACAACCACCTCCCGATCAGGAACTGTGAGGTCAGGACCGTCGTGGGCAAATCGCTGAGGGCGCAAACAAGGATTTCTCTTTTTATTCCTCCTCTCAGATGTAAACACACCAGCATGGCGGGGGTGCAATGAGTGAAATGCAGCTCCGTCTGCAAAATTTACAGACCGTAGTAGCCACATTTGCTTAGCCACGTCTTTTTTCGAAATATATCATCACCTTTTCTATTTAGGACTTTCAGCACAAAATTGCACAAATTGCCAAGGCAGCGCGAGTCACTATAGTGAGCTTCAGATTCCCCGTCTATTTGTTTGGCTTCAGGATAGACGAGTCAGAGCAGCTCCATCTCACTGCGGAGCTGAGTCCCATCTAGTTTTTAGTCGTACAGTGTGAGCAGGTAGATCGAATCAGAACGTCGGGCCGAACATAAATCGTGATCTGGAGCTCACACTGTACGACTAAACCCTGCGGTTAGTCGTACAGTGTGAGCAGCAGCTGTGTGCAACGATTGAAAAAAATAGCACAGTGTACGCCCGGCTTAAAACATTTCAATATTTAACATTTTAATAATTATTAAACCTTCAATAATTATTTAACCTTTCAATAATTATAAAAAAAAATTCTGCTCACAGTTGAAGTTTAATAACTAGTTTAATTTAGACAAACTTCTAAAATCCTTTTATGATGATAATCTCTGATATCTGCAGCAGGAAGGCTCTTTTATCCCAGTCGCTGCGTGTTTAAAGGAGCCGATAGCAGATAGTATTATGGAGTAGAAGCTGTAAACAGCAGCTGATTGAAGCTCCGCCCCCTCCATCGGCAGCACGTCACCATCAAACCTGTAAATAAAGGAATTATCTCTGATGATCCTTATATCCATTCAGATATTTATTAAACTGCAGTAAAACCGTTTATAACCTAAATGAACCTAAAATGTTAAAAACTGTCCTATAAAAAGGATTAACATTATGTTCTGGTTCCCATACAGATAATAAAAGCTTTACAGATAACACCAGTGGGAAAACCCCGTTAACTTTCTGGTTTCTAGGCAGAGGGGGATTCCCAGTGCCACGCCCAGTTGGCTTAGTTAGCCTAGCAGCCTCTCAGCTGAGCACCGAACAACTACAGAAGAAAAGCCCAAACCAGAACCTTCATCCAGATGAAGCCGTGAGATTAAAATGATGTTCAGACTGGTCAGTGCTGCAGGTCTCAGGTGCGATAAAATTGTCAGGGTCATTGCTGCAGGTTTCAGGTGTGTTGAAGTCGTCTGGGTCAGTGCTGCAGGTGCGTTAAAGTCGTCAGGGTGAGTGCTGCTGGTTTCAGGTGAGTTAAAGTTGTCAGGGTCAGTGCTGCAGGTGTGTAAAAGTCGTCGGGGTCAATGCTGCAGGTGTGTTAAAGTCATGAGTGTCAGTGCTGCAGGTGTGTTAAAGTCGTTAGGGTCAGTGCTGCAGGTGTGTTAAAGTCATGAGGTGTCAGTGCTGCAGGGTGTGTTAAAGTCGTTAGGGTCAGTGCTGCAGGTGTGTTAAAGTCATGAGTGTCAGTGCTGCAGGTGTGTTAAAGTCGTTAGGGTCAGTGCTGCAGGTGTGTTAAAGTCATGAGTGTCAGTGCTGCAGGTGTGTTAAAGTCGTTAGGGTCAGTGCTGCAGGTGTGTTTAAGTCGTTAGGGTCAGTACTGCAGGTGTGTTAAAGTCGTTAGGGTCAGTGCTGCAGGTGTGTTAAAGTCAGGAGGGTCAGTACTGCAGGTGTGTTAAAGTCGTCAGGGTCAGTGCTGTAGGTGTTGTAAAAGTTGTTAGGGTCAGTGCTGCAGGTGTCAGGTATGTTTAGGTCGACTGGGTCAGTGCTGCAGGTGTGTTAAAGTCGTTAGGGTCAGTGCAGGTGTGTTAAAGTCGTGGGTCAGTGCTGTTAGGGTCAAGGTGTGTTAAAGTCGTTAGGGTCAGTGCTGCAGGTGTGTTAAAGTCGTTAGGGTCAGTACTGCAGGTGTGTTAAAGTCGTCAGTGCTGCAGGTGTGTTAAAGTCGTTAGGGTCAGTACTGCAGGTGTGTTAAAGTCGTTAGGGTCAGTACTGCAGGTGTGTTAAAGTCGTTAGGGTCAGTACTGCAGGTGTGTTAAAGTCGTTAGGGTCAGTGCTGCAGGTGTGTTAAAGTCGTTAGGGTCAGTACTGCAGGTGTGTTAAAGTCGTTAGGGTCAGTGCTGCAGGTGTGTTAAAGTCGTTAGGGTCAGTACTGCAGGTGTGTTAAAGTCAAGTCGTACTGCAGGTGTGTTAAAGTCGTTAGGGTCAGTACTGCAGGTGTGTTAAAGTCGTTAGGGTCAGGTCAGTACTGCAGGTGTGTGTTAAAGTCGTTAGGGTCAGTGCTGCAGGTGTGTTAAAGTCGTTAGGGTCAGTACTGCAGGTGTGTTAAAGTCGTTAGGGTCAGTACTGCAGGTGTGTTAAAGTCGTTAGGGTCAGTACTGCAGGTGTGTTAAAGTCGTTAGGGTCAGTACTGCAGGTGTGTTAAAGTCGTTAGGGTCAGTACTGCAGGTGTGTTAAAGTCGCTAGGGTCAGTACTGCAGGTGGTCAGTACTGCAGGTGTGTTAAAGTCGTTAGGGTCAGTACTGCAGGTGTGTTAAAAGTCGTCAGGGTCAGTGCTGCAGGTGTGTTAAAGTCGTGGTACGTGACCAGGCCCCTTTAAGGTGATTTAAAGGTTATTTTATTCAGCGAATGGGTTTTATTCTGCAGGTCCAGTCTCGATGTGGCAGCAACGAGAACATCCTGAGAGCCAGTAAGTCTCATCCATCCTCCAAGCCTGGTCCTCTTCCCCTGGACCTGTTGGGGCCTAAAGCCGTCTGCGGTTCTGTCTATTCCTGTTTCAGGCCACAGCGCCGTGGACATCAGCAAGGTGGCACGCCGCCACCGCATGTCGCCATTCCCGCTGACGTCCATGGACAAAGCCTTCATCACTGTTCTGGAGATGACGCCCATTCTGGGCATTGAGGTCATCAACTACAGAGGTCAGTCTGAGACTGCTTATATGGTTCTGATTCTGATCAAGTTCTGAACAGTTTAGATTAGATGGTTCTGATTTTGATCTGGTTCTGAAAGTTTAGGTTAGATGGTTCAGATTATGATCTGGTTATAAACAGTCAAGGTCAGATGTTCTGATTCTCATCCAGTTCTGAACAGTTTGGTTCTGATTCTAATCCGGTTCTGCACAGTCTAGGTTAGATGGTTCTGATTCTGATCTGGTTGTAAAAATTTAGGTCAGATGTTCTGATTCTGATCCGGTTCTTGATCCAATTATTGTGTCACTGACTCCTCCATGAGTCACGGTGACAGAAATGGGATCAGTGTGGTGCTGATTCAGGTTCAGCCTGATTCAGGTTAAGCCTGATTAGGGGTCAGCATGATCCGGGATCAGCCTGAAGCGGGATCAGCATGATTCGGGTTCAGCCGGATTCGGGTTCAGCCGGATTCGGGTTCAGCCGGATTTTGGTTACGCCGAATCCGGGATCAGCCTGATTCGGGTTCAGTCTGATTCGGAATCATCTGGTTTTTCCCAGTTTACTCATAGCCAGTAGGATTTAATGTGCTTGGTCTTCTGCAGATGGTTTGGGGCGGGTGCTTGCTCAGGATATCTATGCCAAAGACAACCTCCCTCCATTTCCTGCCTCGGTTAAGGATGGCTACGCGGTACGAGGTGAGTTATTACATCCAGACTCTGTGTTGATCCAGTTCTGTGTTAAATACAGTTCAGTTGTCCTAATTCTGGATCATTCTTGCCAATGTGCAGCTGCTGATGGACCTGGAGATCGTTTCATCATGGGGGAGTCCCAGGCTGGACAGCAGGTGAGCTTAGATGGGTTTAGCCTTCAGTCTGATTGGCTTAAATGCCCCAATCTGCACAGGTGGATTCACGCTGCATTCACACAGCGCAAAAAAGCTTAATGTCAGTCAGGTTCAGGCTAAATGTCAGTAAGGTTCAGGCTAAATGTCAGTCAGGTTTAGGCTAAATGTCAGTCAGGTTTAGGCTAAATGTCAGTCAGGTTTAGACTAAATGTCAGTAAGGTTTAGGCTAGATGTCAGTCAGGTTTAGGCTAAATGTCAGTCAGGTTTAGACTAAATATCAGTAAGGTTTAGGCAAGATGTCAGTGAGGTTTAGGCTAAATCTCAGTCAGGTTCAGGCTAAATGTCAGTCAGGTTTAGGCTAAATGTCAGTCAGGTTTAAACTAAATGTCAGTCAGGTTTAGGCTAAATGTCAGTAAGGCTTAGGCTAAATGTCAGTCAGCTTTAGGCTAAATGTCAGTAAGGTTTAGGCTAAATGTCAGTCAGGTTTAGGCTAAATGTAAGTCAGGTTTAGGCTAAATGTCAGTCAGGTTTAGGCTAAATGTCAGTCAGGTTCAGGCTAAATGTCAGTCAGGGTCAGGCTAAATGTCAGTCAGGGTCAGGCTAAATGTCAGTCAGCTTTAGGCTAAATGTCAGTCAGTTTTAGACTAAATGTCAGTCAGGTTTAGGCTAAATGTAAGTCAGGTTTAGGCTAAATGTCAGTCAGGTTTAGGCTAAATGTAAGTCAGGTTTAGGCTAAATGTCAGTCAGGTTTAGGCTAAATGTCAGTCAGGTTCAGGCTAAATGTCAGTCAGCTTTAGGCTAAATGTAAGTCAGGTTTAGGCTAAATGTCAGTCAGGTTTAGGCTAAATGTAAGTCAGGTTTAGGCTAAATGTCAGTCAGCTTTAGGCTAAATGTCAGTAAGGTTTAGGCTAAATGTCAGTCAGGTTCAGGCTAAATGTCAGTCAGGTTAGGCCAAATGTCAGTCAGGTTTAGGCCAAATGTCAGTCAGGTTTAGGCCAAATGTCAGTCAGGGTCAGGCTAAATGTCAGTCAGGTTAAGGCTAAGTGTCAGGGCTAATGTAAAGTCCCATATGGTTGCATATAAACTCTGGTGTGTGTTTGCAGCCTACCCACACAGTGATGCCAGGTCAGGTGATGAGAGTGACGACTGGTGCTCCGATCCCCTGTGGAGCTGATGCTGTGGTCCAGGTGGAAGACACCGAGCTGCTGAGAGAGTCTGAGGACGTAAGCAGTCTGTATTCGTAGCTACCATGTTTTTCCGCTCAGGCTTTCACTGTGCTTTCCTTTCTATCCCAGGGCACGGAGGAGCTGGAGGTTAGGATCATGGTCCAGGCCCGGCCCGGACAGGACATCAGGTAAACCCTAGAGGAGAGAATAAAAACCATAAATGGCCCATCGTCATTGTTTTGGTTTAAAATCCCCAGGAACAGCTGAGCTAAGCAGCTACTATGCTCACAGGATGTCAGTCTATCCCATCTTTATAGCTTTTTATTTTAAGACAATGTGTTTAGATTATAACAATAAAACTGCCAAAAACCACTAAACCTAGAACACCTGTGAGAAGAATAAACAGTTCAGATTCTCTTTATGCTGCTGATATAACGTCAGGGTGAGATCGCAACATCTAACGTCTGCATAGAGATTATGTTAGGGCTTCGAAATGGAATGATCATTTCATCCATTCATCGATTCATCATCCATCCATTCATCATCCATTCATCATCCATTCACCCTCCATTCATCCATCCATTTATCCATTCATCGTCCATCCTTTATCCATCTATCATCATTCATCCATCCATCCATCATCCATCCATCCATCATCCATTCATCTATCCATCCATTCATCATCCATCCATCATCCATCCATCCATCATCTATCCATCCATCATCCATCCATTCATTCATCCATCCAATTCATCATTCATCCATCCATCCATCATCCATCCATCATTAACCATTATCCATCCATTCATCATCCATCATCCATACATCATCCATCCATCCATCCATTATCCATTCATCCATCATCCATTTATCCATCATCCATTCATTCATCCATCATCCATCCATCCATCCATCCATCCATCCATCCATCCATTATTAACCATTATCCATCCATTCATCATCCATCCCATCCATCCATCCATCCATCCATCCATCCATCCATCCATCCATCCATCCATCCATCCATCATTCATCCATCATTAACCATTATCCATCCATTCATCATCCATCATCCATCCATCCATCCATCCATCATCCTTGACTGTGGGTGTTTCTGTCTCCAGGCCGATCGGCCATGACATCAGGCGAGGGGAGTGTGTTTTGGCCAAAGGGACCCACATGGGCCCCTCAGAGATCGGCCTGTTGGCCACAGTGGGGGTCACTGAGGTCAGCGTGCACAAATTCCCAGTGGTGGCCGTGATGTCCACTGGAAATGAGGTAGAGACCCAGATGAAAATTCAGACCCACCCATCAGCAGCAGACGGAGACCCTCTGAATGTGTCTGTGTCTGTGTGCAGCTCCTGAATCCTGAGGATGATCTCCACCCAGGAAAGATCAGGGACTCCAACCGCTCCACCCTTCTTGCCACCATCCAGGAGCACGGATACCCTACCATCAATCTGGGCATCGTAGGAGACAAGTAGGAAGCCGTGCTGTCCCTGTCTCATACATCTCGTCCTGCAGGACACTGAGCTGGTCTTTGTGTTTGCAGCCCTGACGACCTGCTGTCAGCCCTGCATGAGGGAATCAGCCGCGCCGATGTCATCATCACCTCAGGGGGCGTGTCCATGGGGGAGAAGGTGATCTACCTTTGATACCTTTGCTATCTTTGAAGGTTTCTACTGAGCTCTTGCAGGTGTGTTTGAGCTGCTGCTGCTCTCTGTGTGCTTGATTCCCTCAGGATTACCTGAAACAGGTGCTGGATATCGATCTTCACGCTCAGATCCACTTTGGACGAGTCTTTATGAAGCCAGGGTGAGTTTCTGTTTGTTCACACGTTCATCGTCCTAAAGCAGCTCAAGCTGCAAACCTTGCACAGTGTCTGATAGTTAGAGCCAGAGGACCTTTGAAATGCCCAGTTTTCCCAGCTGTCCTTAGGGTTGGATATAACCCATAAAACTCATAAAACATAGAACTACAGATCCTGCTGTTAAAGGTTTTTCTGTCCTACAGTCTTCCCACCACCTTCGCCACCGTCGACATCGATGGAACAAGAAAACTGATCTTCGCTCTGCCAGGTGCTCCTCAGGGCTGCATGCTGTCTGTGAAACTTCCTGCAGCTCTGAGCAGGAATCTGACTCCATGTTTGGATGTCTGCAGGTAATCCTGTCTCTGCCGTGGTCACATGCAACCTGTTTGTTATTCCTGCTTTGAGGAAGATGCAAGGAATTCTGGACCCCAGACCTACAATTATTAAAGCCAGGGTAAGAGTCCGCTGGAGACGCCCTTCCTGGACCACCGTGATGACGGTTCTTCCCTCGCTTTGTTGTCAGTTGGAGCCTCTGATTTATGTCTGATAAATTCATCCAGCTGTGCCTCTACATCTGAGGCTAGAGCTGGAATTCAAGAGGCTCCAGTCTGTTATATTTACTGAGCTTGCTAGCATTTAGATAGCTAGCTAGCTACATCTATCCGCTGTCGGTCAGAGAACTAGAATCCATAGATAAATATAGATAGAAAGCAACTGATATGTAGTAAGATAATAATCATCAATCGCCACTCGAATGCTAGCCAGCTAACTGCGGCCGGCTAACGGCGGCTGGCTTACGGCGGCTGTCAGTCTTGGAATAATGTTGAATTCAGACGTGATGAGGTCCAGGAGGCGGTCTGCTGGGTTCCGTTAGCCCCCGACCAGCAGCGCCTGCAGTGTTACAGATGGTTTAGGATGGTCTGCCATGGTTCCTCATTTTCTGCTGGTTTTTAAATCTTATGTCATTTCCTCTTCAGCTCTCCTGTGATGTGAAGTTGGATCCCAGACCCGAGTACCATCGCTGCATCCTGACCTGGCACCATCAGGAGCCGCTGCCCTGGGCCCAAAGCACAGGTGAGTTGATGGACCCTGACCCTCATTAAACAGTTAGGCCAGAACGTCTTCCTCTGGTAGACTAAAGCCCAGTCCCAGTACACCCGTTTAGCCCTGCCCCCTGAGGGCAGTGCTGTCCCAATTCGTCTTTGCATGAGGGGTAGTGGACATAATGAGGGGTGGGGTGGGGGTGGGGTTTAAATCTAGGAATTTCAGATGCTAACTTGCTGGGAAGGACCAGAGACCGTTTCACAGCAAACATGGAAGACAGGGATTCTACGGAGCAACTCGCAGTTTGACTTTAATAGCCAAACGAAGCCTTTGAAGTTCTGGATCCTCACAGACAGCCGAGTTTAGGTGAGACAGACAGGAGGAGCAGGAGATCAGAACCTGGCCGAGGCGGCCGGCCGTGTCCCTCTAGAGCTACGGAACCGAAGCAGGAGACCGCAGAGCGGGGAGAGGAGGCGGCGGCTAGCTCAGGAGCTCTGACAGCCAATCAGAGTGCTTCTCTCAGAAGAGGGAAATCAGAACATTTATAGAGAAACAAGAAACATTTATTTTAGGATTTATCTGAAGGCAGCAGGTCCTGGTTCTGCTCTGTTTTGCTGGTGGCGCGGCAGGAAGTGTCCTGGGAGCCGGCGCCGACACGGCAGTAACCAGGCTTAGAGTGGGGTCAGCTCATTAACCCCGCCTCCTCTGTTGCCGCTGCAGGAAACCAGGTGTCCAGCCGCCTCATGTCGATGCGAAGCGCCAACGGCCTGCTGATGCTGCCCCCAAAGACGGAGCAGTACGTAGAGCTGCACAAGGGCGAGGTGGTGGACGTCATGGTGATCGGCCGCTTATGATGCAGGTGTGTTTGACTCACTGCCGCCCTCTGCAGGGCAGCGCCGGGACTGATGAGCTGTTCTCTGCTTCGCCTGCAGACCTTCCACCTGCTACCGATCACCGTGGCAACGCCAGGAGACTTCCTTTCTGGACAGGAAACGGGGTGGGGTTGGTGGGGGCAGGAAGTGATGCATGTCTATCTGGCGGCCATTAGCTGTGATGTCATATGCAACAGCCAATCGGAGCCACTGCAGGCTGAGGCGCTCACTGTATTTCAACAGAGAAAAAATGTGAAAAAAATATATAAAAGAAGATTTATTCTGTAATATTATTATCCTAAAATAATGATTAATATTCTTAATTAATATTCTATTTATTATTACCATGGTTCTGGTTGAATATTCTCATCTTAGTAGTCTTCATCCCTCCTCCTCTTCCTCCTCATTTGCTTTGTGCGTTTTATTCTGGTAGGTCAAAGTAGAGACTTCCTCTTCCTCTGCTCTCCTTTCTTCTTCTTCCTTTTCTACTCCGTCCTTCACTGCCGCTTTGCTCTTCCAGCAGATCCCAGCTGAGGATCAGGCGGTCCACTTCTGGTTCCGGTCCGGTTCCGGTCCAGTTTCGGTCCATCTCCGGTACCGTTCCATTCCAGTATCGGTCCGGTACTGGTCCAGTTCTGGTTCCGGTCCAGTTCCAGTCCGCTACCCATCCAATACCGGTCCAGTTCCGCTCCGGTACCGTTGCGGTCCAGTTCGGTCCAGTCCAGCTCAGTTTCCGGTTCCGGTCCAGGTCAGGTTCCGATCTGGTACCGGTCCGGTTCCGGTCCAGAACTGTTAGAATTCTGCCAAGAAATAAAACCTCCCAAATCTTTGATGTATTTCTGGAAATTCCACTTTCCAACCGAACAGGAACAGTGAAGCAGTCAAAGCCATGAACAGAATCTGGATCAGAACCGGGCCAGGGTCGGGCCGCCATCAGAACCCACCTGTTGGAGCAGCAGACGAGCAGCTGCTGTTTGTTGCACTAATAAAAACTTCATAAATGGAGCGGAAGCCAAAAATCAGCAGAGTCTGAATGTGAGGAGAGAGCAACACTACAATCATCCCTTTTTATTTCACTTAATGAAATTTAATTTTTATTTCTCTATAATTTCTGCTCTGCTATAAAATGACCAGACTTCAGTCTTTTTGGCCCTTCCAGGCCTCCGTACCACCCAGCATCAGAAACAGTTTTTCATTGTAATATTTTAAACCCCGGCCCTGAACCCAACAGAACCCTGCTGGTTCTGGGTTCCGGTTCTGGGTTCCGCTTCCAGGTCTTAGTGGATCCGGCCTTCAGAACCAACCAGTCTGACAGCCAGTAGTTCAGACAAAATGACGTCTGCTTTGAATTCAGGAAACCTCTGGGAGGCTTCAGGGACTCGAAGTATCGCCGCGTCACGGGTCGGACCTTTTCCCTGCTTCCTGCTTCGATGGGTCATGTGACCCAGAGCGCGGCTAACTAAGCTAACAGTTAGCTGGTCTTTAGCAGGATTCTAGACCTGCCGGTCCAAACTGGGCTGATAACAGAACCAGAACACGATGCTGCCAGTGGCCTGCAGGGGGCGCTGGGCCTGCAAGCTGCCGGTGTAGCGCCCCTGGTGGCTAAAAGTTGCTTAGCACTGTTTGAAGCCTTATTTTTAAAAAAAAATTACCAAAACTTCAAATAAAACAAACTTTTGAAATAAATATTGATCTAAAAACCCCTAATAATAATGAAGGATATTTTGGTGAATTAATATTTTATTGTAAATTACTTTAATTCTGGTTTAACTTTCAATCAAACTAATGGAGATGAGAAAATAAACAACTAGTAGCGAATATATCAGAATAAATAATTGGAAAATAGTTTAAATGATTTTATTATTTTTCAGATTGTTTTTCCCTAACTAAAGATTTTATTTACATTTTTTTTGTATATAATTTTTTTTCACGTGGAACTTCAGGTGTTCCATACATGGAAAGTTGAGCTAATCCCTCTCAGATTAGATAATCCTCCTCTGACAGTGCCAAACCCGCTCAAAGGTCAGCTGCTTCCTTCATCTCATGGTGCTTTCAGGGCCCTAAAACGAGTCGATTTTACTGTAAATTCAGATTCCTTTTGACCGTTCCTGGTTCACTGAAACTTTCTGGTAAATTTTCCCCCTGAAGACTTGATGGAGCACCATGTCTGACCTTTGACCCTCCATGCCCCTGCAGAGGGCGTGTCCTCCTCCTTGGGCAGGTGTGATTTCAGCCAGGGTGCAGCACCTGGACAGCGTTTGTGATCTAAATGTGAGATCCCATCATTCTTAAACCTGAATGATTCTGAAACTTCCCAGTTCCCTCAAATGCACCATAGAGAGCACATTTCAGCTGCTCATGCTGCGTTTGAGTTACAGCAGGCTGGGGAGCGACTCATTCATCCTGTGAACGATATTTAGATTAAATATCAGTGAAACGAAACATTTCTCTTTAGTTTTCCCACATTGGGCAGATCATGGCTGTGGAAATTCCTACGTGACTGAAACGCAGCATCTTGGGGGTCCTGGCCCCTGCCCAGAGAGGACCAATCAGATCCCTTGGAGTAAGAAGAGGAAGAAGCAGCAGGTCATTGTGAACTGACTCGGTACCGAGTGATGGGTCCCACTGGAGCGGGCCCAGCGTCCCTCTGCACACTGACCAGCACCTGTAATGAAGCAATGACTCAGCAATGACTCAGCATTCTACTACTGTATGAAACAGGATGTTTTTTCTGTAATATTATTGAAACTGAAGCTGAATTAAAGATGATCCTGATTATTCTCTAGCTGCTCGCCTCCCAACGTTATTCCTGCTGGTTGAACTGGGATCAAAGGTCATGACCAGTCTTGGTAACCAGTCCAAACCTGATCTATGTCCCTCTGAATGCTCAGAACCAGAACTATCTCATGATTTCAAGAAATGTACCAGGACGGAAGATTAAAACTTTTTCTTCTGTGGTTCTGGGTTTAACTTCAGGTTCTGGGTTTAACTGCAGGTTCTGGGTTTTAACTGCAGGTTCTGGGTTTAACTTCAGGTTCTGGGTTTTACTGCAGGTTCTGGGTTTTAACTTCAGGTTCTGGGTTTTAACTTCAGGTTCTGGGTTTAACTGCAGGTTCTGGGTTTTACTGCAGGTTCTGGGTTTAACTTCAGGTTCTGGGTTTAACTTCAGGTTCTGGGTTTAACTGCAGGTTCTGGGTTTTGCTGGGTTCTGGGTTTAACTGCAGGTTCTGGGTTTAACTGCAGGTTCTGGGTTTAACTTCAGGTTCTGGGTTTTAACTGCAGGTTCTGGGTTTAACTGCAGGTTCTGGGTTTAACTTCAGGTTCTGGGTTTAACTTCAGGTTCTGGGTTTAACTTCAGGTTCTGGGTTTAACTGCTGCCTGCAGGTTCTGGGTTTAACTTCAGGTTCTGGGTTTAACTTCAGGTTCTGGGTTCAACTGCAGGTTCTGGGTTTAACTGCAGGTTCTGGGTTTAACTTCAGGTTCTGGGTTTAACTTCAGGTTCTGGGTTTAACTGCAGGTTCTGGGTTTAACTTCAGGTTCTGGGTTTAACTGCAGGTTCTGGGTTTAACTTCAGGTTCTGGGTTTTACTGCAGGTTCTGGGTTTAACTGCAGGTTCTGGGTTTAACTTCAGGTTCTGGGTTTAACTTCAGGTTCTGGGTTTAACTGCAGGTTCTGGGTTTAACTGCAGGTTCTGGGTTTAACTGCAGGTTCTGGGTTTAACTTCAGGTTCTGGGTTTTGTAACTGCAGGTTCTGGGTTCTGCAGGTTCTGGGTTTAACTGCAGGTTCTGGGTTTTAACTTCAGGTTCTGGGTTTAACTTCAGGTTTTTCGGCATTCAGGAATCCCTGGGTTTAACTGCAGGTTCTGCAGGTTTAACTGCAGGTTCTGGGTTTAACTGCAGGTTCTGGGTTTTACTTCAGGTTCTGGGTTTAACTTCAGGTTCTGGGTTTAACTTCAGGTTCTGGGTTTTACTGCAGGTTCTGGGTTTAACTTCAGGTTCTGGGTTTAACTTCAGGTTCTGGTTCTGGTTTTAACTTCAGGTTCTGGGTTTTACTTCAGGTTCTGGGTTTAACTGCAGGTTCACTGGGTTTAACTTCAGGTTCTGGGTTTAACTTCAGGTTCTGGGTTTAACTTCAGGTTCTGGGTTTAACTACAGGTTCTGGGTTTTAACTTCAGGTTCTGGGTTTAACTTCAGGTTCTGGGTTTTATCTTCAGGTTCTGGGTTTAACTTCAGGTTCTGGGTTTAACTTGCAGCTTCTGGGTTTAGGGTTCTGGGTTTTATCTTCAGGTTCTGGGTTTAACTTCTGCCAGGTTCTGTTCATCTGGTTTAACTGCAGGTTCTGGGTTTAACTGCAGGTTCTGGGTTTAACTGCAGGTTCTGGGTTTAACTTCAGGTTCTGGGTTTAACTTCAGGTTCTGGGTTTAACTTCAGGTTCTGGGTTTTGCACTGCAGGTTCTGGGTTTTAACTTGGGTTTTAACAGGTTCAGGGTTTAACTGCAGGTTCTGGGTTTAATGTTCTGGGTTTATCTACTTCAGGTTCTGGGTTTAAGGTTCTGGGTTCACTGCAGCTTCTGGGTTCATCTGCAGGTTCTTCTGGGTTTAACTGCGGGTTTCTGGTTTTAACTTCAGGTTCTGGGTTTAACTTCAGGTTCTGGGTTTAACTTCAGGTTCTGGGTTCTGCAGGTGCTGGGTTTAACTGCAGGGTTCTGGGTTCTTCAACTTCAGGTTCTGGGTTTAACTTCAGGTTCTGGGTTTTAACTTCAGGTTCTGGGTTTAACTGCAGGTTCTGGAACTCATCTGCGGGTTCAGGGTTTAGCACTGCAGGTTCTTTCCAGCGCTTCAAGGGTTCTGGGTTTAACTTCAGGTTCTGGGTTTAACCCAGAACTGGGTTTAACTTCTGGGTTTTTTAACTGCCTCAGGTTCGGGTTTTAACCAGGAGTTCATCTGCAGGTTTAACTTCTGGGTTTAACTGGGTTCTGGGTTTCTCTACGCACTTCAGGTTCTTGTTTAACTGGTTTACCAGAGTTTCACGTTTTGGGTTTAACCATCACGGTTCTGGGTTTAACTTCAGGTTCTGGGTTTAACTTCTGGGTTTAACAGCAGGTTCTGGGTTTAACTTCAGGTTCTGGGTTTAACTTCAGGTTCTGGGGTTTAACCTGGGTTCATCTGCAGGATCTTCTGCAGGTTCACCAGGTTCAACTTTTCTGGGGTTTTAACTTCCGGTTCTAACTTCAGCGGGTTCTGGGTTTAACTTCGGGTTCTGGGTTTAACTTCAAGTACTGGGTTTAACTTCAGGTTCTGGGGTTTCAGCTCAGGTTCTGCAACTGCAGGTTCTGGGTTTAACTTCAGGTTCTGGGTTTTCTGGGTTTAACTGCAGGTTTTGCTTTTAACTTCGGGTTCTGGGTTGCAATTCACGGAGTTCTGGAGTTCATCTTCAGGTTCTGGAGTTTAACGTCAGGTTCGGTTCTGGGTTCACCTGCAGGTTCTGGGTTATCTACAGGTTCTGGGTTTAACTTTCATCTGCAGGTTCAGGTTCTGGGTTATGGGTTCATCTGCACCCAGGTTCTGGGGCATCTGCGATTCTAGGTTTAACTAGCTTAGGTTCATACGGGTTCAGTTGCGTCTCTGCAGGTTTGGAGTTTAACTATCTAGGTTCATCTCTGCAGGTTCTGGGGTTTGCGCTACAGGGTTTCCGCAGTTCTGGGTTCAAAGGGTTCAGGTCTCTGCAGGTTCTGGGTTTTCCATCCTGCAGGTTCTGGGTTTAACTGCAGGTTCTGGGTTTAACTTTACCTTCAGGTTCTGGGTTTAGCTACTAAATTCTGGGACTTCTGGTTCTGCAGGTTTTACTTCAGGTTCAGGTTCTGGGTTTATCAGGTTCTGGTTTTAACGCTGCAGTTTCTGGGTTTAACTTACAGCTTCTGGGGTTTCATCACTAAGTTTTCTGGGTTCTTAACTACCGGAATTCTGGGTTCATCTCTGCCAGAGTTTCACTGGGGTTCACCTGCAGGTTCTTGAGTTTTAACTTCAGGGTGCAACTGGGTTCTGGGTTTAACGTCAGGTTCTGGGTTTCGCATCTGCAGGTTTCTGGTTTTAACTTCAGGTTCTGGGTTCAACTTCAGAGTTTCTGGGTTTCTAACTTCAGGTTCTGGGTTTAACTGCAAGTTCTGGGTTTAACTTCAGGTTCTGGGTTTAACTGCAGGTCCAGGGTTTAACTTCAGGTTCTGGGTTCATCTTCAGGTTCTGGGTTCCATCGCTTCGAGGTTCTGGGTTTCAACTTCTGGGTTCAACTGCAGTTTCTGGGTTTAACTTCAGGTTCTGGGTTCATCTGTTCTTGGTTTTAGCGCTTCCAGGTTCTGGGTTTTAACTGGAGCAGGTTTTTAGCCTTCAAGGTTCTGGGTTTAACTTCTAGGTTCCTGGGTTTAACTTTAGGTTCTGGGTTCAACTGCGGGTTCTGGGTTTAAAGCTTTACAGTACCATTAGGATTCTGGGTTTTAAACTGGAAGTTTCTGGGTTCAGCACTGCAGGTTTCTGGTTTTAACTGCGGGTTCTGGGTTTTAACTTCAAGGTTCTGGGGTTTAACCAGGAGTTCTGGGTTCGCCTTACAAAATCACAGGTTTAACTTCCAGGTTTCTGGGGTTTCATCTTCCAGGTTTCTGGGACACGCTTCGGGTTCTGGGTTTTAACACTTCCGGAGTTCTGGGTTCATCCTGCAGGTTCTGGGTTTTAACTTCCAGGTTCTGGGTTTTACAACTCCGTTCTGCAAGGGTTTCTGGGTTTCGCGGGTTCTGGTTCCATCTGCGAGTTCTCAAGTTCAACAAAAGGTTCTGGTGGTTCATTCCCTCCTCGCACTGAGCTCGAGCGCAGAAGGATCCCATGAGGTGTAGACTTCCTGTTGGACCTCATATCCTGTTTGCATCAGAACCATCGCTCAGACTTGAACCGGGTCTCAGGTGGACAGACTTTCTCTGACCCACAAGCAATGCAGCTTTTCCAACAATCCTTTTTTCTCCTCTCTCTTTTTGTCCAGTTTTTCCCCCAGGAGTCCTGATTTGGAGCTTTGATGGTTCTGACTACAGTAATGTAATTCCTGGGCCCTTCAGAGTTCAGTTCATCCATCCAATCATAGCCTCTCTGTCTGCCTCTGTCTGAAGGAATGACATGTTTTTGACCAATCAGAGAGCAGAAGGACACGCCCATTCTCTATGACAATTTCCCAGTTCACTAGAACCTCAGTACGGACTCGTTTACTCTCCAAGTCTGTTCATGACTAGAACCCAGGAAAGTCAAGTTAATACTCTGAGCTCTGTGAGCGCTAACCTGGAAGCTGCTGCTGCCACAGTGCATGCTGGGACAGCTGTCAGGAGTCTGTTCTGACGCATGCTGGGTAAAGAGGGAGGGGCCAGAACAACATCCGGGGCCTTTGTCCATTCTCAGTCTTCTTGTTCTTGTGACTGGAACTGTACTAGGGCTGAGGCTGATGATGTTTTATGAGGACGCACAAAAACACATAGTGAAAAAGCTTTTTTCATGGTTCTGGAGAAACTGGATCTGGAGGTTCTGTGAAACCTGCGGGATCCAGAAAATGCTGCAGACCCATGTGGTTCCAGTAAAAGGTTCTGATTCGATTAGACGTCTTTTCATCCAGTGACTCTGCTCTGGGACTCCTGCCCTGAAAAGGAGGGAATGACCATAGCAACCTATGACTCAGCATTTTTCAGGGTCCCTCCTGATTCCGGTCCAGGAGCCTCAGGTGGACACCGGTCGACCCGCCTGCGCCGCCCTCCTTCTTTCCGGGCCACTTTGACCAAGAAAGTTCTGCAGGGATGGCACTGCTCCGTGCTGCGTTCACTGCGTGTGGGAAATGAGAAGCCGTAGTAGTAAAAGCAAAACTTCAATCAAATGAATATTATGTCCTGCAGGCAAAATTATGTGAACATGAATAATTGGGCTCTGTTTGGATATTCAGGTAAGTAATGCAAGGAAAAAGTGACTTTCTAAAGTTTCTATTTCATTTAGATATGTTTAAAGCTTTTAGTTGATGTTATTGAAATGGGACAGTGCATTAATACACGTACATATTGTTATAAAGACTGGAGTTAGCTAAAGGCTAAGTGGCATCCATGAATCTAAAATGTTTATTGATGGTTTCTGTATTTTAGTTTTCTTTAATGAGTAGCGGTCGGGTGTTAACTTCGGGAGAAATAAAACATGTTGGTGTTCATAGAATATGTTTTTAATGTATAAATAAACCAATCAATGCAAAAAAGAGCATTTTCACAAATTTCTTCTAGTTTATCTAATTTTGATGTTTTTATCTGGTTTATTGTTTTTAGTTTTCATTTGTAAAATGAAGTGATTGAAGAGGTTTTTATTGTTCCTAAAGTTCATCTTCAAGACGTCATTCCGGTCAATTTATAGATCTAGATCATCCAGTTATTGACTTTACAGGATTCTCTTCTCCTAGATGAGATAGTAGATATTGACTCTACAGCAATCCCTCACACCAAGCATGCTTATAGCGACAGTGGTAGGAAAAAAGGAACCTCCAGCAGAACCAGGCTCAGTGTGAGCGGCCATTTGCTGAGGCCGACTGGGGTTCAAGGAGACCGAAGCAGACATAGAAAAAGAAGCATAGATACAAAAGGCAACTGTCAACCAGCTCCACGGGTATGAAACATCCAGGAAACACACAGCCAGGCAGAGAAGCTCCGAGCCATCCCATGTCAGGATGAAGAGAGCACATCCAGTTAGTCACAGTCGTGAGAAACAGGACTACACACTGGAAAAACAGGCCAAGCTCCATCTAGAAAACAATAGGTGTGTTGATGGCAGCAGCACAGCACAGCTGATATTTCTCTCCAGGATGGAGTCACAGCCAAACAGGAACAGACCAGATGAAGCTACTATGAGAAAAGCAGAGAGCAGAACGTTAGAGATTGAACTAACAGAATCTGCAGAGTGGGAGAATAGAGATAGAATGAAGAAATGATGAAAAAGGGGTCCCTATGTCCTCCAGCAGTCTAAGCCTTTAGCTGCAGAACTATAGAGATAGGTTCAGGATAGCCTGAGCTACTCTAACTATAAAAGCTTTATCAAAAAGGAAAGTTTTAAGAAGCCTAGCCTTAATCCAAAAATAACACCAAGGTTTGTTACTTTGTGATCTTGGACAAATATAATCTTATCCAGATGAAAGGACTGATCAGTCATCTTCAGAATCTGAAGTCGATACTGAATTGAAGCTGCTGTTGTTAATATGCAAACACTTCTGAACCTGAGGAGGACTGGACGAGGTTTTTATTCTCATTCCACTGTCAGACTATAGATCTACAGCATTGATTCTCCGTGTTTAACCCTTGGGGAGCAGTGTGGGGTTAAGGGTCTTTGCTCAGGGAGCCAGAGTGGCTGTCTGTGGGAGTGGAGCTTTAACTCAGAACTTCTGGATTCATAGCTCTATGCTCTAACCACCAGGCCGCTCCAGCTGGTTTTAATCGGGGTAAAGTTAGAGGTTCTGCAGCCAGAAGCCATTGATCCATCAAAGGAGAAGATTCCCATTAATTCCTACTTCCTGGCATTCCCTTCCATCCTCAGGAACATTCCAGTTTCACTGTGTCATTAAATGCAGCATAGTTCTACTTTGTTGCATTCTGATTGGCTCAGACAGCATTCCTCTGACCGCTCTGACCAATCAGCGTCTTTGTTTCATGTGTTGGCCCCGCCCGCCAGTGGATCTGGAAGTGACAGACAGAGAGGAGGAGAAGGAGGGGCAACAGGAGGAGGTCTGCTCCCCGATCAAACAGCAACAAGTGTTCGGAGTGAAACTAGAAGGGAAGACAGATTGGATCTGGACCTGGACCCGGTTCTGGTTCTGGTTCCGAACCGTTGCCCATTAGGGCCGCTGCCTCCGGGCTGTAGTGGATCTCTCCGGCCGCAGAGGTGAGCCTTCAGGGCGGCTTTGTTCCCAACAGGTGCCGCTAGCAGCTAGCTGCTAACATTAGCCCCGAAAAGTTCGGATCTGTTCGACCTGGAAGGTTCGGCTTCCTTTCTGAGCCCACATTCCCAGTTGGTTCCGACTTGAGCGGACGGAACCGGCCCAGCAGCTCCGCTGGGTTCTGGTTCCGATGGTTTGGGTCCAGTTAGCTTGATGCTAGCTGCTGTCAGTCACTGCGCCTTGCGGGGACCGAACCGGACCACTGGGCCCAACAGAACCGATCCAAATAATAGCAGAACAACGTCAACTCAGCACCGGACCCGGAACCCTGATTATAGTCTGTTTGGTACCGAGGACAGAACCGGAACCCAAACATGAAGGAGCCTGTTGCTGGTTCTGGAGGTTCTGTTCACTTCCAGAAGCTCTTTGGGTCATCCAGTACCGGCTGGACGTCAGGAACCGGACCTTTGGGTACAGTGAGCTTTTCATCAGAACCAAATGGGTCCATTAAGTCCAGCAGACTGACCCGATGGAGGGGAAGGTTCTGATGGATCCGGTAGAACAATCAGGGGTTCTGATGGTGACCAGGTAGAACCATCATTGGTTCTGTTAGTGACAGGTAGAACCATCATTGGTTCTGATGGTGAGAACCATCATTGGTTCTGATGGTGACCCGGTAGAACCATCATTGGTTCTGTTGGTGACAGGTTGAACCATCATTGGTTTCTGATGGTGACCCGGTAGAGCAATCAGGGGTTTCTGATGGTGACCCGTAGAACAATCAGAGGGTTCTGATGGTGACAGGTAGAACAATCAGGGGTTCTGATGGTGACCCGTAGAACAATCAGGGGTTTCTAGATGGTGACCCGGTAGAACAATCAGGGGTTTCTGATGGTGACCCGGTAGAACAATCAGGGGTTCTGATGGTGACCCGGTAGAACAATCAGGGGTTCTGATGGTGACCAGGTAGAACAATCAGGGGATTTCTGATGGCGATCCGGTAGATGTGATCATTGCTGCGCTGATTCTGGTAGACAGGTAGATCATTGGCTGATGGCGGGCCTGTAGAACCATCATGGGTGATGGTGACCAGGTAGATCAATCATGCGTGCTCCAGTGGTGACCTGGTAGAACCATCATTTGTTCCTGATGGCGACCCGGTAGAAGTAATCATTGGTTCTGATGGTATTTAGGTCCAACCACATCTGGTTTCCCATGATGGCGACCCGGTAGAGCCATGCATTGAACTTTATGGTGACTTGTAGGACCATCAGACTCTTGTTTCTGACGGTGACCCGTGGAAGCCCATTCATTAGTTCCTGATGGCTGACCGGTAAATTACATCAGGTCGCTGTGACGTTCTGCCAAAATCCCATCCTGCTCAGGTTTTTGATATCTGAAGGTTTTCATGGAAAAACAAACTGAGAATCATTCTACATTTGGCTAACCGCATGATCACCTTCTAGCGATCAGAGCCGATGCCCTGATCCGCACCTTCTCAGTTCACCAGGCCGCCAGCCCTGATGCATCAGCGTGGTCACCAAGTCAGATCTTAGACTGAGCTTCAGATAGTCTAGTTTCGATGAAACGGTCAGTATACAGGATAAATTTCGTAAAACTAGAAGCGCTACCACAATGACCTCACCATAGTCAAAGGCAGCCACCGACTGATGACATCCTGACCTCCAGAGCCCTCCAGATGACATCACTATCCAGAGCGGGGACTATGCTGGTGACACTTTATCACACGACCTCAGTGCAACTGACCGTTCAGACTCCTCCTCCACCGCACAGTGCCTGCTCCTGACTTAGTTATTAGTGGCTGCTGTCGGGTAATTCGACAGACGAAGCAGCTGTGTACCGGGGCGAGCAAATCCCATCAGCGCTTTTTGAGTCACTACGTTTTCATCCACTCTAGACGTTCTGAGCATCATCTAAAATGGTGTGCTAACCATGATATAGTGATTAGATGCGGACATTGGGGTGCAGCCATTGGCCGTTTCTCAGTTCACCAGAACGCCAGTACGGACTCGTGTCCTCACCAAGTCCGACCTTGACTAGAACCCAGGAAAGTCTGGACTCGGGGAAAACGGCGGGAGCATACAGGATAAATCTGGGTCGACTGGAACAGAAGCGTACTGATGACATCACCACATTCAAAGCTAGCCTGACTGATGACATCACCACATTCAAAGCTAGCCTGGAGCTGCATTTCACCTCCTGGTATTAATAGTCTGTAGGTCCAATAGTCGCTAAACCCAATGGCAGCCTGGTGGTTGGGGCGTTACGCTGGGATTCGGGATCCCAGAGGTTCTGAGTTCGAGTCCCACTCCCACAGCCTGAGACTCTCTCTGGGTCCCTGAGCAAGACCCTTAACCCCACCCTGCTCCCCGGGCGCCGCATCATGGCAGCCCACTGCTCCCAGAGGGTTAAATGCAGAGTTCATTTCGTTGCTCTCTGATGATGGATGAGAATAAAACACTGGAAAAAAACGGAAATCACAAAGATGGCGCCCGGCTCTTTGCAGTGAGGCTTCACTATAAAGTCACTATACCCCCCATCAGTCACTATATAGTCACTATATAGTGACTGACTATATAGTGACTGATGGGGGGTCAGAGGTCAGGGTAGAACTAAACCCACCATCAACTCGATTTTTCACCTCCATAAACTCTGCAGCAGAAAAAGACTGAATGCTCACTGGCCGAGTCCTGACCGAGTCCTGACCCGGTATTGACTCCACCTAACGAGTCTCGGTCTGGGGAAAAGAGAGAGCTCTCTGAGCCTGAAGACCCGTCTGTTAAATGATTAAAAACCTAGCATTAGCATTAGCCTAGCATCATCTGTTTCTGCTGGATCAACATCTGAGGATGACATCACTGCTCCAAGGTCAGAGCAGCAGGCTGAGTCAGCAGCCAGACCGCCCCGTCAGCACCAGCTCTGCTGCTCTGGAGACCTGATGGCGCCTTTTACGGACCGGTTCTGACCCGACTGATGCTGGTTCTGTTAGACGGACCCGACTGATGCTGGTTCTGATAGACGGACCCGACTGATGCTGGTTCTGATAGACGGACCCGACTGGTGAAGTCCTGACCCGGTCCACAGGTCTGTTTGGGGCAGAACTTCCTGTTCTCTCGTTAAGGCCGTATAAAGAGCTGCCCCAGTGCATGCTGGGAGATGAGGCCAGTAGAGTGGTGCTGAAATGGGATGATTTATGGTTCAGAACCAGAACATCCCCCAGTTCAGTTCCTGGTATTGGAGCTGCTCTGGTCACCCTGAGGAGAACTTGACCCCAGAACTTGTGTGACAGTTGGATCAGAACCAGGGATGGAACTGTTGATTAGGTCAACTTGGTCCCGGTTCTTCAGGAAATGGATCATCAGAAGCCCACCAGGTTCTGCTTCTGTTTGTTTCAACATGGCCTCCTCCTGGGACCCGGTCGGGCCTCATCCAGAACCTGGAGGTCCGTTACTATGGAGGTGAAGCAGAGCGAGCAGAAGAGCGTTGGTCCTGGTTTCCTGACTGATGCTGATCAGTCCGTCTGGGTTCCCCTCTTGAGGTCCAACCTGCTGCCCCACAGTGGACCAGGTTCTGTCCCGGTTCTGACCAGGACGACCTGAACCAGCTGGTGGGTTTTCTCCTTCAGTCAGAAAACAAACGTCTGCTTCACTGATGGTTCTGGTTCAAACCTGGAGCCTCAAAAGGCGACTCTCCGAGCGCGGCGGGACCGGCTGATCAAAGATGGAGTGCAGGTCCCGCCATCCTGTAGCTCCGCCCCCTTTCAGCTCAACCACGCTAACCATCCACTCGTTACATTCAGGTGTGTTAAAGATGACCGCCGGGCCGCAGCTGAGGGAACTGAGCAGTATTAACCGTCCAGTCAGTGACTCCGCCCACTGAGTGTGATGATGATGCTGCAATCAAGATTCTGTTTAATTATTCAAATGTGTTTTTAATCTCATTCATGTTTATTATTTATTGCTGCATGTTTTAGATTAATGATCAGTTTCATGGATTTAATGAGACTTAGATTTAGTTCGATCTATAATCATTTTCTAGCTGAAGCCTCCGTATGTTTGCTGCTTCCTGTCTGTCGGTGGAACCAGCGGTTCTGGTCCGCCGGGTCGGAACCTGTCTACAGACTCTGGGTTCTGGCCGTGGTTCTGATGGTTTTAGGACGCCGTCTCCATCCTGGTTCTGAGGATCCAGGTCTCTGATGTTTTCCCTCCGTGTCTCCAGGTGTCATGGCCGCCTCTGTTAGTCGGCTGCCCTCCTAGACCATTACTTGTTGGACCTAACAGAGCCTCAGCACCGTGGAGCGGGTTGAACCGTCGTTTGGCGCCCAAAGCGCGACCAGGATGACCACCTCCCACCTGAACGGGCACGCCGGCGGGGAGGGAGGAGGACGAGGAGGAGACGAAGAGCAGCACAGGGAGATGGCCGTAGACTGTCCAGGAGAGCTGGGGAGCCGGACTCTGCCGGTCCGCCGCTCTGCTCAGCTGGAGAGGATTCGGCAGCACCAGGTACCGTCAGCTAGCTAACTCTAACGGTTCAGAACCCCTCATCTGCTCTGGATCCGTTTGGATCCTCAGACGGACCGCAGAGGTCCACGTGGTCCATCACTAGCCTGCTCTCTTCTTCTGTCAGGAGGATCTTCGGCGCCGCAGAGAGGAGGAGGGTCGGCAGCTGGACCTGAACGCCTCGCTCCGACTCAGGAAGCTGTCCCAGAACCCCCACGTCGGGATCGACAACCCGTCCTTCCTTCAGGACTCGCTGGGCCCGCAGCAGCCGGCGCCGGGTGGCCCGCAGAGCCAAGCGCTGCTCGGTAGGATGCACGCAGAGCGGTTCTGATAGGGGGAGGAGAGTGAGGAGGGAGGGGAGGGGAGGCTGGAACGGAAGGGAGGGAATTCCTCAACGAGGATTAATTAAAATGTTTGTTGCTCCTGCAGAGCTGGAGGAGCTGCTGCTGTCGCTGAAGCAGGTCCGAGGCTTCCTGTCGGACCAGCAGAGTCAGAGCGACGTGGAGCTGGTGCTGACTCTGCTGAGCAAGGTAAGGACCGGGACCAGCAGAACGGATCCTCGGCTCATCTTCACTTTCAGGCAAAAGAGAAACTGATAAAGATCGGATAAAATAAAGAAACAGTCGCAGTTGAGATGTTTGGCCGTTCGCTGTAGAGCAGTTAGGGCGGACGTTTGTTACAGCCTGGTTATATAAAACTCCTACTGGAAAAATTTAGTCTGAAAACTTCCTGATATTCAGTTTCTGCTGCGAAAATGTAATTTAGAAAATCTGTTATCATAGTTCTGAGCAGGAAGAATCTTATTTTACTGATCTATAAATGGAACAACAGAGAGGAGAGTGTAAATAAATGTAAAAATGGCTTGCCTTAGCTAGTCTTCTCCCTCTCTTTTGCAGCTGATTCTGTCTTTTAAACACATTCTCCTTTTTATTTTTCATTTCTACAATAAATCTCTAGCACCAGTGGGGGGAAATGGGTGCTTCCTGTAGTCATGGTGACTCGCTGATCCATACTCTTTGCAGACGGGTTTAACTCTGAGTGGACCGAGCAGCTTTGATGAAACTAAAACTCAGGATAAAATAATTCAGAGTCAAGGATGAATCTAAGTTTGTAATTTCTCCCTGCCAACAGTACAGATGGAGAGGCAGCGAGTGTGAGTGCGCCCCCCTAGTGGCCGGGAGGGGTTGAACATGAACGACCTTTAAAGGTGGCGTCTTTTCTGCCACATTATTACCATGTGGCTTAAAGATCCCCCTGCAGCCGCGTAGCGAGCTTTGAAATAGAAGGTCTGTGAGTGAAACCTAAATAAATGTCCCCCGCTACAGGGAGAAATCAGTAATTAACATTTTAAACTTTTACTGAATAACCTCAACCAATCACAAAACACCATTTGTTCCTGTTCTTCACGATTGGTTCCTGACAAAATCAGTCATGGCGTATCCTGACTCCTGACACGCTTGTTGCTTGTGCTGGACGCCATGGCTGGAAGCTACCACTGTAATGCTCGCGCTCACACATTTTTGATGCTTGCACCAGTTTAGTTCTGATGCGCCTGAAGCATCCTGCTGCTCTGGCTGTGCAAGATGCCATGTGCTTTTTGAAGGCGTGGTTTGGAGGTGTGAAGGAGAGGCATGGTAATGCTGCGTTCACAGCAGCTTTAATAGCTAGCATGGCGCTGCAGGAAAACCAGTGCGCTGGAGTTCAGCTCAGCAGAGACTCCAGTAAAACCAGCAGCCTCTCTGGTCCAAACCCGTCTCTGAACTCGGTTCTGATGGTTCGGACTCGAAGCCTCTTCTTTTGAATGGTTCTGGTGGATCTATCTCTATAGAACCGTGTGAATCCTGTCTGGGTTTACTGGTGTCCTGTGTTCTTCTCTCCTTCTAGTCGGACTTCCAGTCGGCGCTGAGGATCCATAATGCTGTGGCCTCCAGCATGCACCAGCCGTCTCCTCCGTACCCCCAGAGCCAGCAGGCGCTCCCACTGGCCATGGAGGTAAGCTCTCCTTCACGGGCCTGGCTCTTCTCAGTCGGTTCTGGTCGGGTTCTCCTCCCCGCCCAGAACCGGGCCTCTAGAGAACAGCTGAAGTTCTCAGAAGAAGCGGAAGAAGCGGGCTGAATAAAATCCCTCTCCATCATGCCTCCACTACTGTGGAGTCCAGAGGACACGGTCCTCCATGCAGATGAAGCCTGTCTCACCTGCAGCCATCTTAGTTCTCCTTTAAGGGTCGTGACCTTTGACCCATGAAGGTTCTACCTCTGTTCAGATGCTTTCCATCACGGCAGCGCCGCCCTTTTCATGTCATTCTGGAGATAACCGGTTCTTTCTCTGGGTCACATGGCTGTTGATTAGAGGGGGCGTGGCCAAGGTGGAACCTTAAGGCCTTCATTTGCATTAAAATGTCAAAAAAAACAGTTTAAGACCTGATGATCATATTTACTCTCCAGTTCATCTGACATTTTATCTCACATAATGAACCAAACGTCACTGATCTGCTGTAGTGGAACCAACCAACAGCCGGGACTCTGAGCAGACGCACGTCGTTCAGGATGCAGCGGCGTTTAAACCCAAAGCAGCAGAAAGCACCGTGGCCTGCAGCCTGCCCTAAAGGCCAGCTGCTGAAGCTCCTGTCACACCATTTAGACCAGCGTCTGCCTGACGTACGGAAAATCTGGCTAAAACACTGGCATACGGTGGATAAGTTATGGGAACGCTGAAATACACCAAAAAACAGTGAATTACGCTAAAATACATGCAGAAGTTAGGCTGTTGTTGGACAGAAGTTCTGGACTCGTTATGAATACTATGTTTATGCCCATAATGGAAAAAATCCATAGAAAGTTTAGCGTATGCCACAGTTTTAGGAGATTCTGGGACGTCAGGTGTAACAGGAGCCTAAAGAACGGCAGCTACTTCCTGGTTTTACCCTGGTCTCCATCTTTCATTTGAAAATGATTTTCAAATGGCTGCCGTTAGGTTTGGAGCTCCTCAGCTTTTTTAAAATTATGCATTAAATCAGTAAATGGTCCATATAGTGACGCTTTAAAGTAAAATATCCTCACATCAGATGATCTTGAAACGTACTTTTATTGAGCAACAGAAAGAGAACTCTTAACTCTTAATGGAGCGCTCCATTGAAAGTTGCTGCTGCCGCAGTGCATTCTGGGACAGCTGTCAATCTCAAGAACGGAGCAGCCTGCTCTGATGCATGCTGGGTAAAGAGGGCGGGGTGAGACAACATCCGGGGGTTTGGCGCGTTCTCTGTAATTGGAACAGTGCTCGGACTGAAGCTCAAGAACGCATATTGAGAAACGGCCCTGGTTTGGAGATGACACCCCACCCCCTCCCAGGTAAATGAGCTCTGAGGTCATGATGATGTCATCAGTCTTTGTTGTTTCAGGTCAGGAACCTGCTGCAGTCCAGCCACAGTAAAGAAGGCGTGGAGCTGCTCAGCCTGCTGTCGGACACGCGCCTCCAGGTACGGGAATGTCCAGGCTGCTGCAGCGCCGCTCCCAGGCGTCTCCTCTGGTTCTTCAGCTCCTGTGCTTTCATTTCAGTCCCTGCTTCTGGCGCATGACAGCGTAGCAGAGAGGGAGATGGAGCCCGAGTCTCAGCCGGTGGAAGGAGAGACTCTGACCCAGTGGGGAGGGGAGACGGTGAAGATCGTCCGCATAGAAAAGGCCCAAGATGTTCCTCTGGTGAGTTGGCGACCCCCGCTGCTCTCAGATGGACTCCTGTCCCCCCCCCCTCCACCCCCCACCGCATGGCTTTATGTCCTGCAGGGAGCAACGGTTCGCAATGAGATGGACAGCGTCATCATCAGTCGCATCGTGCGGGGAGGAGCGGCTGAACGCAGTGGGCTCCTGTCTGAGGGAGATGAAATCCTGGAGATCAACGGCATCGAGATCCGAGGGAAAGACGTCAACCAGGTGTTCGACATCCTGGTGAGGATTTGAAACGCTTCCTGCGGAGGTGGGGTCGTTGTCAGTGAGTGCGCTCAGTGACCACGCTGTTCTCTCTGGGTTCCACAGGCTGACATGCATGGCCTCCTGACCTTTGTGTTGATTCCTAGCAATCAAACCAAGCCCCCCCCTGTTAAGGAGACTGTGGTGAGTCCTGCTTATCTGGCTTCACCACTGCCAGCTGCAGTATCCAGACCTAAAGCTGCCTGCTGTCTGTCATCAGGTCCATGTGAAGGCCCACTTTGACTACGACCCCTCTGATGACCCCTACGTGCCATGCAGAGAGCTGGGCTTATCCTTCCAGAAGGGAGATATTCTCCACATTATCAGCCAAGCAGATCCCAACTGGTGGCAAGCCTACAGAGATGGCGATGAGGACAACCAGCCACTAGCTGGACTGGTCCCAGGTAGAAGCGCTAGTCCTGTAGGTTACTGTCGCTCCGGCCCTGTTAGCGCCTGACAGTATGGCGCTCAGGACTAGGAGTTATTTTTAAGTTTGTTATGCTTCCTGTCCTGATAGGGAAGAGCTTCCAGCAGCAAAGAGAAGCCATGAAGCAGACCATAGAAGAAGACAAGGAATCCGAGAAACCAGGTGAGTTGTTGGGCTCAGATAAGCTAATATGTTTAGCTCTAAGCTAAGAAAGGCTAACGGCACTATATAAAGCTTTGTTAAACATGGCTGTAAGCTAAGGTAGGCTAACAGCACTATATAAAGCTTTGTTAAATATGGCTGTAAGCTAAGGTAGCCTAACGGCACTATATAAAGCTATGTTAAACATAGCTATAAGCTAAGATAGGCTAACGGCACTATATAAACCTTTGTTAAACATGGCTGTAAGCTAAGGTAGGCTAACGGCACTATATAAAGCTATGTTAAAAGGATGGCTATAAGCTAAGGTAGGCTAACGGCACTATATAAACCTTTGTTAAACATAGCTATAAGCTTTTTCACAGGTAAGCTAATGGCCACTAAGAACAAGCTTTGTTAAGACAGAAGCTACTGTAGCTAAGAGTAATGATGGTACGACCCTATATAAAGTTATGTTAAATATGGCTGTAAGCTAAGGTAGGCTAACGGCACTATATAAAGCTATGTTAAACATAGCTATAAGCTAAGGTAGGCTAATGGCACTATATAAAGCTTTGTTAAACATAGCTATAAGCTAAGGTAGGCTAACGGCACTATATAAAGTTATGTTAAATATGGCTGTAAGCTAAGGTAGGCTAACGGCACTATATAAAGCTATGTTAAACATAGCTGTAAGCTAAGGTAGGCTAACGGCACTATATAAAGCTTTGTTAAACATAGCTGTAAGCTAAGGTAGGCTAACGGCACTATACTGTACTCCCAGAAAGCTATGTTAAACATAGCTATAAGCTAAGGTAGGCTAACAGCACTATATAAAGCTATGCTAAATATAGCTATAAGTTAAGACTAAATTAACCATACACATAAGAGTAGACCCCTCATTTAATGTCATAGTAATTATGGGCGCCATCTTGGGGAGGTCGACCTGCTACCCTAACCTGCTGGTTCAATCAGAAGAAGAATCACCAGAAGGATGCCTCAGCACTGCGCAGCGTATTTTTATTTGTATCAATGGATTGTGACAGAGCTTTGTAAGACATTACTGAATAAACTGCATATACACACTACATATGGCAGAAAGGAAGGGCTAAATGCTAAAGTTAGCTAAGCTGGTTAGCCATTACTGTTTTATTTCATCAGAACATAGTCATTGTTGGGTTTTTCACAGGAAAACTTTGGTGTAGCCAAGAAGAACAAGAGGAAAAGAAAGAAGCTACTGTACTCCCAGAGGAATGATGGTACGACCAAAATCTCATGTCCCCATCTTGGGTATGTGGGTGGAGCCAGTGGTGGTGTGGACCGTCAGTCTGCATCAGTGAAGGCAGTACCTGAGATGGGGGGAGGGCATCCCCCCATACCACCCCTCCCCTATGACATTTTATTACTATATGTTTAACATTTCTACTATATATTAAGAAGTAATTGCAATGATATTGCCCTTTAAAAAAAAGTGTCCTAGCATGACTATGAAGCTGATCCCAGTGAGAAATGAGTCCCTAACTCTGTTAGAAGCAGTGCAGTATTAGCCATGCTAACTATGTAGGGGCAGCAGTGCTAGCCATGCTAACTATGTAGGGGCAGTGCTAGCCATGCTAACTATGTTGGGGCAGTGCTAGCCATGCTAACTACAGTAGGGACAGTGTTAGCCATGCTAACTACATTATAAGGCCCAGTGTTAGCCATGCTAACTCACTATGTAGGGACAGTGTTAGCTAACTACGTAGGGACAGTGTTAGCCATGCTAACTCTTTCGTAGGGGCAGTGTTAGCCATGCTAACTCACGTGGGGGGCAGTGTTAGCCATGCTAACTATGTAGAGGCAGTGCTAGCCATGCTAACGTGTAGGGACAGTGCTAGCCATGCCTAGCCATGCTACTACGGGGAGCAGTGTTAGCCATACTAACCCCATGTATGGGGCAGTGATAGCCATGCTAACTTTCGCTAACCATGTAGCCTGGGGCAGTGCTAGCCATGCCTAGCCATGTAGGGGGCAGCCATGCCTATAGCCATGCTAACTATGTAGGGGCAGTGCTAGCCATGCTGCTAACTACGTAGGGACAGTGTTAGCCATGCCCAACTGCGTAGGGGCAGTGCTAGCATGCCATGGGGCAACTATGTAGGGGCAGTGCTAGCCATGCTAACCATGTAGGGGCAGTGATAGCCATGCTGGCAACCATGTAGGGGCAGTGATAGCCATGCTAACCATGCTAACCCATGGGGCAGTGCTAGCAATGCTAACCCTGTAGGGGAGCAGTGCTAGCCATGCTAACTGCTTACCCTGTAGGGGCAGTGCTTGCCATGCTAACTATGTAAGGGGCAGTGTTTGCCATGCTAACTATGTAGGGGCAGTGATAGCCATGCTAACCATGTAGAACCATCCAGAACCAGTTTTGCTGGGCGGCTCGGTTCTTCAGAACATCTGCCCATGTTCTCCTCAAATGCATAACAGCTGTGTCTTTTCCACTGATCCAGACCCTGAAGAGGAAATTCTAACCTATGAGGAGATGGCTCTGTATCACCAGCCGGCCAATAGGAAGCGTCCGATCGCTCTGATTGGTCCAAACAGCTGTGGGCAGGCGGAGCTAAGACAGAGACTCCTCAACAACCAACCAGAACGCTTCGCTGGAGCCGTGCCTCGTAAGACTTCCTCCTCAGTCCCAGCAAAGTTCTGATGGACTGAAACCCTTTCAGTCCAGATCAGAACCTGCTGTTTCTGTTTGTCTGCTCATTTATTATCGATGGGTTATCAAAGCATTTTTGTCAACTGAAATTATTTTTAGGAAGTTTTTATTATTTGCAGTTTGAAAATGTTTTTTTTTTCAATTATATTTTTTAATTTACATTTTACATTTCTATTTTCTAATTGATTTTATTAAATTTTTTTATGTATATCTGTATTTTTTTATTTTACATTTCCTTCAATATTGTTCTGTATCTAAATACTAATCTTGGATGTTTTTGTCCTTTTTTATTTTCTAATTTTCAGTAAATGTATTAATTTGTACCTTTTTCTGATTGGGTTTGCGGCGTGGCGTGCATGCGGCTACAGACACCACGCGGAGCCGGCGTGACGGCGAGGTCCACGGCAGGGATTACCACTTTGTGTCCCGTCAGGCCTTGGAGGCGGAGCTAGCAGCTGGTAAGACGTCTTGGTTCTGTTAGAACCTCCTGGTTTGGGTTTTGTTCTGTGAAGGAGTTCAGGCTTTAGACCATGCTGCTGGTTCTGGGTTTGAGGTCCAATAAGGTTGGATGTTGGAGGAGGCGTCTGGATCAGGACATCTTTAGGACTGTGAGCAAAACGGACCCAGACGTCTGAGTTCTCTGCCGGGTCTGAGCGGCGCCTCGTTTCCTGCAGGACCGTGCCTGGATCGGACCCTCTATCCCTGAGAGGCAGCCCCTGATCTCTGGAGCTTAGAATGGTTCGGTTCTGGGTCTCGGTTCGCACCGGTAGAGCAGAGCTTCAGGGCCTCTCTTGGCCCTGTTGCTTTCAGAACCCGGCGTGGGTTTGGTCCTCTGGTCTGGGCTCTGTTCCCGTGGTGATGAAAGTGACCTTTTAGATTCCTGTGTTGATTTTCTGCTGACCTTTAGACGATCCGCTTGTGGTTCTCCTCAGGGAAGCTGATCGAGTCTGGCGAGTTTGAGAAAAACCTCTATGGAACCAGCACCGACTCTGTGAGGCAGGTCATCAACACTGGGAAAATCTGCGTGCTCTGTCTGCACACACAGGTAGGTGGCGTTCTGCTCCTTGACTTCTAGAGTCAGATGAATGCTGACCAGGTCATGGTTCCCACTGCAGGCCCTGAAGGTTCTGAGGTGCTCCGACCTGAAGCCCTACATCATCTTCATCGCCCCGCCCTCACAGGAGAGACTCAGAATGCTGCTGTTGAAGGACAACAAGAACCCAAAGGTGCGGCCTGTCTACCTGAACGCCTGATAGGAACGCGCTCTGACCTCTGCCCTCACCTGTGTGTGTTTGTCCCGCAGCCCGAGGAGCTGCGTGACATCATTGAGAAGGCCCGGGAGATGGAGCAGAGCTGTGGCCACCTGTTCGACGCCATCATCGTCAACACAGACCCAGACAAGGCCTACGCCGAGCTGCTGCGGCTCATGGACTGCGCTGAGCCCGGCACCAGCTGCTGCCATGGAGACACCGAGCTGTCAACTAACTAGAACGCAGAAAGGAAGGGGTTCTACAGATGTCCGGCTACGCAAATTACAGCTTAGGCTAAAACACAATGCCATTTTAACAGAAAGATCCATAAAACTGAACTTTAGTTTCGTTCTTTGGAAACTAAAATTGATGTGCAAACCTATTTAATCACATCAAACGGACGAGGCCCGAACCTTCATTAAATCGCATCAAAGGGACGACGCCCCAACCTTTATGTAATCACATCAAACGGACAACGCTAAGACCTTTATTAAATCGCATCAAATGGACGACGCCTGAACCTTTATTAAATCGCATCAAACGGACGACGCTCAAACCTTTATTAAATCGCATCAAACGGATGTCGGTAAAACCTTTATTAAATCGCATCAAACGGACGACTACCCGAACCTTTATTAAATCGCATCAAACGGATGACGCTTTTATTAAATCGCATCAAACGGACAATGCCATTATTCGCATCAAACGGAGACGCTAAAACCTTTATTAAATCGCATCAAAACTGCTGGAACTTTATTAAATCGCATCAAGCGGGGCGTCGGTTTGGAAACTAAAATTGATGTGCAAACCTATTTAATCACATCAAACGGACGAGGCCCGAACCTTTATTAAATCGCATCAAGGGCCGGCCAATTTAATGGCATCAAGCGGACGACGCCCCAACCTTTATTTAAACGCCCGGCGCTCCTTTATTAAATCATCAAACGGACAACGCTAAGACCTTTATTAAATCGCATCAAACGGACGACGCCTGAACCTTTATTAAATCGCATCAAACGGACGACGCTCAAACCTTTATTAAATCGCATCAAACGGTCGTCGGTAAAACCTTTATTAAATCGCATCAAACGGACGACGCCTGAACCTTTATTAAATCGCATCAAACGGACGACGCTCAAACCTTTATTAAATCGCATCAAACGGATGTCGGTAAAACCTTTATTAAATCGCATCAAACGGACGACGCCCGAACCTTTATTAAATCGCATCAAACGGACGACGCTAAAACCTTTATTAAATCGCATCAAACGGACGACGCCCGAACCTTTATTAAATCGCATCAAACGGACGACGCTTAAACCTTTATTAAATCGCATCAAACGGACGATGCTAAAACCTTTATAAAATCGCATCAAACGGACGACGCTAAAATCTTTATTAAATCGCATCAAACGGACGACGCTAAAACCTTTATTAAATCGCATCAAACGGACGACGCTAAAACCTTTATTAAATCGCATCAAACGGACGACGCTAAAACCTTTATTAAATCGCATCAAACGGACTGACGCCCGAACGCTTTATTAAATCGCATCAAGCGGGGCGGCAGCTCAAACCTTTATTAAATCACATCAAATGGGCCGGCCGCTAAAAACCTTTATAAAATGCGCATCAAAGAGGCGGCAGCTAAAACCTTTATTAAATAGCATCAAAGCGGACGGCGCCCAAACCTTTATTAAATCACATCAAGCGGGGCGGCAGCTAAAACCCCTTTATAAAATAGCACATCAAGGAGGGACGCCCCAACCTTTATTAAAATACGCATCAAGCGGAGCGGCAGCTGAAACCTTTATTTAATGGCATCCAAGCGGACGGCAGCTAAAACCTTTTATCATCGCATCAGCGGACGGCGGCTTTAAAACCTTTATTACTGCAATGCGCTGCATCAAGCGGACGGCGCTAAAAACCTTTATTTGTCGCATCAAGCGGTTTTATGCGCATCAAGCGGACGGCAGCTAAAACCTTTATTTAATGCATCAAGCGGACGGCTTTTAAAACGCTGATTAAATGCATCAAGCGGGGCGACACTAAAACCTTTATTAAATGGCATCAAACGGACGGCGCTCTAACCTTTATTAAATCACATCAAACGGATGTCGGTAAAACCTTTATTAAATCGCATCAAGCGGGGCCGAGGCCCGAACCTTTATTAAATCGCATCAAAGGGACGACGCCCCAACCTTTATTAAATCACATCAAACGGACGGCGCTAAAACCTTTATAAAATCGCATCAAACGGACGACGCTAAAACCTTTATTAAATCGCATCAAACGGATGACGCTAAAACCTTTATTAAATCGCATCAAACGGACGACGCTAAAACCTTTATTAAATCGCATCAAACGGACTGACGCTTAAACCTTTATTAAATCGCATCAAACGGACGATGCTAAAACCTTTATAAAATCGCATCAAACGGACGACGCTAAAATCTTTATTAAATCGCATCAAACGGACAACGCTAAAACCTTTATTAAATCGCATCAAACGGACGACGCTAAAACCTTTATTAAATCGCATCAAACGGACGACGCTTAAACCTTTATTAAATCGCATCAAACGGACGATGCTAAAACCTTTATAAAATCGCATCAAACGGACGACGCTAAAACCTTTATTAAATCGCATCAAACGGACGACGCTAAAACCTTTATTAAATCGCATCAAACGGACGACGCTTAAACCTTTATTAAATCGCATCAAACGGACGACGCTAAAACCTTTATTAAATCGCATCAAACGGACGACGCTAAAACCTTTATTAAATCGCATCAAACGGACGACGCTAAAACCTTTATTAAATCGCATCAAACGGACGATGCTAAAACCTTTATTAAATCGCATCAAACGGACGACGCTAAAACCTTTATTAAATCGCATCAAACGGACTGACGCTAAAACCTTTATTAAATCGCATCAAACGGACGACGCTTAAACCTTTATTAAATCGCATCAAACGGACGACGCTTAAACCTTTATTAAATCGCATCAAACGGACGACGCTTAAACCTTTATTAAATCGCATCAAACGGACGACGCTAAAACCTTTATTAAATCGCATCAAACGGACGACGCTAAAACCTTTATTAAATCGCATCAAACGGACGACGCTAAAACCTTTATTAAATCGCATCAAACGGACGACGCTTAAACCTTTATTAAATCGCATCAAACGGACGACGCTTAAACCTTTATTAAATCGCATCAAACGGACGACGCTAAAACCTTTATTAAATCGCATCAAACGGACGACGCTAAAACCTTTATTAAATCGCATCAAACGGACGACGCTAAAACCTTTATTAAATCGCATCAAACGGACGACGCTAAAACCTTTATTAAATCGCATCAAACGGACTGACGCTCCGACCTTTATTAAATCGCATCAAAGCGGACAGCGCTAAAAACTTTATTAAATCGCATCAAGCGGACGGCGCTAAAACCTTTATTAAAATCGCATCAAAGCGGACGACACTAAAACCTTTATTAAATGGTTAAGCAGAGTTGCGAAACCAGCTCAGATCGAACTTTAAAATGTTTAAATTTGAAAATCTAAACAAAAAAAAATCTAGTTTAAAAATACATAAAAATATATTTTTTGTGTGAATGAAAGTCTGACCCGTCTTTGTTTTTTTGCATAAATTTACAATTTAATTTAAAGTTATTTAAACTTTTAAAAGACAATTTACTTTGTTTCTTCTAAACTTCTGACCCAACGATCGGCACATTGTCTCATGTTCCTTTGCTCTTTTGAAGCACGAGATAAAAAATTAAATCAGGACCAGAACCGGTTTCTAGCCATAGAACCATCTTAGTTATTCTCTGGTCTCTGTTTCCCGCGTATCGCAGTTATTCTCTGGTCTCTGTTTCCCGCGTATCGCAGTTATTCTCTGCTCTCTGTTTCCCGCGTATCGCAGTTATTCTCTGGTCTCTGTTTCCCGCGTATCGCAGTTATTCTCTGCTCTCTGTTCCTGTTTCCTCACAGATCGCAGTTATTCTCTGCTCTCTGTTTCCCGCGTATCAGCAGTTATTCTCTGCTCTCTGTTTCCCGCGTATCGCAGTTATTCTCTGCTCTCTGTTTCCCGCGTATCGCAGTTATTCTCTGCTCTCTGTTTCCTGCGTATCGCAGTTATTCTCTGCTCTCTGTTTCCCGCGTATCGCAGTTATTCTCTGGTCGCTGTTTTCCCGAGCAGCGCCTCTGTCTGAAGGCGCCACAGAGCAGCTAACAGGATCAGCTAATTTCTCCTGCTAGCGGCACGTAGCACTGGAAACCTGCGTCATGTTTGATGACAGGGAGCAGTTAGTAAATTAACCAATCCTTTTAAAGGAGCTGAGTCAGCGGATGCTATGGTGCCTCCCTCCTCTTCTGGCAGGGGGGTGGCTTTGTTTTACTTTCCTACAGCAGTATATAAAGTGTTGAGATGAAACCGGACCTCCCATCAGAACCGGATGTAGCGGGAAGAAAACCAAGATGGCTGACACTCAGTACTGGCATGAAAGCAAAGGAGACGAATTTCCACTCAGAGCCCCTTGCTGGCGGCACCAAACGCTTCAAAGCCGCCTTCACTGGATCAGAGGTGCTTTCCTGGTAAACAGACACGAATCCAGGACCAGGAATCCAGAACCAGGAAATCCTGCACCTGTCTCTTAACCAGAACCAGAGGTTGGGGGTCCATTCCGGTTTCCTCCTCTGACCTCAGCCCGCCTGATTAGAGCCCTGAAGCAAAAACAGATGCCACTGGCCACGGCTTTCCTCTGGTACTGGTCTGACTGGTTTCAGAAGAATAACCAGACAGAACATCATCTCCTGTGATCAGACCTCAGTGGCTGAAACCCATAGACTGCCTGCCTGCCTGACTGTCTGTCTGTCTGTGACTATTTTTGTGTGACTGACTGTTTGACTGACCGTTTCTGAGTGTCTGTTTCTGAGTGTCTGTTTCTGAGTGTCTGTTTCTGAGTGTCTGTTTCTGAGTGACTGTTTCTGAGTGACTGTTTCTGAGTGACTGTTTGTGAGGACGGTCCAGTATTATTCTGACCTATAGTAGACCTGACACCAGTATCTCTGTCACCACTGTGCTCTAGAGTCCTTTCTATATTTGTATTATTGATTGTAGATCTATGAAGTTTAGAAAGCACCAATAATGAAGGTTTCTCCTCCTGACCTCTCTGCTATTGGTCGGGGGGGCCATGGAGGCGCTGCCTGCATTGAATGTACATTTTCTCCTCAATCACTTTTTTCTGTTTTGATATGAAGGAATAAAATAGATGATTGATAGAATCTGGCTGCTGCTCTTTCCTTCCATCTGTGGATCTGCTCCGCCTGCAGGTCACATGACCATTGACAGATTAATTAGGAGAAAAACTGCAATAGATCCAACCTCTGATTTATTTAAAGCTGATTTATTTATAGATGAGTTCTTGATAACTTCTAGAGATGAATTATCCTCAAGGACCCGGTCTACCTGGACAGGATCCTCCAAGGACCCGGTCTACCTGGACAGGATCCTTCTAGGTCCGTGAGACTAAGAAGGCTGGAAGAGTTTTGGCTGTGCATTCAAACAGGTCCAGCCTTCCCCGGCTTTCACTGCCGTATGCCCTGTTGCCTAGCAACCATGACAGTTGACACAAAGCAGGAAAAGAATGGATGCTGAACTCCTCCTGCTGTTCTGGGTGCTAGTAACATTTCTGAGGAGCTTCAGCAGCAGTACCTTCGTCTCACATATCAGATTTATAGTCCCCACCCTACAGAGTTGTTGCATTTATCGGCCGCATAACGAGGCGTCTTCCAATCAGAACAGGCCTCAGTGCCGCGCTGTGACTTTTGTTTTTCCAGAGTTTTCTCCTTCCACCGTCACTGTAACGAAGTTCACTGTCTTGAAACTACTTTTGACCCTCTGATCACAGCCAATATAGCAAAGCTGCTCTCTGCCATTAAACACAGGAGCAGCAGACGCAACTGGATTCACTTTACTGAACGTCTGACCTTAATGATCAGAAATTAAGCAGAAGCTTCTTTGCTTCAGTGAAGAGTCTGATGCAGCTTAATTGCATAAGAGCAGCTTCCAGAGGGACAGTTGTAGTGCATGACATTGACCACGAGGTGGTGCTGTCTTCCTATTGATTGTTGCCACGTAATCTGAGGTTTTCTGCTTCGCTAAACTTTGGTTTCAGTCAGTCTGGGGAGGTGATGCATGCTTCCTGTCAGCAGGTGAACGGTCTGTTCGACATCTGTAGGTGGAGGCTGCCTGCTGCAAGAGAAGACCTGCCTGCTGCAGGAGCAGACCTCCATACCTGCCTGCTGCAGGATCAGACCTGCCTGCTGCAGGAGCAGACCACCCTGCATGAAGCAGGAGCAGACCCTCTGCAGGCAGCTTATCCTCTGGCTTTTGATCTGACCTGAACATCGGTTTCCTTTTCAAACTGAGTCAAGGAAGGCTGATCAGAGAGTGAGAACAAGATAACTACCTTCTAACAACAAGCACTTTCGGGCTCTGTGGGATCCAGGAGCGTCAATAGTGAACTGCTGCTGCACGAGGAGGAGCAGACGAAGCTTTTCTTCTTATCTAATGTTTTTCTGGATCCATTTTATTTAGGCTTCAGCTGCAGACATCTTCATGCGGCATAAATATAATGATAAAAAAAAATAAATAAAAATATCACAGTTATTAAGGGATATTTTGTCAAAATAAAACCAATAACTGAAAGGAATTTGTGCCTAAAAACACAATCTAGCATAAAACTGGGGCTGACACTAGTTATTAATCTTACATGAAACATGTAACATGAACTTTAATATAAAAAAAAATCGTAAATAAATTAGAAGAATATGAAACAGTTAATTATTCTGGCTCTAAGGGCGATTAGAAGAACAGAAAAAGAAATTACACCATATTAAATGTTTAATTTATTTGAAAGAATATTTCGGGGAACATTTGGATAAAGAATAAATAAATTTTAAAAACAAATTAAAGCAAGATTAATTTAAATAATGGTTTAAATGCGGTGAACAGCCTCTCCCTTCCGGCGGGAATCATCTTGTTCCATCACTCATCTTTGTCATTCTACCAAACTGTGACGTCAGAGCCGGTGTGAAAGCCTTCTCCTTCATTGGTCAGTCCAGCCAATAAGGCGGGAGCTGCTGCTGTGGCCTGTCGCTGATTGGCTGTCCGGGCCGTCGGTCTGCCTCCTTGTGTTCTCGGCTCTCACAGGTTGATGAAGCGGCGGTGTCGGTCCGGATGGAGCCGCCAGCGGGAACAGGACTTTGACCCGGTTCTGCTCACGACCTTCACTACTTTCTCACGCGATTCCGTCATGTTTATCTACTTTTCTGCGCTTTTCGACGCTTTACGTTCCTCTTTGTGTCTCCTTGGCAACACGATCAACTATCGGAACGAAGTTTGGATCAAGTGTTGGACGCTTCGATGGAGCCGCTGAACTAACGGAACCGAGTCCAGAACCTCCGGGAGCCTCAGTGGGCGGTTCTGACCCGGTCCAGCTGCTTTTTACCGACTTTCATCCTCGCTGCTCGCTCACTGTGGGAACCACAGAGACAATAGTGAGCCGCTGCTGAGCGCGTGCACAGAAGGAAGAGAGAGGGGAGGGGAGGGGGGACAGCGGCAGCTTTGATCCAGATCGATCGGCGGGTTGATGAGTGATTGAGGACCGAGATGGATGCGACCCTGTCCGAACTGCTGGCCTCCTTCATGGACTCCCCGCTGGTGCTGTGGGTGAGTGGTGGGGGGGAGGCAGGTGCATGATTGGATCAACACGTCACTAACTGGTCCCAGTAACGCCTGGCACTGAGCAGCATGGTGGTGGCAGCATCCTGCTGTGGGGTTCTGGCTGTGGGCAGCATGGTGGTGGCAGCATCATGCTGTGGGGTTCTGGCTGTGGGCAGCATGGTGGTGGCAGCATCATGCTGTGGGGTTCTGGCGCTGAGCAGCATGGTGGTGGCAGCATCTCATGCTGTGGGGTTCTCAGTTTGCTCAGTGATGGTGGTAGCAGCATCATGCTGTGGGGTTCTGGCTGTGTGCAGCATGGTGGTGGCACAGCATCATGCTATGGGGTTCTGGCTGTGGGCAGCATGGTGGTGGCAGCATCATGCTTGTAGGACATAATTCTGGCTGGAGCAGCATGGTGGTAGCAGCATCATGCTGTCAATAGGGTGCCAACTCATCAAGCAGCATGGTGGTGGCAGCATCATGCTGTGTGGGTTTTCTGGCTCTGAGCAGCATGGTGGTGGCAGCATCACTGCTGTGGGGTACCACCACAGTGATGCATGGTGGTGGCAGCATCATGCTGTGGGAGTTCTGGCTGTGGGCAGCATGGTGGTGGCAGCATCATGCTGTGGGGTTTCAGCTCTGAGCAGCATGGTGGTGGCAGCCATCATGCTGTAGGGTCCTGGCTGGAGCAGCAGGCATGTGGTGAGTGGCACGCATCATGCTGTAAGGTTCTGGCAGCGGCAGCATGGGAAGCATGGTGGTAGCAGCATCATGCTGTGGGGTTCTGGCTCTGAGCAGCATGGTGGCAGCATCATGCTGTGGGGTCTCTGTAGCTGGCATGGTGGTGGCAGCATCATGCTGTGGGGCTTCTGGCTCTGAGCAGCATGGTGGTGGCAGCATCATGCTGTGGGCTGGTTATGGGCAGCATGGTGGTGGCAGCATCATGCTGTAGGGTTCTGTCTGAGCAGCATGGTGGTGGCAGCATCATGCTGTGGGGTTCTGGCTCTGAAGCAGCATGGTGGTGGCAGCATCATGCTGTGGGGTTCTGGCTGTGGGCAGCATGGTGGTGGCAGCATCATGCTGTGGGGTTCTGGCTATGAGCAGCATGGTGGTAACAGCATCATGCTGTGGGGTTCTGGCTGTGTGCAGCATGGTGGTGGCAGCATCATGCTGTAGGGTTCTAACTGTGTGCAGCATGGTGGTGGCACCGTAACATGCTGTAGGGTTCTGGCTGTGTTGGCAGCATGGTGGTGGCAGCATCATGCTGCTGGCTGGGTTCTGGCTGTGTGCAGCATGGTGGTGGCAGCATCATGCTGTAGGGTTCTGGCTGTGTGCAGCATGGTGGTGGCAGCAACAATGCTGCACCGTTCTGGCTCTCACCAACCTTATGATGGTGGTAGCATCATGCTGTGGGGTTCTCTGGCTGTGTGCAGCATGGTGGTGGCAGCATCATGCTGTAGGGTTCTGGCTGTGTGCAGCATGGTGGTGGCAGCAACATGCTGTAGGGTTCTGGCTCTGAGCAGCGCATGGTGGTGGTAGCATCATGCTGTGGGGTTCTGGCTGTGGGCAGCATGGTGGTGGCAGCATCATGCTGGTGAATCATTAAATTAAATTCAAATAACCAGAAAATAAAACCAACCATGAGCTCAAAATGGCGCCACAGCAGAAACCTTTGATCCTCCATGTTTGACGGTTCAGCCAGTCACTCAGAAACAGGCGCCGATACTCGTAGCGACTCGGAGCTTCGCTCCACGCCTCACTAGTCCAGAACCAGAATTAGTCGGCTTCATTAGATGACAGGACCATGGAGAGCTCTTGTGGACGAAGCGTCCGTCCCGTCAGACAGAACCAGAACTGGACGCCGACCTGTGAGGTGCGGTCAGTCCGGTCCGGTCGGCCCGGCGGTCGGTTCTGGACTTCCACCGCGCTGGCAAAGCTCTGCTCTCTCAGGTCCAGACTAACGGGTTCATTTCTCCGGCTCGGTTCTTTTGGGTCTTAATCAGAACTCTGTTCTGTGATGAAGAGGAGGAGGAAGAATTGTTGTAAGGCCTCTAAGTTTAAGTGGGTTTGTGGATGTTCTGGTTCTGACCCGGTCCATAATGTGTCTCCAGGTGCGCTCGTTGGGCCCTCTGGGACCAGGTGAGGACGTGGGTCCAGAGGAGCGGGTCAGCATGTACATGGAGCTGGTGGACGGCGTCTTCCTGCACAAGATCATGACCCACATGTGAGTATGGGGCGGGGCTTAACTCCTGTATCAGTCTGACATCCTGAGCTGCAGAGATCATCAGAGGGATGGACCACGATCTACAGGAACCACAACCAGGCCGAACAGAAAAACCCAGAGGTGTCCCCTTATCTGTACCAGGTCAGCTCAGGGCCCCTGCTGATGACATCACAATATGACAACGCCGCTCAAGTGTACGGCGCTCGTTTATCAGGGGTCTCAGCTCGTTTACGTTTCCTTCAGCGACCAACAGTAGAGACCATCAAGGACAGACTGAGCTCTGCTGTTAGGCGTTGCTAGGCAACGCTCCAACATTCATTATTTATTGTTATTAATCTGAGAGCAGCAGAGGACGAAGGGAAGATCTAAGAAAACCACTGTCATGGAGATTTTAGACAAAACATTTATTCCACTCGTAGGAAATGTAATAAATAGTTAGCTAAAACGTTAGCTAGCCTCAGTGTTAGCCCTTATAGCGTGGGCTAACACAGAGAGACTGCAGGTGCTCCTGACTCGGCACACAGACGCTACCTGATGTTATTATAGTTGTTCGGGCAATCAGGATCTTTTTTGTCGACGTGGCAACGCTCAGCCAATCATATGGTGTGATGTCACTGACAGGCGCCCGAGACCTGAGCTGCAGTTCTGGTATCGACACCGGTTACAAAGGCCGATCAGTGCAGCCGATCCCTGATATCTGCTGAAGCTAATTCTGGTTTTCTTTCTTCATTTACATCATAAAAACCTAGGGCGGAGCCTGTTCTCTACAGAGATAGAATGAAGCAGAATGATAGAAAAAGGGGTCCCTATGTCCTCCAGCAGTCTAAGCCTATAGCAGCAGAACTATAGAGATAAGCTCAGGATAACCTGAGCCTTCTCTAACTTGGAACCTAGTTGGTCCTAGCTAGATCCTAGGTGGTGCTAGTTAGATCCTAGGTGGTGCTAGTTAGATCCTAGGTGGTGCTAGTTAGATCCTAGGTGGTGCTAGTTAGATCCTAGGTGGTGCTAGTTAGATCCTAGGTGGTGCTAGTTAGATCCTAGGTGGTGCTAGTTAGATCCTAGGTGGTGCTAGTGTTCCTGCTGAGCTCTGGCCATGCAGAGGGTCACAGTCCCCCCACCCTTTGTTAGAAAGGAGCTTCTGAGCCTGGACTTCCAGACGAACCCGCGCCTCCAATCTGCTATTGTCTGCAGAAACAAAGATAATCAGCCATTGTTTTTAAAGCCAAGCTCAGTCTGGGCCGACAGGAGAAAGTGGGTTAGAGGGGGGTGGGGGGTCTTCCTGAATGGAGGAGCTGGGAAACTGCTCAGACTGTTGATGAAGCAGTCAGTCGGTAAATCATTCCAGAATCAGAACCAGGGATTCCCTCACCGCTCCGTCCCGCTCACCAGCGCCGTGCAAACACACACAGATAGTCAGAGAAGCAGGAGCCAAAGGAAGAAAAAGGTGAATAGAATCTATACAGTATATACAGCGCATCCACATATGACAGCTTTTTCTTTTTTATTTATTCAAATTATTATCATAAAATAAATAAAAGAAATATAATTATTCAGTTCATTAATTTAGCTCATTTATTCAGTTCATTCCTACCACTGGGTCAGGCAGGGACTGTGGATCTTTGTCTCACTGAACCAGAACTAGAGGTGTAAGTCACACCCATCATGGCTGACCGATTCAGTATCGAATTTCCTGACCCAACGATTTCATTATTTTCGATTCTCAAGAATACACCACGCGATGCGATTTGATTAATTAGTTCATTATTATTTTTTACCTTACAGGCTAGAAAATGTTTCCAGATTGGAAATAAATCAATGAAAGCTAATAATATCGTTAATGGACTTTATTTGAGAAGACAACAGCTTAAATAACAGAACTAGAAAGAGTTGCACTCCACCTATTCCTATTAAACCTCATTCACTGAAAAATAATAATACCCCTACATGTTTTAATCAAAATGCTTTGCATCAAAAGATAAGAAAATCAGTGCAATGAGTTCAATACTAATACCTCTAAGAAGCTCGCCCCCTCCACAGACGCTCCGATGCTCCTCTCCCAGATTGTAGCTGACCGCAGACGGGAGGCCGACTTGGTTTCTGTCTTTATGACCGAAAGTCTGGAGAAAACAGCTACGTGAAGTTTGACCGCTAGAAGAGCGAAGTGCTCGAGAACGCTGGGACCTTTTCCCACCTGGATCTCCATGTACGGCCCTCATGTCCCTCGTGCGATGGGGCTAAGCTAAGCCCCCACTTCTCGCCGCCTGCGGCCGTATCTGAGCTTGGCGTGTAGCACGAACTGCAGCACAATATTAGCATAAATCAAGCGTCTGCATCAAGCTCACCCACACTGCTGTAAGAGTATAACCAGGAGGCGAGGTAGGAGGGCAAAGGTTTAGCGCCACCACAGCACGGGAGGAGAATTAAGCCCAAGGAGCAAATGGATAAAAAATAGGCAGGAGGAAAAAAAAAAGCGATGCGTATGTTGGTTGTTGGATCGGATCGATACAAAATGATTTTTAAAAGCTACACCCCCCTATGCCTGTTCTGTTTCTGTCTATAGCGACCCAAGCGGCAATCTGAGGCTGAGAACAAGAATGTAATTTCTTGATGCGCTATTGGTTCTGACCGACACATCAAGACCTACCAGGTAAGGAAGCAGGTAACCGTGGTTACCTGAGGCGGGAAAATTATCCATTCTTTGAGGTGAAGCGAGGTCTGGGCTTTGACTAGGCCATTATGTGGAGCTGCTGGGTTTGGGTCCTAGTTCTGTTGATGACCCAGTTTGGAGCAAGGTCCTTGGACAGATGGACTCACATTTGTCTAAAGGTAGAACCCACAGCATAATACCTCCACCGCCAGTTTTCACATCTGAGCTGTTTGCTCTGATCCCTTGGCTTTGGTTTTCATCCATCATGGTCCAAGATGTCTCCTCTGTCCAGATGCAGCTCAGTCCTGCAGCCATCTTGGTTTCTTTGAGACTGATTCAGGGTCATGACTTTTGACCCAACCTGAGCTGAGCTTCCCGCTCCGGTTGGACGGGAGCACAGAACCTGAAGCCCAGGAATGCAAATGGTGGTGGTGGTGCCACTGCTGCTGCTGATGGTGGTGTTGGTGGTGAATGGTCAGAACCCTGGAGAAATGTTCCACAGAACCACAGGAGAGCTCCTTCCTGGTGAGCAGCTCTTTCCCAGCAGGTTCTGATCAGCACCTGCTGCAGCTCCTAATTAGCTGGAGTCCCAGCAGACTGGTCTGCTCCCAGTCTCCCCAGTAACGGAGTAACCTGATATCTTAGGAACCTCCCTGCTCCTTCATCAGGGCCACACGCATGGATCAGACCGGGTCTCTAGGTCCTGGACATGGAGGCTACCCCCTCCTGGTGGGCTGGACCAGTGAGCGGGTCGGACCGGCTCTGGGAACCTCTGGGTTCAGGAGGATCCGTGGAACCCCACCTCCTGCTCCCTGGTTGCCATGGAAACAAAGTCCTGAATCCTTCCTGTACTTAGACAGTGGAGCTTCTGGTTCTGATCAAGCCCATCCTGAAGCTGCTGCTTCAAAGGCAGCAGAACCGATGACATCAGAACCCGCTTCCCTCCACAGCCAATCAGCTGATAGATCTGCATTAGCGTAGGTGCTGGTCCAGAGGAACTAACTCTCCGTAGGGCGCTGTTAGCTTTTAGCATGCTGTCTGTCCCATAGGGTGCTGTTAACACGCACATGCTATCTGTCTGTAAAGGCGCTGGTAGCACACCATACTTTCATTTTATGTAGCGCTGTTAGCTTTTAGCATGCTGTCTGTCCAAGCTAGGGAGCTGCTTAGCTTTGGGGTGCAGCATTTGGCATGCATGTCCTGTTTGTAGCATGCGCTGTTAGCTTTTAGCATGCTGTCTGTCCGTGGCACTGTTAGCTTTTAGCATGCTGTCTGTTTGTAGGAGTGCTGTTAGCTTTTAGCATGCTGTGTCTGTCCGTAGAGGCGCTGTTAGCTTTTACCATGCTGTCTGTTTGTAGCGCGCTGTTAGCTTTTAGCATGCTGTCTGTCCGTAGGGCGCGCTGTTAACTTTTAGCATGCTGTCTGTCCGTAGAGGCTGTTAGCTTTTAGCATGCTGTCTGTCCATAGAGGCGCTGTTACACCTTTTAGCATTGTGTCTACTTATGTCTTGTAGTGCGCTGTTAGCTTTTAGCATGCTGTCTGTTTGTAGGGCGATGTTAGCTTTTAGCATGCTGTCTGTTTGTAGGGCGCTGTTAGCTTTTAGCATGCTGTCTGTCTGTAGGGTGCTGTTAGCTTTTAGAATGCTGTCTGTCCGTAGGGCGCTGTTAGCTTTTAGCATGCTGTCTGTCCGTAGGGTGCTGTTAGCGTTTAGCATGCTGTCTGTTTGTAGTGCGCTGTTAGCTTTTAGCATGCTGTCTATTTGTAGGGCGCTGTTAGCTTTTAGCATGCTGTCTGTTTGTAGGGCGCTGTTAGCTTTTAGCATGCTGTCTGTTTGTAGGGCGCTGTTAGATTTTAGCATCCTGTCTGTCCGTAGGGTGCTGTTAGCTTTTAGCATCCTGTCTGTCCGTAGGGTGCTGTTAGCTTTTAGCATGCTGTCTGTCCGTAAGCGCACTGCTAGGCATTTAGCATGCTGTCTGTTTGTAGTGCGCTGTTAGCTTTTAGCATGCTGTCTGTTTGTAGTGCGCTGTTAGCTTTTAGCATGCTGTCTGTCCATAGGGCGCTGTTAGCTTGCGCCTGTTAGCTTTTAGCATGCTGTCTGTCCATGTTAGCTTTTAGCATGCTGTCTGTCCATAGGCTGTTAGCTTTTAGCATGCTGTCTGTCCGTAGGGCGCTGTTGGCGTTAAGCATGCTGTCTGTTTGTAGTGCGCTGTTAGCTTTTAGCATGCTGTCTGCCTGTAGCTGAGCGCTGTTTTCCGCGGTCGATGACAGTAGCCTCCATCTTGACTGGGATGTTGGGTTGCATGGTGACTGTCTGACCCATAATTCGTACTTTTTTTCTGTTAAAGTTTGTGAGCTGGAAGGGAAACTTTTTCTGCCGAGCAGCAGAGTCTCAGCAGGCGATGAAAGCTGGGGGGCGGAGCTACTGGAGTTGTCTGTGCGGTGTCCTGCTGGCAGCTCCATGTTTTATTCACTGTGGCGTGTCTGTGGGTGGGTGGAGGCGAGAGTCGTGTTGCTCCTTTGTTTAAGGCAGGCTGTAACTCTACCTCCTGCAGCTCTAGTTGGAGGTCCTGCATGTTGCTGAGCAGCAGAGGCTTCTTCTGACCCTTAATGTGGTGGTTCTGGAGGTCCTGCTGTGACCTCCTCCCTCTTGCTGGGCTCCTCCTGCCTGATCCTCCCTCTAAGCCTGAGCTCCGTTAGTTCTGTCTGCTGTTTGGGAAACGGGGGCGGATGTTCAGGAATGGAAAGTATTCCCTCCCAGCTGCCTTTGTCTCTGTTTCCTGTTGGCTGCTGGGTCAGAACCAGGATCTCAGTCCAGTTGGTTCCTCTTCCCTCTGAGCCACAGGCCGAGGATGATGATGATGATGATGATGAAGGCTCATCCCTAACGCTGCTCCTCTTCCTCCTGTCTGTCTCTCCTGCAGGAGGCGCTGCAGCAGCTGGTCCTGATGCCCCTCCCCAACATCCTCCACATCGCCAAGGACCCCATATCAGGTACCGGTACCAGAACCTTCCTCCACTTCACTGAAAGTTCTGGACTCTGGTTCTGGCTCTGACCCGATCGGTTCTGTCAGTGATGTAGTAGATGAGTAGAACCTCTGAGAGCAGCACCGCCTGGTTCTGCTTAAGCAGCCTCGGAATGAAGACCTGGAACCGGTTCCAGTTCCTGGGAGTCCAGTCCCGATCCAGTCCCCCCTGTGAAGTAAACCCCGATCCAGCCCCCACAGTCAGACCTCCACAACACCCCCCCACCCCCAACCCGCTAGAATGTGGTGATGTCATCAGTCAGGCTAGCTTTGAATGTGGTGATGATGTCATCAGTCAGGCTAGCTTTGAATGTGGTGATGTCATCAGTTCACTTCTGTTCAAGTCGACCCAGATTTATCCTTTGTGCTCCCGTTCTCCACGAGTCCAGACTTTCCTGGTTTCTAGTCAAAAATTGACTCTGAGAACTGGTGTTCTGGGTGGCGGGGGCAGTACCGACTGGTCCAGACCCACTTTCAGGCATCGTCACCAAATGGCAGCTGCAGCGCCCCCTGCTGTTCACACTAACTTACTGCTTTGTTTCCACAGTGAGAAGCATGGAGGAGCTGAAGAACCTGCTGCTGCTAATCCTGGGCTGCGCCGTCCAGGTAGGAGCTCAAACAGGCCGGCATGGCGAGGTCAGGGGGCGGGGCTTACTGAAACCCGATCGTTCTGGCTGTAACCTGAGGATGTGGAGGTGGGGCAGCTCCATTCAGCTCTGTGTTTATAGCTGATTCCCTGCTTCCATCCCAACTTCTCCCCCGCTTAGTCCCTCTGTGTCTGGGCCCGGTCGGACTGGTTTCAGGAAGAGGGATGATTTCTAAAGAATCGGTCTTTGTCCCACAGGAATTTGTTAAACAAACTTCTGAAGCTTATTTCTCCTAAACCGCAGCCTGTTGGTACTTTCACTCTATGATCAGAATCCCTGATGTCAGACCTCCTGCTGCCATCAGCAGCAGCTGAAGCTCTGATTCCAGGGTGGGGGGGGAATAAAACCAGACGGAATGAAGGGCCCCTAGAATTGACCCATGAGGAGCCACACAGCAAAACCCCCAGATGGACAAAGCAGAAGATTCTGTCACCTTTCATATCGAAACAGTGGTCAGATTAGCGGTCCATTCAATGTTGACCATCAGTCAGATTAAATCACCTATTCACAATAGCGAACCAGCCGTCTTTCTGCCGTTAATCGGTCTCATCAAGAACAATAAAGGTTGAGGATTTCTTCTTCTGATGTTCTCTGAGCAGTCCTCAGTGTGAGCGGAAGGAGGAGATGATCGAGAAGATCAAGCTGCTGGACATCGAGACCCAGGCGGCCATTGTTACTCACATTCAGGAGGTCTGTGGAACATCTGCAGCTCCTATAAACTTTAGTTTCAGAGAAATCCAATGTTATCTAAAGCAAAAAATAAACCCAAACTGGGATTGGGTCCCAGGTTTCTAAAATGGTAAAAGTTGTTCTGATGACCGTCGTCCTCGGACACCAGAGTCCTACTTCCTGACAGGATGAGAGGAGAAACGTCTGATTCTGTTTGTTTCAGGTCACACACAACCAGCAGAATGTCCTGGACCTCTCCTGGGTGGAGGACGGAGCCCAGCTGGTCCCTGAGGAGCTGGAGCCGCTGTCCCGGAACATGGCGGCGTCACTACGGCAACTCATCGACCAGCGAGACAAAGCCACTGAGGTTGGAAGACGTTTGGATCCGGTCCCATTGCCCTCTGTCTGAGCAGAGCCTAAAGCACAAACTCCACCCTGTCCTCCAGGTAATCTTGGACCTCACCCAGGAGAGGGACTACCTGTCCAGTCTGCAGCCCCAAGAAGGAACCAGGAAGCTGGGCAGCCAGGGAGACTCCGTTCTGAAGGACGAAGGCTTGGCTGGGACCCAGCTGACCAAGCAGGAGAAGCAGCATCTGTCTGTGGAGCTGGCCGATGCTAAGGCCAAGCTGCGAAGAACCAGGCAGGAACTGTGAGTCCACCTGAGGGAACAACAGCTGTGGTTCAAAAACTGATGGTCTACCAGTGACAAATAAGCCCAGCAGATGTTTACCTGATCATTAGCTAATGTTCCGATAATGATTAGCTAATGATCAGATTATGTTCTGATAATGATTAGATAGTGTTTAGCTCACATTAAGGTCTTGCTCAGCTTATTTTTAGCTAATTTCATGTTGAGTTCCTGCCCGTAAATCCTTCTCACACTGATTGCTGCAGGTGTCCTGCCATATCTCCTGCTGGAGGTCACCATGCCTCCAGCTGCTGTCTGATTCTGATAAAAGTGATTTTTTTCTCACACCGACTGCCGACTGTGTGCAGGATTAGCAGCAGCTCCATAGGGTCTCTGCCTGTCGCAATGTTCTTCTTTTATTTAGTTTTTGTTCCCTGAGCTCGCTGCCAGCAGTCAGACACCTGCTGCTGTCAACTGGTCCTACTGTGGAAGTCTGGCTGACGGGCTTGTCTTCCTGTCAGAACCTCTGAGGTTTAGCCAGGCCACTGCAGAAGTTCTGCCTGCTTTGGCCGCTCCAGAACCAGGTCCGATTTATGTTTGTGCTCATTGCTGCTGCCATGGCCAAACATCCTCCATAAGCGGCTCTGCACCTCACCGTTCCCCTCTGCCTGTGTCAAGAACCTGGGGATTTAAGCCAGGCCTGCAGAAGTTCACAACAGCAGCTAGAGGCAAATTCAGTTATATTTATACTCTATTACTTAATAAGCCAGGCATGACTGCACGTTCCAGCCTCACCAAAATGAGATCACAAAATTTTGGGGTTTCTTTAGGTTAGTAAAGATTTCACAGATGAGCATTAAAAGAGAGGAAACCAGTGTCTGCATTCACATGTGAAACAATAGCTGAGGGCAAAGCACAAAACCAGGTCATGGGAAGTTTTAGCCAGGAAATCAGTTCAATAAACGGTGCAGCCATATCAGTAAAAATGGATGTAAAATAATCGTGCCTAAAAGTAATAGCTAATGTAGCCAAACCTTAATAACAAGCGTGTTTCACATAAGAAGCTGCCTGTTAAGCCAGGAAGAGAGCAGAAGAGCGCCCAGGAAAGGTGGGCAGAGGAAAAGTGAGAACAGAGAGCAAGAGGCACTCAGTGCTCCAGGAAGGAGGCGGGGCAGAGAGCTCGAGGCAGCTCAGGAGGTGGGCAAGGCTCAGAAGATGGAACCATGAGAGGCTGGGAAGAGGCCGGGGAGTGTAGAGTCTTTGAAGCCTCAAGGGAGGCTCCCACTGAGGGAGAAACTCAGGAAGAGGCGGAGCAGAGGAAAGAAGCGCATTAGCAGAAGAAACTCAAGGAAGAGGCGGAGCAAGGCTCAGGAAGGCGGAGCAGAAGCCAGGAAGGAGCAGATAAGAAAGAGCAAGAAAGCTAAGGAAGAAGCGGAGGCAGAGGAGCGAACAGAAATCAGAAGCCGAACAGAAGAGGAAGAAGTGAGGAGCAGATAGAGAGGCCTTTTCACTAGAGAAGAAGCGGAGACAGAAGAGGTGAGCTCAGGAAGTGATGCGGACCAGATGAAACTCAGTGAAGACGAACAGAAGGACAGCTGAGCAGAGGAAAGAGGCAGGCAGATAAATCAGGACAGGTAGAAGGAAACTCAGGAAAAAAAATGGCCGGACAAGATGAAGGACAAGGCAGAGGAAGCTCAGGAAGGACGGAGCACCATAAGAAGCTCAGGAAGGACAGAGACAGAAGGCTCAGGAAGCGAGGGCAAGAGAAGCAGGAAAAACTCTGTACTTTATGAGAACAAATCTAAAAGGAGCCTGGCAGAGAATGAACAAGAAGAAAAGGAAAAAGCGAGGATAGAAACTCAAGAGAAAAGCCGAACAAATAAGAAACTCAAGAGAAAAAGCGGGGAGCAAAACTCAAAGGGAAAAAGGCAGAGAACAGAAAGGAAGCTGTTGGTGGTGGAAGTCCAGCAAGCCAGTTTCTCGAAGGGGTGTGTTGAAGCCCAGATGTTCCAGCTTTTCCACCAGGTGCTGTGGGATGATGGTGTTAAACTGTGAACTGAAGTCCAGGAAACAGCATCCTGATCGTGGGTGTTCTTCTCCTCCAGGTGGGCCAGGCTCAGGGTGAAGAGCAGAGGAGATGGCGTCTCAAGTGGAGCGGTTTCTCGCCCGGGTAGGCAAACTGGAATGGTCGAGTGTTGGGGAGACTGGAGGCGATGTGTTCCTTTACCAGCCTTTCAGCACTTCATCATGATGGGGAGTGCGGCGGGCGGTGAATGGATTGTAGCAGGTGACTTGAGGTTTCTTTGGCACTGGGATGATGGAGGCAGACTTGAAATATGCTGTGGCGCTCCAGCGAGGTGTTAAAAATGTCATTAGGGACACCAACCCAACGACCTGCACACTCTTGAGCACCGCCCAGGTATGTTGTCGGGACCTGGGGCCTTCAGCGGGTTGACCTCCTCAGAGTCTTCCACCGTCGGCTGTGTCAAGGCAGAGCACCTCCTCTTCAGGAGGAGCAGAGGCAGGCTGAGAATGAAGTGTCAGAGGTGGCTGAACAGAAGGAAGCTCAGGAAGGAAGGAGGCAGGGAGCAGAGGCTCCAGGAAGAGCCCAGGTGAAAGGCTCAGGAAGGAATGAGACAGAGGCTCACAGGAAAGAGGAGGAGGCAGAATAATAGGAATTAGCGGAACAGAAAGAAGAAAGCGGGCTGAGAAGCTTCAAAGGAAAAGAGGCGGGGCTAAGAGAAGCCAGGAGCAAGAGAGGAGAGGCAGACAGAGAGGCAGGAAAAGAAGCCGAGAACAAGAGAGAAGCTCAGGAAAGAATGAGGACCAGATGAAGCTCACAGGAAGAGGCGGGGAGCAGAGAGGAGCAGCGGCAGAAGGCAGGAAAGGCGGGAGCGAGAGAAGCCAGGAAGGATTGGAGCAAGAAGGCTCAAGGACAGACAAGAGAAGCCAAGACGGGCGCAGAGGAGGGCGGAGCAGAGGAAGCCTCAGGAAGGGCGGGGCAGAGGAAGCTCAGGAAGGGCGGGGCAGAGGAAGCTCAGGAAGGACGGAGCAGGAAGCTCAGGAAGGACGGAGCAGAGGAAGCTCAGGAAGGATCTGCTATGAGTGAAGCTCAGGAAGGCTGAGCAGAGTGAAGCCCAGGAAGGGCTGAGCAGTGAAGCCTGTGAAGCTGGCTGGGCAGAGGAAGCTCAGGGAAGGGCGGGGCAGAGGAAGCTCAGGAAGGGCGGGGCAGAGGAAGCTCAGGAAGGACGGAGCAGAGGAAGCTCAGGAAGGGGGGGCAGAGGAAGCTCAGGAAGGACGGAGCAGAGGAAGCTCAGGAAGGGCGGGCAGAGGAAGCTCAGGAATGATCTGAGCATGAAAGCTCAGGGAAGGATCTGAGCAGAGTGAAGCTCAGGGAAGCCGATCTGAGCAGTGAAGCCCAGGAAGGACCTGACAGAGTGAAGCTCAGGAAGGATGGGAGCAGAGGAAGCCTCAGGAAGGGCGGAGCAGAGGGAAGCTCTGGAAGGGTGTGGAGCAGAGGAAGCCCAGGAAGGGCTGGGCAGAGGAAGTTTAGGAAGGGCTGAGCAGAGTGAAGCCCAGGAAGGCGCCGGGCAGAGTGAAGCTTAGTGGAAGCCGATCAGAGCAGAGGAAGCCCAGGAAGGGCTGGGCAGAGGAAGCCTCAGGCATGACCTGAGCAGAGTAGGCCTCAGGAAATGACCCGAGTGCAATTCAGGAAGTTTAGCAGGAAGCTCACAACAGAAGGATCTGAGCAGAGGAAGGCGGGGCAGGATGGTGCCTCGAAGCTACGGGCAGTGAAGCTCAGGGAAGGACGGGGCAAAGCCTAAGCTCAGGAAGCATCTGAGCAGAGGAAGCTCAGGAAGGGTGGAGCAGAGGAAGCTCAGGAAGGGCGGGGCAGAGTGGAAGCTCAGGAAGGATCGGAGCAGAGTGAAGCTCAGGGAAGGACGGAGCAGAGGAAGCTCAGGGAGGGTGGGG
>JAGKQL010000009.1:40179258-40227331 GCA_018398635.1 Cyprinodon brontotheroides | reverse complement strand
GAAAGAAAAATGTCTGAGGACTTCAGTGTTGAGGAACAGCATGAGTTCTTTGCCGAGCTGAATGCGCACTTTCGTCTGGTTTGGTCTGCCGCGGTTTCCGTAGACTCGTGAATGCGCTTTTAGGAAATCCTATACACTACTGTTTATGCTCTAAAAACATTCTAAATGACTTTGTTTCGAGTAAATTCTGGATGCTACCCACTCAGGACACTTGGAATACATTGGACGAGCAGTGTGGAGGAATATTGACACGTTTTTTGTGGACTTTTATGGACCTTTCTGCCTCGGGCACCATAGACCTCCATTATTTGAATGTCAGCAGACAGCAAGAAGCCTCCCAGATCTCCAGATGCATTTGAGATATCAAAAAAGTACTCCAGAGTGTTGTTCAGCATGGGGGTGAGTAGAAAATGAAGGCTAATCATGTTTTGGGTGTACTATTCCTTTAACAGGAAGCGGTTCTTCTCTGTCAAAGAGCACTGTAACCACTGGGAGGTCATTACACTCCAAACCGATAATCTAGATTATTCTGTTGATTTGAGGTTGGCGTTCCCTCCAACCTGTACGCCCTGTACCACGCTGCTCTGCAGCTGAAGCAGAGAAACGAGCTCGGGGTCTACCTGATGAACCTCACCGTGTCGGACCTGCTCTACCAGGCTTCTCTGCAGCTCTGGCTGCAGTACATATTTCAGCTGTAAATGGTTGTTAAGTTCTAATGAACTTTCACTGATGATCTTTCTTCTTGATAACCGCTTCCTGTTCTCAGGATGACGACTGGCGCCACAGAGAGTGGTTGTGTCAGCTGTGTGGTTTCCTGCTCTATGAAAACATTTACATCAGCATCGGCTTCCTGTGCTGCATCAGCCTGGACCGCTACCTGGCTGTAGTTCATCCGCTCAGGTGGGTTTGGAGGGAGAACCTCAGACTAGAGGAGCTTCCAGTCGTACAGAAGGAACTCTGCTAACCATGACCCCCCTCTCAGGTTTACATCCCTTCGCTCCATGAAGGCTGCATGGATGGTCAGCATCATCATCTGGATAAAAGAGATCGCAGTGGGTGTGGTTTTCTTTCACCATAAGGAGGTGACCAGGGATCGGAGCAACCGGTCTGTGTGCTTCGAGCATTACCCAATGAGATCCTGGGAACATCCGGTCAATTACTACCGCTTCACCATCGGCTTCCTCCTACCGCTGGCCATCCTCTCGGTAAACAGTCCCCCATGGCTTCAATCCAGAGATGGTCTCACCACTGCTGGTTCTAGCAGCCATCTTAGATTTAGTCTTAGTCTTTAGGGTGAAAACTATTATTAGTTTTAGTCTAATTTTAGTCATTACGACATGTGATATTTTTAGTTGGTTTTAGTCAACTAAAACCTAAAAAGGTTTTAGTCACTTTTATGTTGCAAAAAAAGTAAACCTTTACAATTTGGAATAACAACCAGATTCTTTCCCAGACTGACAGCTCTATCCTAGATGCTACAATAGCTGGGTATAGAATGCTGCTGTGCAGATCATCATTGCTGTCAGACAGAAAACTTTGAGTTATCAAATTCATTTAAACTTTTTTATGAATTAATTCCCTACTTAATAAAAAAGTGTCTCACAGAAGCTGTGAAAATAGCAGATCTAGTTCAACATGCACTTATTTTAAGAAAGAAATTACTTATTTAGATTTTGATTTTTTGCAGTGTAGAGAGATGAGCTATCAAGTCTTTAAATGTCATAAGAATGATCAAATCTGCAAATCTCAGATAACGATCAGCCTTTTTGTGTTAAAGGAAACAAGTTCAAGTGATCTAATTTTAATTTATTTTTGAGAATTTCCCCCTCGGTTCCTGCTGCTCAGGGGTCAAAGTAGATTTAAATTCACAGAGTTTGATTTAAACAAAATACAATGAGAGAGAAATATTCATAGATCTGTGTACCTTTCCATCTGGATCTTTATCCAAAAACAAAACAAAACAGAAAGCAATGAAATATTTTATTTGGATATAATTTAGGGATTCCTGTTGGTAGAAATCAAAGAATGTTTATTATCACCTCTTGTGAGCTGGAAGGAATAAACCTTGATAGTTGGGCAAAGAGATTTTTATAGGCTTGGCAGAGGATGATCAGCCACATATAGTTTATTAAGTAGCGAGAGCAGGAAGAGCCGTACTGCTGAGAGCGAACCATTAGAGTGGAGCGTAAAGAGCAGACTCTGAGCTAAGCTGCGCAAAGACACATTTCTGCACAGCTGGAAGATCATAGTTAGTCAGAGTTCAGCTCGCAGCAACGGATCATTCTGGATTATTTTCATCCCCGCTGATGCCATGATCCATCTGAGGTCATGCAGCATGTATAGCGCTGCACAGCAGGTGGGCAGCATGACCAAACAGGATGCAGCAGCACTGCTGATACTGCTTAGCTGATTACAGCATAATGATGCATTTTTAACGTCTGTAGACCACCTGCTAACGTTTTTATTTAGTCTCGTCTTGTTGACAAAAACTCAAATCTATGACTCGTCATGTCATCAAAGATAAACTTTTAGCTCGTCAGTTCTCGTTATGTCATTTAAAAAAGGAGCATCAATAAAATTATTTGAGGAAAACATCACTGGTTCTCACACACTCAGGCCTAATCAGTCAGATTTATTGCTCACTATTCAAACACAGACTGGAATCAGCAGCTGAAGGAAGTTCAGCTGTTTTCTACTTCTGACTGTAGTACGGTGCTATCTGTCACTCTGTGCCCAACACTGCCCCCTACAGCCCACCGCAGCATTACGTACGGCGGGGAAAAGCTGCATGGATAAAAGCTATATCAGTAACCATGGTAACTTGAGCATTGGTTGTGGAAATCCTGTGCTCTAAGCTAAAATCCTAATCTGTGTTTCCAATAATCTGAGCTCTAGGTTAAAGGAATAGTACACCCAAAACATGATTAGCCTTCATTTTCTACTCACCCCCATGCTGAACAACACTCTGGAGTACTTTTTTGATATCTCAAATGCATCTGGAGATCTGGGAGGCTTCTTGCTGTCTGCTGACATTCAAATAATGGAGGTCTATGGCGCCCGAGACAGAAAGGTCCATAAAGGTCCACAAAAAACGTGTCAATATTCCTCCATACTGCTCGTCCAATGTATTCCAAGTGTCCTGAGTGGGTAGCGTCCATAATTTACTCGAAACGAAGTCATTTAGAATGTTTTTAGAGCATAAACAGTAGTGTATAGGATTTCCTAAAGATGCTGAGCTTGTTGAATGGATTCAGTTCTTTGGTTCTGTCCAGACCTCCATCTGTCTGATCATCCTCCTGCTGGAAGCCTGGGATCTTCTTCATCTCTGATATTCTTCTGCTGGAGATCCTTTTCCAGCCTCTTCCTCTTTGCCTGCTTGCTTCCTCTGGTCTTTACCTAAAGTTGCTTCTGTGTTATTAAATAATAAAAAGAGTCATTAGAAAATGCATTTCAAGGGAAGGCTAAATATGCAGCCCACCACCAAACTGGCAGGGAGAGAAAAAATGTGATTGCAGGATTTCTGGATAAAAGCAGTGAGGGATGTTTAGAGTGAGGGATTGCTGAAGAGTCAATGAGTTGCAATCAGCTGGTTTTCCTTAGAAAAAACTTTGAATCAATCTTACTGGATGATCTGGTGGATCTGGATCTATAAAGTGCCCTGAGATGACATGATGCGAATTGGAGCTATAGAAATTAACTGAATAGAACTGAACGAAATTAGAGGAGAGCAAAGATAGATTAAGGAAATAGGAACTCCACTACTGCTGCTAGTTTGGTTGAATCATAGAAAACTGTTCATAGATCCAACAGCTAGTGCTCTGATGCAGGGATGGAAACTTTCTAACATTTCTTCCCGAAATCCTAAAAAAAAAAAAAACAATAAAAAAACTGCTTTGTTTATTGTGTTTCTATAATTTCATCAGTGTAATAAAACCTAATAGATTAATATTATAATGGAATTTAAACTGTAAGCAGAGTCACATGATGTGATGTTTGCTCCGGGATAAACTTTGAATCATGGATGTTTATTATAGAGTGAAGCTCAGGTAGGCCAGATACACTTAGAGCCCGTGTTGCCATACCAGGCGGGTATTTTGGTCCAATATGGATTCCCGACCCTGAGCTGGAGGAAGAGAACACCTATTGGTTTAAAACTCCTCTCCATGTTTTCCTGGTTTAGTGCAGCTTTTACTGCTCCTCCAACCAGAAAGAAGCAGAATCATGAAGGGCAGCTGGAATCAGGACAAGCTGTCCCTCTGTCCTCTCACTGTGTCCATCTCTAAATCCTGACTGCTGCTCAGCTAAATAAACATTTAAGCGAAATCTACTGAGCTTTGCTTTGCTACCATTTTGTTCTTCTTCTTCTTTCTGTGATGTCAGCAGAAGTTTTTCTGCCTCTGCAGATTAGCTACCTGTGCGTTCTTCGCGCTGTGGGTCGGAGCGCCGGAACACAGCCGGACCAGAAGACCAGGATCAGGCAGTTGGTCAGCAGTACCATCCTCATCTTCCTGGTGTGCTTCTCACCATACCACGTCTTCCTGCTGGTGCGAACGCTCTTTGAGCGCGACTGCAGCTTTATAACAGGTGGGTTCTCGGTTCCAGGACCGCATGATGAGTCATGGAAGGTCCTTAACTCCTCTTTGGACTTTCCAGGGATCTTTAACTACTATCACCTGTCCCTTCTGCTGACCACGCTGAACTGTGTGGCCGACCCGGCCCTCTACTGTTTTGTCAGCGAAGGCGCCCGGCGAGGTCTCTACAGGGTCCTCGTCAGACCTCTGAGCAAGATCATCTTCTGCTGCTGTCGCCGAGGCAACGCCAGCCCCATCAACCCGGCCAGCGACTCCCATGAGGTGGCAACGGAGGAGAATAATGGCTATCCCGCCGTAACGCTGCTGAACCATACCTTCAGGCAGAACGCAGACGGAGACGTCATCCCCCTGAGCGTCAGAAAGGACTCCTGTCCCCAGGGCGGTGATGGGAGGAGCAGCTGTGTGGTTGGCGTGGAGGAGGACACCACCCGAGGCGCTGCTGAAGGTATGGGGAGGTAAGGACCATGGAGGCTGCAGAGGGACAGAAGAGAGACAGCTGGCCCACCTGGTCTCTGAATCTACCAGATGTTTACAGCTGTGCTCTCCACGAAGATTCCTCTGTCGCTCCACACTGAGGCAAAGCTGCTAGACGGATCAGAACGGGCCTGGTCCTCATTTCATATCTGCTCTCTGTCACATCTGTTCATCAGTGTGGAGGTTCAGCCATGTGACCAGGTTCTGGTCACTGGAGCTGGTTGGTTCTGGAGCAGAGGGTGAATCTGGCACCGCTGTTGGAGACCAGAGCCCAGAAGGTTGATTTAGTGATGCTCGGGAGCTACTGATCCATTTGCTTTTATCTGAGCTCCTGATTCTTCAAGATCTTTGGAAGTTCAATACCACCTGTGAGGCAGTTAGCTGAAGGAGCTAACCAGGCTCTATATGGGCCCTCTCTGAGCCCTAACTGGGCTATATCTGAGCTCTAACTGGGCCCTCTCTGAGTCTCTATCTGAGCTCTAACTGGGCTCTAACTGGGCTCTCTCTGAGCTCTAACTTGGCTCTCTGAGCTCTAACTGGGCTCTATCTGAGCTCTAACTGGGCTCTATCTGAGCTCTAACTGGGCTCTATCTGAGCTCTAACTGGGCTCTATCTGAGCTCTAACTGGGCTCTATCTGAGCTCTAACTGGGCTCTCTCTGAGCTCTAACTGGGCTCTATCTGAGCTCTAACTGGGCTCTAACTGGGCTCTCTCTCTCTGAGCTCTAACTGGGCTCTATCTGAGCTCTAACTGGGCTCTCTCTGAGCTCTCTGGGCTCTCTCTGAGCTCTAACTGGGCTCTCTCTGAGCTCTAACTTGGCTCTCTCTGAGCTCTAACTGGGGGCTCTCTCTGAGCTCTAACTTGGCTCTATCTGAGCGCTATCTAGGCTCTAACTCGGCTCTATCTGAGCTCTAACTTGGTTCTCTTTGGGCTCTAACTGGGCTCTATCTGAGCGCTATCTAGGCTCTAACTAGGCTCTCTTTGGGTCCTAACTGGGCTCTATCTGAGCGCTATCTAGGCTCTAACTGGGCTCCATCTTAGATCTAACTGGGCTCTAATTATGCTCTAACTGGTCTGTCTTTGAGCGCTAACTAGGCTCTAACTGGGCTCTCTTTGGGCTCTCTCTGAGCGCTAACTAGGCTCTAACTGGGCTCTCTTTGAGCGCTAACTAGGCTCTAACTGGGCTCTCTTTGGGCTCTAACTGGGCTCTCTCTGAGCGCCAACTAGGCTCTAACTGGGCTCCCTTTGGGCTCTAACTGGGCTCTACCTGAGCGCTAACTGGGCTCTCTCTGAGCTCTAACTGGGCCCTCTCTGAGTCCTATCCGGGCTCTCCATGAGCTCTAACCAGGCTCTCTCTTGGCTTTCTGGTACTGACTTTGGGTCAAAATGGCTCTGGCTGCAGTCAGCTTAATCTACATTCAAATTCATCAGTGTGAAGATGGATTTCCTGATCAACTTCCTGTTTCTATTTGGTGCTTCCTGTGAGCGCAGAAATAGCTGTGATGTCATCCACATGATGAAGTATGGAGCACATGCAAGATGGCTCTGTTGCATACTGGGAAAATGTGTTTAATTATCAGCATCCAGAGACTTTTTATAAAGTGTAAACAGCTTGTTGTCTCCATAATGATGTTTGGACGGTTGTGCTGCCAGGACTGAGTCTTTGTTGCTTAGCAACAACAGAAGTTATGTCTCCTTTCAGAGAAACTTTTCCTTAGTGATTGAGTGAACTGTAAAATGTATGAAACCAAATGATCTCAAAATAAACTGCTTAGAAAAAAAACCTTCAACTCTCTGGTGTCAGGTGGGAATCTGATGTCTGTGTGAACGGAACGATTCTCAGGAGATTCTCTGCTTCTTCCTGCTGTCAGAAAGATAACGGGTGATGCTAAATTAAACACATAGATGTGGATGGATTAACATTTATATCCATAAATATTTATCTATGTTTCTAGTCTAAAGGTTCATAGTGACATTATTTAGGTCTGCAAAAACAAAAACTGACAAACATCTGATAAAATAAGATTGTATCTACCATTACTTATAACTAAGTGATACAGGTTTTTAGGGGCTGGTTGGTTTATATGCCGGATCCTGGAAGCACCCGTCTGCTGTACCACCGGCCCACCGAATGTGAATGTCCTCTCTGTGTCACAGACCTGATGGATGGCCATGAGATATTATGCAACCGGATGCTGAGTCTCTTGCCTTGAACACAGCTCCTATAAAAGAAATATTTCGCGCCACTGCCACAGGTGAGTCAATACCTGGACTTCGTGTGAAATGCTCATCTCTTATCACATATGTAATGCTTAGGCCGTCCTTTAGCAGGACACTTTGTATATATATGTATAACCTTTATTTAACCAGAAAAAAAAATCCCTTTGAGATTAAAAAACCTGTTTTTCAAGGGAGTCGTGGCCAAGAGGCAACAAAGTTACACAACAAACAAATTACATTAAAATTAAATGACAGGTACATAAAAAACATAATCAAAAAAATTACAGATCATTGAGGCTGCTTCCAAATTCTTCACTTTCAACTGAAGGAAGCATTTGCAAGATAAAAACTCAGTCATCTGCCAGTTTCTTTGTAAAATATTCCACCAAGAAGGAGCAGCGCAGCTAAAGGCTTTTCCCCCAGTTCTGTTCCGGCAAAAGGAACAGAGAGCAACAGCTGATGGTTGGATATCAGGTGCAGAAGAAGCCATGCTTTTCTGGGGAAGTAAGGTACAAATGTAAGAGTGCTGCAAATCTGGGCACGCCCCTTGGCCAGGCAAGTGTACCAATGACACTGCCTTCTGGTAGAGTGCTGGCCATCCCCACCTGAGAGGACAGGTCACAAGTGATAAGCCACATCTTGAGTTCTGCAATGAACCTTTCATGAAGCATGGGAAACAGAGTCCAACACGTGGCAGACGCAAAGAAGTGCCGCTCTCTTTATAAAAAGGTCACCAGGTGAATGTGGGTGACCGATAAAAATGTGGCAGAGACGAGGCGCTTTTTACTCCAAAAGAAAAACATATCTTATTACGAAAAGAGGAAGCACAGCTTTAACTTTTAATTTCTTAACAAGTTTATCAATAAAAGGTTTGAAGGTGAGGGAGTTATTGATTCCAATTCCAAGGTATTTATATTCATGTTCCACCTCAATGACATTCCCCTTCAGAGTGGACACCACTGGAAGGGTTTGAGGCACCTATTATTTGAAAACAACATTAACTTTGTTTTGTCAGAATGAAGAAACCAATTTAAGATTCATAAATTAATACTGTTGTTGTGATTTTATATTCTGTTCCCAGCCAAGTGGGAGTTTATATTTCGGATACTTTAAGATAAGTTTATTGCCCTCCCTGGTATGGGGTGGTTAATATCTTATTTAATCAGATATTATTTCAGCTGTTATATATTGTTTATGAACACACAGTCCTACTAGCCGTGTGTTAGAACAACAATAGATGAAAGTGTGAATCGAAAGCTTAACTAACTCATGGGTCAAACTTGTTAATTCTTTACCACTGCATATATATGGAAATAAATTTACCACAACTTCTGATCTAAAATATAAGATTTTATTAACAGAAATCATTCAGCTCCAAGTCAAGCCTATTTCAGTTTAACACTGTTAACTAAAACCAGTAAAGCCTCAACTAAACTAAAACTAACTACTATGTACAAAAGATGAAGGAAACATGGTTGAAAACCATATTAAAAGTTTAAGATGGATTTTGTGTTTAAAAACCAGCAAAAGTTTATCTGGAAGAATTTGGGATCTGATCAAATTAGCTTTTCACTAATTCTAAAGAAATTGGAAAGTTTTCAGACCCAATTCATGATTCATCAGCTCAGGCGAATCAACATTAATAAGTTTTATTGAATAGAGTCTTTTTAACAAGGAACCAATGACCTTTAGGTTAAATGATTCTTTACCCTCTTTGAAGTAGCTAGTGTTTAATAGACATCAGGATTCCACTTAAATGACTCCTAGTCATACTTGCTGAATGGAAATGCAATGAGCATCTGAGGAACACATGAACACTAATGTTATATCAGTGTTTAAATCTCAGTGGAATAAAACACAGAGGGGGGCAGGTAAGTCACACCTCTGTGGGAAGTCCTGTGGAGGTCTTGGCTGAAAAGGGGGTGGATGCAGAGGTTCCCCAGCTTTTATTCACCAAAGCTGCGTGTTCTCCTCTGGTCATCATGTCAAGATGAAATAGGGACACTGGTTTCCAATGTCCAAAAACCATGATCATGGCATATGGCACAACACTGTGCAGCAACAAAGGCTTTCTGTATGGAATAAGTAGCTTAAAGAGAGGTGGTGGCAGACAGGACTGTCAAAAAGGACAGTGTTGTCCTTTAATAAACACACTCTTCACCAACCTTACATAGTCCAGTTGAACGGCTGCTATATTATCAAACATGAAAAATGAGCAGAGTCCAAACAACCCGTAACATTACTAGGAAAATAGGGGACTAACATGTCCGTCTGAGTACCAGGATACATCTGCATCCTGTCTCCCAGGCTCTACAGAGAAGCAGTGGCACATAGCAATACCCAAGTATCTTGGCTTTTTACTTTCTGAATTTGGATCACCTGTCTCTGATTATTTCCACACTATGCAAGGAGATGCTAACTGACTTAGCCTCGGTAGGCTCCTTAGCCGTGGTAGGCGCCTTAGCCTCGGTAGGCGCCTTAGCCTCGGTAGGCTCCTTAGCCGTGGTAGGCGCCTTAGCCTCGGTAGGCGCCTTAGCCTCGGTAGGCTCTTTAGCAGCCATAGGCTCCTTAGCCTCGGTAGGCTCCATAGCAGCCATAGGCTCCTTAGCCTCGTTAGGCTCCATAGCCTCGTTAGGCTCCATAGCCGCGGTAGGCTCCTTAGCTGCGGTAGGCTCCTCAGCCTCGGTATGCTCCATAGCAGCCGTAGGCTCCTTAGCAGCCGTAGGCTCCTCAGCCCTCGTGGTAGGCTCCGTGATACCCCATTTACACTACACCCTTGAAAAACCGTGTGTCGAGACCGGTCCAAGCTCAGTAACTGAGATAACTGTATCGTGTGTAAATGGAGAGAGCAAACTGAATTGAACCGAAGCTAGACACAACGGGACCAAGCTAACTGCAGACCAGTTCCAGAGGCGGGCTCGGCTCGGTTTTCCCTGGCTCGGTTCTCTGATATCAAGAGCGCACGAGCAGAACACGTCAGCTCCGTCTGGATGCACATCCCGATTCACACTCCATTCCAGTAGTTGGCGGTAATGCCCCTCGGGAAGTTGCTTGACAACCAACACAAAACAGAAGAAGAACAACTATAACTATAAATGTACTTTCTTAAGTAAATCCAAGAATGGTTGCCGTCTTCGCCTGACCCTCCGCAGTCAATCGAAGGCACAGCAGTAATAATCAATCATAACTTTCTTAATGTGACGGGCAGACGGGCACTGCCATTTTGATTTGCTTGAAAACCTCCTACTTCGTCTTCTTCTTCTTGTGTTTTATGGCAGTTGGTAAACAACTTTTGGTGCATGCTTGATTTCCTTCTTCAATACCGGCAGTAATACAGCAGATCGTCACTAGGAGGCGAGAGTCAAAGAATCGGTGATACGATGTGTAAATGGCCATCAGAACCGAGCTGGGCCTGGTTAACTGATCCGAGACCGGCACCGCATGGATCGTTTTTCAAGGTAGTGTAAATTGGGTATTAGCCTACTACTTGGCTGTAGTAGCCTCCTTCCTTGTTTACCACATGTACACATGCTGACTATTGTACCTCTGTTGTAATTCTACATAAAGGTCTTTGTTTACTAGCAAACTGAGTGCTGGTGAAGATTCTCAGTCATCCAGGTCAATCATTCCAAAAAAGTTCAAATAAATCCACTGGACTTTGAAACAAAGTCTGAAGACGTTTCTCTTCCCATCCAGGAAGCTTTTCAATTCAAAATGTCTAGCTTAACAGGCGTGATGTATAATGAACACCTGCATGGCAATGAGGATTGGATTTGCGGGAAGGAAAGGAATCAACTCTACATGAAGGAAGCCATTTACATTAGGAGAAAAACAACCTTAAACAGAGAGGATGGACTCAGGATTCAGTTCTCAAAAATAGGGATGCGATAATATTGGGATTTTGGCGATATCCGATATGCGATATTTTGGAGAAACTCATGTAGCCGATAACCCCGATATAGATAACGACAATAAAAGCTGGAAAAAAATAAGTAGTCATTAGAAAATAGCAGTTGTGTGTGATCAATTTTCTGACACTTTGAAAAATAATATACTCAAATATATTTTCTACATGCTGATATCAAATTGACTTTTAAAAGCATTGATTGTCGATCTATTTTACTTTCAAAAATCTGCGTGAAATGTCTTGGATTCTGTTACAAAATCTGCGTGACTGCAAATTCTTGTGAATTTGTTAGTAAAAATATAGATAGATACCCCACGTCAATATCATCAACATATAAAATATAGCAGCACATTTTAAATTGAATTTTAAATAGATTTAAATACAGCATAACGATGACATACTGTATAGCAATTAGAAAGAGATTGATATAATTTTTAAATGGCAATATAACACCATATGAAGATATTGTGATATTTTGACTTATCAATATTTTTTTCCTCGTCTTTAGAAGTTTTTGAGGAAGAAGAAGAAGTAGTATTTTATTTTATTTTTTTTAGACTTTAGAAACTCAGAAGCTGATCAAATGTCGGGTTAAATATATGATTGGGGTGGCGATGTCGATGTTAGTTTAAAGGCGATACGATAGGGGGACGATTATGTCGTGCATCCCTACTCAAAAACCTACAAGTTTCCACTATCATTTCAATCCTCAAACCACAGTCTCTGCTCTGTGAAAGCTAGGGGAACTGCACCCAGATTGACTGAGACCACTGCATCAGAGCAGGGTCTTTACTCTAGACATTCTCTGATCCACAGCCCAGCACTAAACCAAAACAACTGGACAGATGTTCCGTGCTGGTCTCATGGGTGAATCAGATGAACATCTGTCTGGATCTGAAAGAACATTGATAGATGGTCCCACCTGCCCCCCCATCCTCCCCACCTTCTCCAGAAGCACCATAGAAAGCGTTCTGACCAGCTGTCTCACTGTGTGCTGTGGAGGCTGCAGCGCCTCAGACTGGAAGAAATGTGTTCACGCAAACCAAATGGGACAATTAAATCGCACCCTCCATTCAAGACATGGCCTTCCTGAAAGTAACTAAGTGTAAAAGTGGTAACTGGACAGCTCCATTACCATTTAAATCGCCTCGTCCGAAACTGCCTAACAACAGATCACAAGTGCTCAAACTCCATTGTCCATTGTCCGCAACTTTTGGAGAACTCTAAATCACAGACTCTGCATCACACTGATAACACCAAACCAACAATACTGCAGATTTTGCACCGTATATATTAAAGCTCTAAACTTCCAGATTAATGTGTTTTTACACCATTTTTTTCTCTCCCACACTGTTTACATTTGATCACTGCTAAACTTGATGGATGGAAATGTTTATTTACTGTCTGAAAGCTGTACTAAACAAATTGTCATTTTGTATCTGCTCTGTGGAAACAAAATTACGTAAAAGTTGTCTTAGTCTCAGTCAGTAAAGTGCAATTATTAATGTAAACACCGCGGTCATTCTTCCAGACACAACCTAACCACCGATGTTCTTAGGATCATCAGCAGGTTGTGGGCGTGACTGCAGTCACAATAACTCTGAGTGAGGAGTCACAACCAGCCGCAGTTCTCACAAACATGTCATTACTTTGACTCATAGAGGGCTGACGGTTCCAGAACTACAGGCAGCCAGCAGCTGCTTCAACTCCTCCCTGCCCAGAACCATTTGCTTCCCCAAACTCAAAGCTGCTTCTCTGATTTCAGAAGGTCAAAAGGCAGAGAAGGTGAGCAAAGGAGGAGAACTGAGCTACCAGCAGATACCTAGAAGCCCAGACAGCACTGAAGATGTGACAGCAGAGTCTGCAACTACAATACCTCCATAGAAGATCCACCTGGTGATGCATCCAGCCTGGAGAAACAGCTGAGACCTAACACTGAACCCCACAGAGGCTCTAGAAGCTCAATCAGCCCTTTCAGATGTTTCTGCTCCACTTCCAACCAGCACTATTGCTGTCATGTTCACCAAGTTCAGCATGGTTCCCTGGTTTTCCATCTTATTCTGAAGAAGGACCTGCCTCTCAGACCCATCTACCTCTGCCTGGCCGTTATCTGATTCAGTGAGTCTTCAGGCCCCAATGGTTCCTTCAAGGTTCTGCGGCTCATGTAAAATTTGGAGTTCAATATCCAAGCAGATAGCAGCATGTTGTTGTTCAAATAATGAAGGTTCCTGATTATGGCTAATGATGCCAGAGAAACGCTGTCCGTCTGAGAAGCTCTGTCTCACCCTGATAAACTCCAGGCTGAGGGCAAGAGCTGTAGTCTGTCTGTCCATTTGGAATGGTGTCCTCCGTCTTCAGCTTTGTTATTGTCCCTAAATCCACTACTTTCATGACCTTCAGACGCATGCAGATGTCCTCAACTTCATATGGTTCATAGTGCTTCCTGGTCCTAGCTCCTTGCTTACTATTCAGATAGCACCAATTATGGCAGCAGCACACCGGCTGATATTTCTACTCTCAGGATGAGTCACAGCCAAACAGGAACAGACCAGATGAAGCTACAATGAAGCTAAAAGCATAGAGAGCAGAACGTTAGAGATTGAACTAACAGATTCTGCAGAGTGGAAGAATAGAGATAGAATGATGAAGCAGAATAATGAGAAAGGGGTCCCTATGTGCTCCAGCAGTCTAAGCCTATTTAGCAGCATAACTATGAGAGATAGCTCAGGATAACCTGAGCCACCCTAACTATAAGCTTGGTCAAAAAGGAAAGTTATATTTAGAAATTGTAGAAACTAATAGTAAACCTGTAGATTGGGAGAAAAGTGAAGGAGATAGAAACAGGAGCAAGGGTAGAAGTTTGAAACTAGGAACAGGAGCTGCAACTGGATTCAGCAACCTAAAGTTAGTGGAACATGTTCAGCTGGACCTCGTTCTTGTCTGAAAAGTCTTGACTTTCAAACGGTTAAACAGGATGAAGCTTCCAATTTTCTGAGGACCGTTCAGAGCTTCAGCTTCAGCAGGACCAGCAGGTTCTGCAGCAGCTTCTTCCCTAACGCCATCAGGCTGCTGAAACGTTGAGAAAATCATGTCACAGACTCTGCATCACACTGATAACAAAACTCTGCATGTCTGCACTGTATATATTAATGCTTTGAACTTCCATATCAATGCGCTTTTGCATCATGTTTTTTCTCCCACAGTTTACATTTGATCACTGCTGAACTTTAAGGAATAGAAATGATCATTTGCTGTCTGAAAGCTATGCCATAGGAAATATCATTGCATATACACACTGTGTGTACGAAATGATATTAAAAGTTGTCTAAGTGTCTAAGATACAGAAATATTTTTTTTCTTCAATCTCCACCAAGAGGAGGCCTTTCTGGATGTTAGCTGACAAGTTTAGTTGAAGAGATGAAAGTTTGAAGACATCCAGCAGAGTCCAGTAAGCTCTCCAGAAGCATCTAGTCACCTCCATGTTGGCAGCTGGGGGAGGTTTGTGTATCTGGATCCAACCAGGACATAAATCAAGCGAAGCATCTGAAATGTGTGATCATCTCCAGAGGTTTGTGGGTCTGATGGTCACTGCAGTTTATTTACTGGGTCCATCCAAACACACTGAGACCAGAAGGAAATGCATCACTGTGTTTTCTTGGCTGCACAAACAAATGATGGCGCTTTCAGCGGTGTTTACTCCATCCAGCCCAGCTTTCCATCTTCTGCTGGGACTTCTGTACCTTTCATGACCCAAATTTAACATGACTTCCTGTTAGACGACAGCAGCAGCAGCTGGTTTGGCCAAGAATAATGATCACACTCAGATCTCACAACAGACACTCCTGCAGCGCCTTCCTGCACACCAACACACAGTGATGAAATCCTAACTCCCTCTGGATGAAGCATAACTCGAGGTTTTCTCTGCAGCTCCAGCTTCAAACGTTCATATCCTCAAACCATCGGCCTGCAGCCAGCAGCAACCTTCTGACCTTCTCCATGAGTCCAAGCTTTACCTGACATTTACCTCTACACACATCGCTGAGCTCACGTCCATTCAGGCTGATGGCAGAACATCTTTGAACATCAGATGTTCTGTTTTCTTAACACAGATTAGGTCTGCAGGTTGACTAGGCTGTTCTAACACCTGCATTCTCTGATCCAGCCCACCAACTGTGTGGATGTTCAGGGTGGCTGTCCTGCTCAGATGGGAACCTTCAGTCCAGCCTCAGGTCTTCTGCAACCTCTGGCAGGTTTTCACCTGGTGGGAAAGTTCGAGGTTCTCTGACTGCTGTCAGTCAGTAATGTTTATTTCTATAGACCTCAGCCTCTCAGAGTGGCTATAAGGAAAAAAACAAATCTCTAATGTAGGAGGGAGACTGACCGTGGAACGCCCTGAAGGTCAGCACCAGGATTTTAAACTGGAACCAAAAAGTGGCTGGGAGCCAATGAAGAGCTTTTAGAATCAGCATAATATGAGCCCTTCTGTTTGTACGAGTCAGTGACCTGAACCTGCTGAAGATGAGACGACTCCTTTCTGTTAAGACGTGAGAATAGACTGTTACAGTAGTCTAAACAGGAAGACAGAAACGCGTAGATAATCATTTCAAGATCATCTCATGGACAATTGTTTTAAGTTTAGAGATTTTCCTCAGTTGGTAAAAGTGACCCAGATCCTGGTGGATACCTGGAATAGCATCATCAGGCGCAATCACCAGCAACTCTGGTTTATCTGAGTTTAGTTGCAGGGAATTTGCACCAAGTCGTTGTTTAACGTGCATAAGACAATTCAGCAGGCGACTTAACTTCTGGATCTCTGAGGACTTAAAACATCAGTAAAGCTAAATATTATCAGCACACAAATAATAGGAAACATCATTAAATCTCTAAATGATTTTTTTTCTAATGGAAGGTCATTCAGTAAAAACTAAATCGGGTCAAAGACAGAGCCCTGAGGAACTCCGCACAACAATTCAGCAGAGAGGGACAGGATCTAAAACCAAAGCTCCTACCTGATAAGTAAGAGGAGAACCACGCTAAGACCTGTTGTTGGAAAATTCTCTCTCTCTCTTCTATTATATATAGTAATTTATCCTATTTACTCACTATAAAAGTTTTTACTCAGTCTGTTTCTCTCTCAAGGCCACACCATTCTCAGCAGGATGGTGTTTGTAGACCAGACATAGCTTCTTTCCATAACAAACCAGATTCTGTTTCAAGGTTTATTCATTACATTTTACTGTTTAACAAAGTGTCTGTAATTAGTTTTGACTCTGAGCTACATTCCATTGTTGTAAGTAAGGAGGAATGAACAGGGCCAGAACAGAACGGGCTGGTAACGTGCTAAAGGGCTGTATGATGAAATGTTCTGTCTTTGCAAAGATATTAATAAATGTGCAGGCTGGTGAAATCCATCGTCTGGTTTTGACCTTCAGGGTAGAATAGTTGGTGAACTTTCCCACTATATAGACATGACTAAAGTGATACACGGCCATTGTTTAAAGTCAAATTTTTGTACAAAACTAAATGGACAAACGCAAATCTGATCTCTTGCACATGCCTATTGACTATATGTAATCGGTAGGGTCCACATCTGCTCCTACATGACCTGGTCCTGTTGGTACGGACCGACCCAAACTCCTCCACTACCCGCACTCTGAGCAACGGTGAAGTAAGTCCTGGTCTTGGAACCACTGGGTTCCTGAACCAGAACCAGGAAAAGAAAACACCAAATCTATGCTAACCTAAGTCCTGCTGCCATTTCCCCTCTTTAATCTTCCAGACAGGGTCATGACCTTTGACCTGTGGAGTCTGAGGTGGCGCTCTTGGGTTTCTGGTCTTCCTGTTAGCTTGCTGCTCCGAAGCTCCTGTAATGGTGTTAGTGCCCCCTGGAGGCTCCAGAGCAGTTGTAGAGGCATTTTAATTCAAATAAAAGTGGTCTCCATCCATCCATCCATCCATCCATCCATCCATCCATCCATCCATCCATCCATCCATCCATCCATCCATCCATCCATCCGTCCGTTTATTTAGGTCGGATTTTATTCAAGTTAAGATCAGGAGAAAAACTGATTCTTTACAAGCATTAAAGAAGTGAAATATATTCAATTTAAACATGTTTACAAAATCGAGTGTGATCATATTCTGTTAAAGAACCAAAATGAAATGTTTTAACCTAAATGTTTCATTTTTGTTCAGAACCAACGCATTGATATTAAACCCAGATTATTCTTCCTAACTTCCAGAGATGCTTCTTATCCAGCCTGCAGCCAGGAAAGATGGAGAGGTAACCCCGGTAACCAGGGCAGCATCCCAAACACCTTCCTCTCCTGCAACCCTCTGGAACGGCCAGCACCAGGTGTGCTAACAGTCAGCCCGGCTCTGAGCTTTGGAGCCCAGCGTCACCTCCAGCAGTCTGTGGATCATGTCAGAGTGGGTGGGGTGAAAGGTCAAACCATCCACCTCCATGGCCAGGTTCCCAGTTTTCCCACTTCGGATCCCAAAACTCTGCAGCGTTCCCAGGAAGGCCTCCTCCTGCAGCAGAGAGCAATCATTAGAAGACTCTTGTTTTCTTTTTGAGACCAGTTCTGGTACCATCTGGTAGCGGTGCAGTTTGGTACCTTCTGGACAGAAGGCAGGTTGGTCCTCCAGTCCTGCAGCTGCTGGTCCGAGGCCAGAGGCTGCAGTCCCAGCCCTCTCCTTAGGTAGCGCTGGTGAGCAGGGCAGGTGTTGAGCAGGTAGAGCCCACAGGCCACAGCGTACCCTCCCCAGTTAGAGACCCCTGCAGCGGGTCCAAACAGAACACATGATAGGAAGCCCAGATCCAGCCAACAGCTCTTCCACAGGTCTTATCTCTACGGAGGTCATGGTTCTGGTTGCTGGTTTGAAGGATGCTGGTAACACAGAACGGCCATGACCTGAATGGACCAAAACCTTTGGGTCTAGACATGCTGTCCTCAAAGGAACTGGACCATTAGTCCATCTGGTACGAAACTGAGGGTCCAGTACTCAGACCACTACCAAAGCAGAGTTCCTTCTGAACAAGAACCCATTCTATGAACTCACTGAACATCAGTTTGTTAGCAGTTAGGGTTCTGGTTCTGGTCTAAAAAGCTCTCAGCTGAGCGTCTGGGTTCCTGAGGACGACCTGTGACCCCAAAATGCCACAAGCTGTAGCCTGCTTACCATCCCTCTCCCTCCCTCCCTCCCTCCACATTTTTAATTTTTTTCTATAGCTCTAATTCACTTGTCATCTCAAGGTACTTTATAAAGTTCATCAAGTGAGGTTGGTTCAAACTTTTCTATCTTAGGAAAACCAGCTGATTGCATCGACTCATTGACTCTTCAGCAATCACGCTAAGCATGCTTGTAGCGACAGTGGAGAGGAAACACTCCCTTTGAACAGGAAGAAACCTCCAGCAGAACCAGGCTCAGTGTGAGCGGCCATCTGCTGAGGCCCACTGGGGTTCAAGGAGACAGAAGCAGACATAGAAAAAGAAGCATAGATTAGAGATTGAACTAACAGATTCTGCAGAGTGGGAGAATAGAGATAGAATGAAGCAGAATGATGGGTCCCTATGGGTCCCTATGTCCTCCAGCAGTCTAAGCCTATAGCAGCATAACTATAGAGATAGCTCAGGATAACCTGAGCCACTCTAACTATAAGCTTTATCAAAAAGGAAAGTTTTAAGCCTAGCCTTAAAAGTAGACAGGGTGTCTGCCTCACGGACTAAAACTGGTAGTTGGTTCCACAGGAGAGGAGCCTGATAACTAAAAGATCTGCCTGCCATTCTACTTTTAGAAATTCTAGGAACCACTAGTAAACCTGCAGATTGAGAGTGAAGTGCTCTGTTAGGAACATAAGGAACAATCAGATCTCTGACATCAGGGGGGAGGAGCGTGGACTGCTGTGCCGCTGACTGGACGGGACCTCAGCAGAGAGCCATGAGCCGCCCACCCTCAGCCAGAGGAGGGGGGACTGATAAGGCAGGCGGGAGGAAGCACAGGAACACAGGTGTCCAAGCTACGGTTACCGGGTCGGGTTCAGTCGCTTCGTCCCCTGCAGGCTCCCTGTTTTGACTTCATGCTGCACTGTAGTCGACCAAAATCCTGGTTACTGATCTGGCTGCGCGGTGGAAAAAGTGGGTCTGATGCACATTCGTCGGTCGGTCGGTCGGTCCATCCATCCATCCATCCATTTATGTCCTGGTGATCCTTACCTGCAGTAACTGCAAAGTCGGCAGCGACATCACAGGCTATCACATCTCCTCTAGGCATCAGGTTCTTCACCTTTTCTTTGACTTTTCCCATCCCCAGCTCATTCCCACCATCCCCAATTCCTGCAGAAAACAAGTTTATTAGCCATTTACTGGGGAGCAGTTACTGTGTTGTACAATCCCGACCTACATCGTGAATCTCGACCTACACCTCCGATCCAAATCAGCGCTGCCCCACAGAAAAAACGCTGCCTCCTTATTTGAATAAAATAACATGAAATAAAAAGAGCTTCAAAGCAAAACCACACTTAAAAATATAAAAGCCACTGTATAGGTGAAGTAGCTTTACAAAATAAAAGTGTCACAAAATAATTGTCATGAAATGAAAAAATAATCCAATAAATAAATTAAGTAATTTTCTTGAAACAAAATAAGATAAATATTGTACGATATATTTTTATTCACAGGAATGTTAATTGACAAATTATTTCGTTACCTCTTTAATTTTGAAAGAACGGGCTCTTTACCTGTGGTTGTAATTCCAGGAATGTTCCGAGCAGCGATGAACAGGTCGTCTATTGGATCAACCAGATGTTTAATGTTCACTTCTCTCATGTTGTAATAATTTCCATCCTCAGCCCGGCCGCTGCGCTCTATCGCCAACAGGTGGTCGAACCTGGCAGTTTTTTATTTTTAGGAGTTCAGGAGGAGTGAAGACCAGTTAGCAGGGAAGGAGGTGCATGAGGTGGAGAAGGTGGTGGTGGAGGAGCAGGAGGAAGTGGAGAAAGTGGAGGAGGTGGATAAGGAGGAGGAGGTAGAGGACGTGGAAAAGGTGGAGGAGGTGGGGGAAGTGGAAGTGGAGGAAAATGTGAAAGACTAATTCAATAAAAGTTTTGAGTTATTTAGCTGTTTTCTTAAATTTATTTTCTCAAAATGTTTTTACACACATTTTCTTTTCATATTTTATTTTTCAAATCTCATTTTATATTATTAAGGTGTTTTTTTATTTTTCAGATTGAGTTCTTTGAATTTCATTCTTTTCTAATTCTGATCATAGTCTCTTTGCTTGGGGGGGGGGCGGCTTTCCTCTGGAATGAGGAAATTTGTAAAACTATCTGAATTAAAAAAAAATAAAATTTTAAAACATGTAAAAAAAATGAAGTTTAAAAAAATTTAAAAAACAGAAAAAAATTCTTCAATTTAGAAAAATGGGATATTTTTTCCAACTCTGTCACTTATTCCTGTTATTTTTATAGACCTTTTTTAAAAAGTTTTAGTGACCATTTTTGCTGTAATCCCTTTCTTCTCGGCGCCTCCCTTTTCCTTCAAGTTCAGGTCCTAGCAGAGGCCTGAAGCTTGAGGGTTCTGCACAGTATTTCTATATAGTGTATATATATTTTATACATATACTGTATATATATATATGTTTCTTCAGTAATGTCTTTCTGCCTGATGTCACAATCCGTCGATTCAAAGTGAAATACGCAGTGCTGAGGCATCCTTCTTCTGTTCTGGTTAAACCAGCAGGTTAAGGTAGCAGGTCGACCTTCCCAAGATGGCCCCCGTAATTCCTGCGCCGCTACAGTCAATACAGGGTCTACTCTTATATGTATGTTTATGTAACATCTGACCTGGGCTTCCTGGGGTTTCCATGGTGACACAGGAAGTGCAGGGCGGAGTCAGGGCCATGGTCTTCATAGGTGACCAATGGGATTGCAGCTTTGAGAACACCTGGTGGACAATAAAGGTCACATCCAGTGTCACATTCAAATCTGATCACCTGATGATGGTGATGTGAAGGCTCACCCGTCCTCACTGCTTCGTCCACCAGAGCTCCGTTCATCTCCGCCGCTCTGCTGTCCGTCAACAACGTCACCTGCTTCCCTAGAGACAACAACATGGTTGCTATGGCGATGGCTCCAGGTGGACCATCAGTCTCATCAGGAGGGCTAAACAGGAAACAGAGGAGAACATCTGAGGTCATGTTATCAGAGGTAGAAGAATATCCTGGTTCCAGTTGTTGATAGCGTTCTCCAGTGAGGGAGATGTTAGCAGAACCCAACATTTATTCCCGACTCAAAGTATTTCAGACGTAGAACGAGAGAACAGGAGCAGAAAAGGTCTCCTGACTGCTGAGGTGAGAGAGAACACAGAAGCTTTGAGACATGGAGGAGATCCATGGAGCTCTAGAAACAGTTTGAACATTTGCTCTCTGAGAAACACGTGAAGCTGAGGAACTTCTGAGGAACATCTAAGGAGTCTCTGAGGAACCTGCTGGAATAGGATGGACCATCTCTGAATGGCACCTCAGTGATCTCAGGTTCTGTAGTGGTTCCTCCTGAGCTCACTGAGAGGACGGTTCAGGGCCAGAACCTGGTGTAGGAAGCTCAGTGAGAACCTCTGATGGTCTGATGGGGGGACTGATGCTCTCTCTAAACGGCTCTGGACCTTTTTTGCTCAACGAGCAACTTTGCAGGAGAAGAAAAGAGGGAAAAATATCTTAAGAATGAAAAAAATACATGAAACAGAAAAAAAGGAGGACAACTGGATTCTGAGAAGAACCCAGAGTGTTTCTGGAGGAGAAGAAGCAACATCAGGAAGTCAATCCTGGTTTTTATGGCTAAAGGAACCAGCAGGTTAGAAGATGCCTCTGCATGCCCCCCATGCAGACACTGAAGAACAGAACTTTCACCTGGACCGCTCCGCCTTCTTCTGAAGACTAACCCAGATCTTCTCCTGAGGAACAATGCAAGCTGCAGCAAAAACACGCTAACGGTTAGTTCCTGCAGAACCTGGTGTGGAGTCATTCTGGAGCAGAACCAGAACCAGCTGAGGCCCGCCCTCTGATGACCCCTGCTGGTGACAGGTGAGCAGCTTACCTGTGCATGTAGTTTGTGGGGAACCCGGTTGTTATGGCAACAGAGGAGGCGTGGGAGAGCGCCAAGCAGGAGAGCAGGAGTTCATCTTGGACCAGAAGGGCTTTGATGCCTCTCTGACCTGCAGACACAGATGGAGAAGCTGTAACTGGAGCTCTCTGGTTTCGCTGGTTCTACTGGACCAAAGGAATCAGTGAGGAGAACCAAGGACCATGAAGACCTTGGAGGAACTAGTTCTGTCGCAGCTATGTTCTTCCTGTCTGAATGGATGAATGTCCACCACAGCATCCAGAACCAACATGTTCTGATATAACAGAAGCAGACTAGAACCTCCTCCTCAGTTCTAGGAGGTTTATGATGGTAACCTTGATGGTTTTGGGTCATTTCAGACCCCTAGTGGAGGCCTACCCGGGTCGTCTCCGATGACCCGCTCGAGCTGCCGGATCTTCTCCACCGCTGCCTTGGACACCAGGCTGTAGAGCTGTGGGTTCTGGGTCACCTGGAAGCAGAGCGGGGTCAGCCCGGATTCTGGGGTCGGAGAGTCTGGGACGTCGGTCAGGAACATGCAGCCAGGGGAGTGACTGAATGCCAGAGATGGTTCTGAAAAAGATCCACAACAAACCGTCAGGATTCTGTTATGGTCGGACAGTGAAGGTCCAATGGGTCACGGCGCTTACTGCTGCTCAGGATGGCCTCGATGGAAGTCACTCCACAGGCCCAGAAGACCGGAACATCTCCTGGCTGGAGCTCCACCGGGTCACCGTAGTCCGGTTTGGACAGGTCCTGGATCCCCAGGAGAGCTGGACACAAACAGACAGGATGAGCTGCAGACCTTCTCCTATACCACAGGGTCCAGCTCTCTGGTTCCCAGTACCTGGATCTCCTATGTGAACCGGAGCTCCATGAGCCAGAGGGTTCTGGTGGGTCACCTCCACAGCTGCATCCAGGAGTCCAGCTGGGACCGGGCGCATGGTGACCACCAGGGGGCAGCAGAAGGCTCCTCTGGGAACACAGCTGACAGCCGTCTGTGGAGGAAACCCAGACAGCAGCAGGAAGTGAGGAAAGCCAGAAGCATCATGGGAAACCAGCTCCAGAACTTCATCCCTCTGGTTTGAGACTTAGAATCCTGAGGCTTAAACCAACAGACTGAAAAAATGCAGAATGATTTACATGACATCACAGATGCTTTTTATCCTTTTCCTGTTGTTTTTTGAACGATTGTTTACAGAAGCATTTCTGTTTATACTGGTTTATAGTAATTTGATGATCAATTCTATTCAGTTTATTTCTATAGCGACGAATTACAACACACGTCATCTCAGGTCACTTTACGGTTCACCAGATCATCCAGTCAAGATTGATTCAAAGTTTTCTATCTAAGGAAAACCAGTCAGTTGATTTGCATCGACTCATTGACTCTTCAGCAATCCCCTCACACTAAGCATGCTTGTAGCGACAGTGGAAGGAAAAAACTCCCATTTGAACAGGAAGAAACCTCCAGCAGGGCCAGGCTCACACACAAGGCCTGGTTCTGCTAATGATGAATTCCACGACTGGTGATGACGGTCCCACACAGTTACATCTAGGTGTTCAGGGTCTTTGGCCCCCCCATCATCATTATCATACTCCACCACTGTACTCTGCAGGTTGTCTGCGCTATTTGTGTCATGATCTTGGTGCTGACGTCTGGTCTGATTACTAATTTCCTTCAATTGCCTAGCCCCGCCCAGTTTCTCCGTACGGTTCATGTGATCCACCTGCTTCAGCATCTATTTAACTTGTCTTCATCCACTCATCAGTGCCAGAATATTCTAACCTTTGGTGAGAGTTCTCTAGCTCTCCTGAGTGTTGTTGATTGCCTGATCCTGACCCGTTCTGCTGCTCTGAGCTGCCTGTTCCTACTACCTCAGCTGCTGCCTAGGAGGACAATGGATCTGGGTCGTACCCGGTACATGCTGACGTTCCGACCTTGCTCCACGTTCCTAACAGGGATTCCAGCTTCCTTCAGTTTTCCCTCGAAGCCGAAGCTGCAGCCCAGGTAGAAGGTGACCATGTCTGCCAGCATGTTCTGTTGCTCCGACCCGGTCCTGCTCAGACAGAGACAATCTGTTCACAGCAGTAAACAGCGGATGAGTGTCTCTGGTTCTGGTAACCAACCTGTACTTGTTGCTGTAGCTCTGCAGACCGGAGACGGTCTTCACCAGGCGACCTTCCTCATACACACAGTATTCAGGGATATCGGTCCTGCAGATACAGGAGGAACCACAGGGGTTTGAACGTCTCCAGTGTTCGTTAGGTGATGTAACAGCCTGGACCAGTTTGATTCCATCTCAGAACACAGAACATCCGGCAGAACTAAACTAACTAAGTTCTGTTTCACATAGTGGTGAGAAAGAGAAACATTAGAGGAAAATAATTTGGTTTGATACCTGACGTCAGCATTTTTAGCCAGAGGGGAACAGGAAGGCTCTCCTGATTGGCTGCGATACAGGAGCGGTAAGGGGGCGGAGTTACAGTGACAGAAGTCCTCAAAGTCATCAGCCAGGTGGCTCGGCAGAACCACGACGTTAGCCTGCTGGTATCCTGGCAGGAACACACATTTCATGCATCAATGAACAACTGAACAGGTGGCATCAATGCTGGGATTTAATGAATAAATGTCAATAATTGTCAATAATTCTATAAATCTGAGTCTGATTTAGAGAGGGGGGGTGGATGACTTTCTGAGGGCGGCGTTGTAGAGATTGATGACCGCAGGCAGGATGGACTTCCTGTGGCGCTCTGTGGTGCATCTGGGTCAGAGGAGCTCCTCTGCTGGGCCAGCATGTCATGGAGGGGGGGTGAGACATTGTCCAAGATGGACTGAAGCCTGGACAGACTCCTCTCTGCCACAGTGGTCAGAGGGTCCAGCTCCTCCCCCACAACATCACCCGCCCTCCTGATCGGTTTGTTTGGTCTGCTGTTGTCTGCCACCCTCAGCCCGCTGCCCCAGCATGTGACGGCAAAGAAGATGCTGCTGGCAACAACAGACTCAGAAAACATCCTCAGCAACGTCCAACAGATGTTAGCAGACCTCAGCCTCCTTTCGCCCTTTTTGTAGACCGCCTCGGTGTTTCTAGACCACTCCAACCCTCCCAGGTACTTATACTCCTACACAGTGTCACAGGGACCCCTGGATGGAAACAGGGGTCACAGGTTCTTGCCTTCCTCAGATCCACTATTGGCTCCTAGTGCTTCATGTCTGTAAACCAACCAGGATTCATAGATTTTAAACCTTACCCTGCTCAGAAGTTCTATGAAATCTACTAGGCTGATTGAATAAGACTCGGCTCGCCTCTTAACCACCTTCATCCTAGAGTCACCCTCTTTTTGATAAACAGGCTGACAACCCTCTGTATCCTGCTAACCACCAAAGTTCTAGTTAAATTTTACTTCGATGTTTTAGGCCTTCAGTCATTCTAAGGTTCAAATGAACATATTATTTCTTAATATTAATTATTTTCATTCTTTAATTTAGCAATTGTTGCATGAAAAATTGAATAAATCTCAAACCCGTCTCACATTTAGTGATCATTGGAAAGCTGCTATAGGTTTAGGCTGCTGGAGGAAATAAAGACCACTTCTACTCCCTCTGCTAATGGTCCCAGTGCTCTCTGATTAGGCACCATCTTCAGATATAAAGCAATAACTTCATGTTTTATAGAAGCTGAGAGAAAACCTAAGCTGTTCTGGAGCAGAAGTGCAGTAAGAACAAATGCACAGAGCAGTGATATCTGTGGGTGATAACAGTAGACTGAACTAGATCCACAAACATCAGCAGGAAGTGGAGAATGAATAACAACATAGCTATAGCACACAGAGGCCTGGAAAATCCCTGAGAAGATAAGCCCAGCGACTGCAGGAGTAAAGAGCAACGGTCAGCAGAAACTACAGGTCTTACCGTGTGCCAATCCAGTGGTGGTTCTTATTCTGGGGTGGTTCTGCCTGATTAACAACCGCAGTTCAGCTGGACTGAGATGACTTAAATTATGGACTTGATGCATATCTAGATATGGGTTATAAACTGCTGTTAAGTCTGTACTGCTTTCTGGAATCACAGGGAGCTAAAGACTTGGAGGGGAGCTGCAGGAAAGTTTCTGCAGCTTTCTGTTAATGTTTGAGAGGAGAGCAGATGAAGAGATTAACCTTTGGAAGCCTACAGAGAGCCAAGAGCAACAGGCAGCAACTACTAGATCAGCCAGTAACAGATCAGCCAGTAACAGTTCCCCTTTTGAGCTCCTCCTGGATGATGGAGGATCTTCTCCTTCCCTCTCATGTGGAGCCCAGAAGGTCAATCCAGCCTCCCAGATCCATCACCTTTAAGGGCTGGTTATCCTCAGCAGTGTGTCGCAGTTAGCTTGTCGCATGAATGACGCAGATATTTTTTATTTATGCCCAATATTGAAGCGTGCTCTGTGCTATGTTATTCCACGCCACAACACCAGAGGGCCAATCAGGAACTAGCTAGGATTTTGGGCGTCCATGTGTCGGGTTGACGAGCTTGTTCACCATCTACAACCCCTCATCCAACGGCGGACGACACACAGTTCACCCGTGAGTGTTCCCCAAAGACTGGCAAACTGTGCAAACCAACAGACCGTCGCTCAAAGCTACAAACTAGCGTCCTGCACGGTGTCTGGGATAGAATCCGAGATGTGCCAGGCGCTGTGGACGACAATACAGCCAGAGTTTCTGCCATTAGGTACCAAACGGGAAATACGCATAGTTAGAGCGGATGTAGAGTTGACCAATCAGAGGCCTCCTGTCTGCAGTCAGCTACAGTTTTGGAGACGTGCACCAGAGTGTCTGCGGAAAGGGGCGGGGCTTATCTATGTTAACTGTGACACATCATCGCCAGCAGATCTACCTGGTTTCTGGAGCATAAACCAGGCTTTAGTCCTGTTGGAGATAAAATATCAGGGTGATGTAACAGGGAGTGGACTCCCCTCTGATGTCACAACCCTCGTGACAAAGTTTATTTAAGGGGCTGGTTCCTACTGAAGTTCCTGTTGGCAGTAGCCTGCGACGGGAAGGCTAGCCACGCCGGTTCTCAACTGAAGGCTAACGCTAAGTAGTCTCCGAATCCCTCTGGAGAAGTCTGTGCTTGCTGGACCTTTCTTACGATTCGGAACGAGCTGATTGTAGTGACCGTCTTTTCCTGCGATTCAAACCAAGTTGAATGCAGTGAAGCAAACTGAACAGCGGAGCCCAATTGCTGTTTGCAGAGGAGCCGTTAGGAGCTGCTGACCGATGCCATATTGGTCCTGCCGCTCCCTGAGACGCAGCCACCGCCAGCTAACCACCGTAGCTAAGGGAGACGTCCCGGGCTACTGTGAGCTATAGAATAGAAATTAGAAAATCCATTTATTGTCCCACAATGGGGAAATTCTGCTGCTTACAGCAGCGAGAAGATTATAGAAAAACTGGTCATAGATCAGATTAAGCCCTGCTCTTAATATTGCATCAGATTGATCCAAATCTCTTTAGGATTTGCTGTTGGCGAACAGACTTGGAGATCGGATTTGAGCCGACAGAACCAGGCCAAAAAGTCCATTCTGCTCCATCGAACCAAAACAGTAACATCATCCTTCCTTCTGATGGTTGATAAATGCTCTGCTGTGCTGAACTTTCTGATTCAACTGCTGATGGTTTAACAGTTTAAACTGAATGCTAACGCTCACAGGACTGGCTAGCATCGTTAGCTCCCAGCTACTGCATGCTGGACATGTCGTACAGGCCTTTGTTTGAGCTGGACCCGTCCAGACCGAGACCCCTGGGACCAGCTAAGCTAACCATTTCACTTTCAGCCTCATCGTAGTTTAATGCATTTCTGAGTCAGAATGAAACATTTTGACTGCAGTTAACATCTCTGCATCTCTTTATTCACATTTATCTGCTGCCATTTAAAGGACACTTTCAATGCATTTAGCCTTTAAACTCAAATATTCCTCAGACTTTGAACGACTTTTAAACTCGTCTTTATTGTAGCTAATAAGGGTCTCATTGTATTTTAACCGGTGGTCTTTCGTGTTTATTTTACTCGATTTATCACTCCAGATTCACTGTTCTTTCAGTGGCATCCGAATAAAAAGAGACCCATTTATTTTGTTGGTGATTAATAACTGGGCTGATAGCCACAGTCTAAATGAGTAAATTAATGAAAGACAGCTGGATTTCAAACAACCGCATTCAGGAGTCCAACCTAAGAAACCTGGTCAGAAAGCAAATTACATTTAGAATCATTCAACTTATAATTAATTAGTTTAACTCTTGATTTAAATGACCTATTATTCAACTATAACTTCCCGTTCTAATCATTGAATATATTCATAATCTTCTGGTAATCATGCACGAGCTGCTCTGATGATGAAGATACTAACACTCCACTTATTGGGAAAAAAACAAGGGAAGTTCTAAACGAATCTTCATGCAGAGAAATGAACTGAGCAGAAGGATGGAGACAGAAACAACTAAGATCTTCCTGAACACCTCCTAAAGTTCACCTTTAAACGAGGAGCAGCTTCTCCTAAAAAACCTGAGGGAACATCTGGAGCTTCTCACCGCAGGGATCATGGCTCACCTGAAGGACACAGAGAATCTAGAGGTTAGGTCTGATGTTCTTCTAGACAAACAACACCTTTAGCCTTCTACAGCATTAGCATTGTCCACCTGAGCAGCTGCCCTCAGCATGATGCTGCCACCACCATGTTTCACTGATTAATTGGGTGTTCAGGGCTTTTTACTTCTGGTGTCCTCTGATCAGGTTCTTCTATGAATTTGCCATATCTGCTACAGAGCTGCTGCTAAATTGGAACCTGGACTTCTGGGTTTCCATCATGGAGGACGACCTTCTTCCTGCCATCAGATGACGGAATGGTCAGAGCTCTGAGGGAAACGCAGCCATTTTTTTTTAGGTCGCGTTAATGCTAAGAATTATGGTAGTAACACCTGAGAATATGTTTCAAAATAAGAGCAGTAAATTTTGATGTATATCTACACTTTTTTTTTTGTTTATGCCTCAGTTATTTAATAATTTCTTTAGCTTTGTGCTATTTTTGTTTTTTGTCATGACGTCACATGCTTATTTTAAAACGTTTCATGATCTCCGTTTCCTTAATGAGAATTGGACATCAAATGTTACTTTATGCTCTAAAACTAAGTGCATTTTTAAAATCATAAACTTTTGGTCTAGTCTTGTTATAGAAGTTCAAATATCCAAATGAGAAAGAATTTAAAATGGCTTTTGTTCAGAATGAGAAGCAGACGGACCATTAATTTAGTTAACATCCCATTTCAAACCTTCCATTATTTCCCAAATTAAAACTTCAGGATCATCCATCAATAACATGCTGAGTATCTCCAGACTGCCAGTGCTGCAGTCCGGTCCAGTCCGGTCCGGTCCGGTCAGTTACCTGCCAGGTCCAGATCCACAGAAAAAGAACATTAAGAAGATCCGGTTTGTCAAATTAAAACCACTGATCGGTAATTCCCAATTAGAGCATCATTCTGATATTTCCCCTCAAAAGAAGAGTGTTTAATTTAATTAAAGGATGGAAAATACTTCAATATATATATATATTTATATATATATATATTTATATATGTGTATATATCCCTAACACAAGGAGGCAGATATGTGATGTTGATCAAAATATTTATTTTATTTTAAGATTAGCTTGTTTTCACATCGTGGATTTTGGAAGCAGAGAATAATCCAGGTTAGAAGAATCCAAGGTCTCCTGATGACAGAGACACAGTGAAAAGAAAAGCTTTTGGCAGAAACAGCATGAGTGAGTTTGAATGATGTTATAATAAATCATGCATTCATTACCTCATAATTTGCTCTGATTAATTAAAAAAAAATTATATCACCAAGTTCTCCTCAAGCTCCAAGGAACTCTACAGAACAAGACGGAAGGAACCGAAGGGGGCGGATTGGAAAGGTGCGGAACGGAACAGATACGGAGCGGAGTGGATACAGAGGATATGGGATTTTAGTGTTATCCCAAAAAACATCCTCCGTCTCCGCTCCGCCTGCTCCACTCCAGACTTCCTGCTCAAACCAAAGCCCACAGCCTCCGCTGTTCCTCCCTTGCTGCTCCGCTCCGACTTCCTCAGAGCTCCAGGAGAGCATCTGCGATATTATTATTAAATTCATCGGAGAAAAACATGCAGAAATTAACGCTTAATTTAATCTGACATATTAAAAAATCCAACCATCATCCAGCAGATTTTCAGTTTCTGCCCAGATATTTGTGTTTAGTTGTGGATTTTTGTAACAGGGATAATTAGGATCATCGATGCTTTGGAGGAACTCTGTTTGTTCTCTGCTTCCACACTCAGCATCTCTTCATTCAGGCCTGAGATTAGAAGTTTGTTTTGAAGTTGAGAGGCGCTCTTAGGCATTCTGACTGGATTTCATGAAACTTTTAAGCCTCTCGGTTTAAAATAAATATTTTGATGGCGATGAGAAATCTGCCTCCTGGTCTGTTGAAGGATCAATAGTTTGCATCCAATAATTTAAAAACGGTCCGTTTTTGGGAATATTGAAGAATTCTGCTCTAATCTGTCCTTACTATGTTTTCATTTGACAAACTGTTCCTTTTCCTGTTTGCTGTGATTGGAATTGAGGATCTGCAATTACAAAAACTAAGGCCGTTTAATGAAATGATTAGATGCAAACTATTAATCCTTCAACAGACCAGGAGGCAGATTTCTCATCTCAATCAAAATATTTATTTTACACCGAAAGGCTTAAAAGTTTAATTAAATCCAGTCAAAACTTCCGGCAAAAAGGACCTTCTGGCCTTAGGCCTTTGCAGAGATACTGATGTTTTATGATCTTTGTTATCCTCTGTTATCCACAATGTCGGGAAGCAGTTTTATTGTGGATCCCCAGTTATGGGAATATGCCTTTGACATCATAAGGACATGCTGAATGGTAGGATTACTGTACCATCTCTATTATAGATCTATAAAGGCCTAATGTCACTATAATCCATCTGATCCACAGATAAAAGTCACTGTAATCTTTTAAAATCTTACTTTTTACTTTCAAGCTTGGTGTTTCATGGAACTGTTAAACTTTCTGCGTTTTTGTAATTTTACAATAATAATACAGTTCAATAATGTTAATATTCATATAGTTTTTTTACTAATCCAACCTCGTATATATTATATCTGTCAGCGTCCTTGTATTGTGTGCACCAGCCTGTTTCTTTGTTATAAAGAAAACCTGCCTGGGCAGAAACACGTGATCGATGATGATTAGTTTCAGTGATGTCATATTAAACCAAGATGCATTTCCGTATGTTTTGATCCTATGAGTTTGATCAGATTATCTCTCCTGCAGCTCTGAGCGCGGCCGACCGGGAGGAACAGCGGAGGATGCGGCGCTGCTTTGCTCTCTGGATCAGAGGATTTCATGATTACCTTCAGCTGGACTCTTTCTGCGACCTTCTCTCTGCTCTTCTTGTTTTTACGCTCAGCTGACTCCAACGTCAGGCGGGCGCGCACGCTGACGTAAAGCGCCGTCCCCGCCCCTGCGCGCGCCCGCCGAAGCCTTTCTTTTTCTAACTTTTTTGAGATTCATCAAACAGGCGGGAGAAAAAAAAAAGAAACATAAAAAATTAATGCTAACTAATTTCATATTTCTTCATAAAAGTGAAAATAAAACCACTCAGAGGAAATAAGATCAAAGAAACAGACGGAAGTCCTCGTCACCAGAACAGAATATTATTGTTCTGATTTATGGCTGAAGATTGAATGAAAACATGACAATTTATCAACATCCCATGAATGTGTTCAATTCTTCATTTACTGCGGTAAATATGAAATCATTTAACCACCTCAGAATTATAGATGTAAAACAATAAAGGTTGCTGCTGTGTTTACCTGATCAATCAGCTTTTATTTAACACAATCAGACACATGCCGCCTGTTGGTCTAGCTGCCACTCTAGATCTACATTATTTCTTGATTAAATAAAAGTGAAATAAATTTACTTTGGGGAAAATGTCAAATTTCTGACTAAAGATGTTTTAAATTAAATATGAAAGAATGCTACAATAAAAATAGTGTTGATAATCTTATCTTATTTAGTATTAAATTAATTTATATATGTTCCCCAGTTATGGGAATATGCCTCTGACATCATAAGGACATGCTGAATGGTAGGATTACTGTACCATCTCTATTATAGATCTATAAAGGCCTAATGTCACTATAATCCATCTGATCCACAAGATTAAAGTCACCATAATCCGCTAGATTAAGGCTTACTATATAGTGAACTTTCAGTGAACTTGGTGTTTCATGGAACTGTTCAGAACAGATGATTCACTGCGTTTTTGCTAATTTGGTCCGCGTAACTCCTCCTCCCGCAGCAGCGTGATTGCGGCCATAATTTGTTATTAGTAAGCGCTGGCTGATATTCACAATCCCATGTGCTTTCCGAAGCTCTCTGGCAAAGGCATTCTGGGGATCTGCTCCTCAGTGACCATGGATGATCTACTTTTCAAAGGTGCATTATGGGAAATCACTGTGCAGTGCCTGCACCATCTTTGTTATTAGTCGCAGCTGTTGGGTAGCGACAGCCTGTGGTGACAGCGGGCTGCTGTGACGGCTAATCCCATATTGATTTGAGAGGAGAGCTCTCCTGGCAAAGCATTCTGGGATATATCTGCTCCTCCAGTGACCATGGATGATCTACTTTTCAAGGTGCATTATGGGAAATTTTTAGTCCACTACTTTTACATCCACTAGACGTTTGGACACCCATTTAAAATGGCGTAACCACGTCATAGTGATTAGAGTGGACATTCGGACAGTCTATGTTCCAGAATAGTGTAACAAGAGGAGGAGGAGGAGAGTCTATCCATCAGCACCTGTGGTGAGATGGACCCCTTGGCAGAGGACAACGCTGGACCAAGGCTGGTAGGAGGAGCATCTGGCAGAGTTCATCCTGTCAGAGTCCAGGGAAGAGTGTCTGTCTCTGGGATCATCAAAATAAAAGCTGATTCAGGGTAAAATCGGGCTGCAGCTCTTTAAACTAGAGGTGAGCCATACTGGGAGTTTTTAATCAATCCGATACCAATTAAATACAGGATCAGTATCGCCAATATCGATACTGATACTTTTTACTTTCAAGCTTGGTGTATCATGGAACTGTTAAACTTTCTGCGTTTTTGTAATTTTATATTTTTATTATAACAGTTCAACTAATAATATTATTAATAATGTTATATTCATATAGTTTTTTTACTAATCCAGGCTCGTATATATTATATCTGCCTAATCCTTATGTAATGTTTGTTTGTATTGTGTGCACCTGCCTGTTTCTTTACTTCTATAAATGTCCCTGTCGTGGGATAAATAAAGGATTTGTTAATGTTAGCCCACTTTGATAACACGTTTTAATGAATTTATTCAAGGTCTTAAATAAACTTATGGCTCCAGTAATATATGACATATAACAGTTCATCTGACGGTGATCACTCTTATCTACCTAGATATTCTCTGGATGTCTGAAACGCCTCTGTCAGTGACGTCTGTCTATTGTGTTTATATAAGCTTGTGGTGTTTCCACTGTATTTAACCTTAACCCATACAGCTGTTTTTTTCCTTTACAGTTTAAAATATAACCAAACGGCTCAGGAGCAGCAGCGTGGTTGTTTGTGTGTCGAGTGGAAAGAGAGTGGGCGGGGCCAGGCTGAGCCTGCTGAGCCAGTGAGGAGATGGGAGGGAGGAGCAGCAAACTGCAGTGACACAGACAGACTGGTGAATCTGCTGCAGTTAGTGCATGCAGGAGAGAATGAAAATGATCGATCTTGTTAAACGAATATTGTTTAATATCAATGCCCACGTTGGTATCGATAGTATCGATCCTTGGATTGATCCACCCACCTCTACTTTAAACCGATCTCTTTATCGATGACCAATTTGTGGAAGTTGGAATGTATCAGAGCAGCCCAGCCTAATTCTGGACTTGATTCTGGCAGAGAATCGGTGGGGGAGCTAAAGATTAGGGAAATGGTACAGAGACCTTCCAGTCTCAAAGAGCCAAAGATCATTAATGCAGATAAAAATAAGGCTGTTGGACGAAGGTGTGATGCTGCTTTAAACATTTTCCTGATTTTTGATTCCAGATTAAATGAGATCAAAGTCTAAAGACACACAGATCATTCAAAGTTTTCTTTCCTAAAGATCTTTTGAATCTTTTGAGCCCATTTCAAATATCTCACAAACAAAGTGACATGAAAAAGGACTTCCAATGAAACCTACAGGGGTGTGATTACTTTTGGATTGAGTTAGCTTCCCAGGAGGGCATATCTGGTGATCATGCTAAAGCAGCCTACCTGGAGGCAGCACAGTTGAGGCCTGACCCGGTCCAAAGGGCCTGAGCAGAACCGGCAGCTTCAAACAGTGCAATGGGGGTTTGTTGATAAGATCTGTTCCCAGAGGTCTCAGCAGAAGATGGTTCTTTGGACTTTTTATGGGATAAAATCCCTGAAAAGGATAGTTTTTTGGAGAGCTGCAGAACAACAGGAAGCAGAACCTTTAAGCTTATTTCCAAACCAGATTGGATCAATGCAGGTTACAGTTTGACCTTTGCATAGTCTGATATCGCTGCTGTTCAGCAAAACAGCAGAGAGCAGGAGGAGCTTAGAAAGGCATTAAGAGGAGCTGATGCTGCAGTCCAGCCTCTGAAGATCGGTCCGGCCGGCCATGGCTTACAGTCCGCTGTGTCTGTTCCTGCTGCTGAGCAGCTACGCTCTGGCACGTAAGTTTTTACCTTCACTAACAGAAAGACCCGCACAGGTTCCTCGTCTTGATTTAACTCTTGGTCAGAACAGGAGGAAATCACCATAGCAACCAGTGTCTCAGCATTTTCTGGGCCTCTGGTTGGTTCGTTAGTATGCAGCCTCCTCTTCCTCTGATGGACCTTCAGTGGGACCTCAACATTCCTCCATGTCTGGTTTAGCATCAGTCTTCCTGCTTTAACTCTGAATACATTTTTAAAACCCTCTAAAGGAAGCTCAGCCAACTGCAGCCTCAGCGTCTGGTCACTGAGCCAAAGAGAATAGAACCGACCCAAATGTGTTCGATGCATCTGACTGTTTTTCGCTGGACCTTAACTTTCATCTCAGCTCCATCATTTTAATCCTGTTTATCCTTTTGTTTTCAGAGGATGTCCAGGAAACGGCTTCATGTCCGAGTAAGTTCCCAAGCACAGCACACACTGCATGAATCTGTGGTTCTGACAGGGTCTGGTTCAGGAGCTGACTTAATGCAAGCAGGCAGAAATCTGCTGATGGATCAATGCTGCTCTCTGAACTCGGCCTGTTTGCTGAGATAGCAGCAGGAGCTGATGGACCTATATAGTTCCTGCCTCAGAGGGGTTCAAAGGTGGGCTGTCCCAGGATGACAGGAGGACCGACCGGTCTGTTGACCCATGATGCAAGGCTAGGGATGCACAGGAGGGCATGAGGTCGCCTGTAAGGGTTTGACTCAACCATGCATTCAAGGCGAACATGCAGACACTGTTGTCTCATTGCAGTGGCTTCAAGATTCAAGGCCCAAAGGAAATACGTGTACCAGTACGTCGCAGACAGCGGAAATGGAGTGGTCGGTTCTGCCGGCCTGCAAAACGGCCTTAAAGTCACTTGTGAGGTAAGAAGCAGTTGAGCTGATAGCAGCGTCTATCTGAGGTCCCCTCTCTGATCCATGGTGTCTGCAGGTGGAGATCCAGATCCCCCAGATGTGCAGGTTCATCATGGTCACCAGGGACTGCTCTCTCAGCGAGGTGTCCACCATGGATGGTCAGCCTGAGCCGTTCTACAGCCCGGCGCCTGGCTCCGACGTCTTCAGAGCCAGCATGGAGAAGTCAGTACATAATCATGCAGGAACAGAACATTAACTGAGGATTCTCAGGATCCATGAGGAGGGGTAGGAAGAGCTGTTTGGTTGCTCTTCGTTTCTCAGAGCAGAGGTGTCATCCCTGCAGGTTGGATGATACCAACAGCAACCTTACTGATGCTCGAATGAGACATGTTAACCCGGTAATATAGGAACTTACTCTAAAGAGGATGTTCTGTTTTAGTTTTCCAGGGGAGAAAACCAACCTCATTGGTCCAAGAATAGAAGAGGATCAGAACCAATGACGTAGAATCAGGCTTAGAGATGATAGGACTGGGTGAAAGGCAGTGGTCAGAAACATGGTCCATGTGCAGAAATTTGAGGAATCTTTGCCGCTCCTCATGGACATGGCAAGGACGAGGAAGTCAGAAAACAGGAAGTAATGCTGGACGACTGATAACAAAGGCTTTCAATAATCTGGCCGCATCTACAAGTTTGGGGCTTACTTAAGAAGGAGGACCACAGGTGGACTGAATGGGCAATCAGAGCAAGGGTAAGACAGTAATGGGAATGACGAGGCCAGTTTAATGAATATCTTAAGCAACAGGACTGCAGCTCTGCCAGACCTATTATTTCAGAAGGTTTTGGTTATCTGTGTCAGTCCAGCTTAATTGTGGTTTGTGTTTAAAACGATGGTAAAAAGGTCATTAAATGCAGCGTGTTTCTGCAGGAGTCCTCTGAGGGTCATAGTCCACTCAAACAGCCATGTGGAGGTCTACCCTGAGGAAGACGAGCCTGTCAACATCCTCAACATCAAGAGAGGAATCTTCTCTGCCTTCATGGTGCCCATCATGGAGGACGGACAGAGCAGTCTTATGGTTAGAGTCCCATAGTGACACCGGAGCTTAAAGTTATAGTGGAGGATTTTCAGAAATTTTAGGAAAGATCCGCCCTCTCCACTTAAGAAAAAGAAAGGCACATCCACAAAAATGTACCTGCTCCCAAGAAGGAATGCCTTTTAAACAAGTGTGAGAGTGTGCACGAGCACATTTCTCCAAGTGCACCCTCTGTTTAATAGTTGCTGTTTTACTTTCCAAAAGAAAATCTGCAGTTTCTCCACTATGTCCTTACGTAAGCATATCACCAGAATGACTGACAGTTAGGAGGACCACTGATTTGGCTGATCCACCCGGAAGGAGCATCCTCCACTACACCTTTAATCTAGTTCAGATTAAACCAGATGAATATGCAGTGAGATGGTGTAAGTGAGCACTGAGCTGATCTGAGTTGGTGTTTTCTCCAGAGCACCATCCATGGACGCTGTCTGACAGCACACACTCTTCATTCCAGCCAGGAGGTTCGTCTCTCCAGAGACCTGTCCCAGTGTGACCAGTTCTACGGCAGGAAGCCCACCAGTAGCCCAGTAGCTCTGCTGCAACAGCTGGTGAGGAGCTGCTTCCAAAGTTTTGGTCCTGCTGCAGATGTTCAGGTAGAAATATCTTAGCGTCTGCACCAAGGTTTAGGATGAAAGCAGTTGGAGCCCCTCAGGGTGGGGCGGCACCCTGAGGGGCAACAATCATTTAGAGTCCAGAGGGTCAGGATGATCATCCATCCATCCATCCTCCACCCTCAGCCCACTGTAACCATGGTAACCACAGCCACGGTGACTCTGCAGAGAGGAACGCTGAAAAGTGGACAGTCCCCTTGTTTAAGTTGTCTTCTTGTCTGTCCACACCAGTCCATAAGGTGCGAGGGTCAACGGAGCTGCTGAAAAGCAGCCGCTGGGAGGAGTTCTTCCTGCTGCTGCTTTCTGGCTGCTCTGTGCAGAAATTACGACTAACTTAGACTCTAATTTCCTGGTTTCAGCAACACCCCATCTCCAAACTCATCAGCAGCTCTCAGAGCTGCAGATATCTGTTGGATAGCCGGGGGACACACGTCAGCACGGCCTCATGCACTGAGACGCACCGATACCTCCCCTTCTCCCACGGGTGAGGGTGGATCATGGCACATGTTTCCGTACGCCGCTGAAGGTTTCTGACCTCCTGCTTTTCTGTCGCAGGGAAAATGGAATCTCATCTGTGGTAAAGCAGGATCTTAACTTTCAAAGTGTGAAAAGGATCAGTAGCAGAGGTTTTGGTGAGCTTTCATGATTGGCAGCAGTCCCATTTTTGTTTTAATTTGGGAACTAAAACTTGAAGTCTTTGTCCTCAGATGTTGAGCCCCGGCAGGCAAAGCCTCTACACTTTGATGAACCGGATGATAAAACCGTAATCCGCACCAAGGAGGACATTCTGAGCATCCTGCAGGAGCTGGTAGCGCTAGCGAGCACAGATCAAGGCCAGAAGAGGACCAGCCTTTTCCACCAGCTGGTGTCCAGCATGAGGTCCCTGAGGAATGAGACTCTCAGCCAAACAGTAGCTGAGATGGTACGAGTGTCCAAGTGGCTGACCTTCCAGGCTCTGTTCCAGTGCGGAACGGCAGAATGCACCAGTGCCATCCTGCAGGTCATCTGGACCATAGAGGGGGTCTCACTGGAGGTAGATGCTCTGGTCTACCTGCTGGGTCTGCAGGCCAATCCTGATGCAGCACGTGTGCGAGATATGCTCAGCATGGCTCAGTACAAACAGAGCAAAGCCATCATGTATGCGCTGGCAAACACGGTGAAAAGGTGAGTAAAGGCCTCAGCAATAGATGCGTTTAAAGTTCATGGTCACAGTCACAGCGTTTCCTGCCCTCACAGCTACGAAAACAAATTGATGTTGTTTTGTTCTCCTAATCTAGTCTTAAAGTCTTGCTGCTTGTGGTCTGAAAACATCTGGAAAGAACTTTTTTTTGTAGGAAACGCAGAACATATGATTTCCTCCTTCATTAGGGGTGTAGAAATCTGTCCAGGGATCTGGAATGTCATGATAACCATGCTGGGTCAGATACTTGTCTAGTAACCATAGATTATCGCTACCTTTCAAGGTGCATTGTGGGAAATTGTGAGTACACAACTTTTTCATCGCCAAGACATTTGGAAACTCATTTAAAATGGCGTAACCAATATATAGTAACAAACTCAAAACGTAGGGCCCAGAATTCAAGCAAGACAGATGGTGGAACATTTAGAGTATGCTACAAAACTCTCTTTAATAAAAGCTCATGTATAATCTGCTGTTGTTGAAAACATACAGCGTAAATAGGAAACGGGAACAGGTGGATCTGATGAGGAACAGGGCAGAGCTAGACAGGTGAAGGAAATGAGCAATCAAGCCAGCCATCAGCGCCAAGATCATGACATATAGTGATCAGGGCGCACATTCGGACACGGCCTTGGTAGACCTTAGCATGTTGAGCTTACATTAACCGCCCATCACCCTGGGATACAAGATTTTAGCTACAAATGCAAATAAACTTCACAAACCGTTTAAATAGTTAATTATTAAACAATATAAAGTTATGCTGTGAATATGAGGTGACCCTATGACATCATCAGACCTGTTGTTTCTCTAAATATTAACATGCTAACACTCTCAGCTCATCATTCTGAACTGGAAGATGGTTTGAAACTTGAAATCTGTTGTACAACCCAAAAATGTTGTAAATCACAACATTTAACCTTTCCACATGCTATCCAAAGCTAATGATGCTACTGATGCTAATGCTAGTTATAGTTAGGTTTAGCATCTGGGACCTGATACATAAAGTGGTTCTGAAGCAGCTCTGCTTTGTGGACAGGTTCTATAAAGGAGGAGTAACTCCAGAGATCAAGGAGGTGTCAAAGTTCATGGAGATGATCTTAAACGAGTGCTCGGAGGACAACCGCGACTCTGAATCCCCTTCAGATCCTCAGGAGGAGGCCTTTCTCGTCCTCAGAGTGAGATGTTTCACCAGCCTTTGCAATGTTTCACCAGATTACGGAAGTTTTGTCCGGTTCTTAGTGGAGTTTTCTTTTCCTCACCTGCAGGTTGTTGGTGTCATGGGTCGGGCTATGCAGGACGTCAGTCCATCGCTCATCTCCTCTATCCTGGGATGCATGAAGAAAACTAATATACCGTTATCAAACCAGAAAGCAGCCATCCAGGCCTTCAGGCTGATGGAGATCACTGATGAGGTGGCTTCTTCTAATTCACATGATGACATCACTGTGACATCACCGTAACACTGGCTGAGGCTACTATTGTTATCAGACCTCTGAGTGGTTTTTATATTTGGCCCGGCACAGATTCGGCGTTCCCTCCTGGAGGTGTACCGGGACCCTCAGAGTTCAGCTGACAAACGTCTGGCAGCCTACATGGTTCTGATGAAGAACCCGGACCAGTCCGTCATCAGAGAGATTACAAATGCTCTAAGAGATGAAAAGGATGAGCAGCTGAAGAGCTTCGTGATCTCCCACCTGCACAACATCCACAGCTCTGATGAAAATCCTGAGTGAGCATTTAGGTCCACCCTAGACAGGTCACCAGTCCATCGCAGGACACAGGCACAAAAAGTCACACAACCATTCACGCCCACACTTACACCTAAGGAGAATTTAGAGAAGCCAGTTAACCTAACAGTCCAGTTTTTTACTGTGGGAGGAAGCCAGAGTACCCGGAGAGAACCCAGGCATGCTCAGGAAGAACATGCAGACCCCATGCAGAAAGACCCTGTGTTTCCTGACAGGAGTTGAACCCAGGACCTTCTTGCTGCAGGGGTCAGGCAAACCATCTAGAGGGGGAAGCACAACTTTGCTGGCACTGTTTTCAGTGGGAGGGAGCTGCTGACCCTGAATTATTACATCGCTGGACAGTAGAAGGAATACACGCCTTCCATGGTGGAAGAAGAGATGGGGGTTGAGAGCCACATTTGTTCATCACCCACGTTGAATTCACAGTGTCTTCCTGAGTATCTCTGGATATTTTCAGGCTATCATGGCTGATTCGCCTCTCCAACATTGCTTGGAGGTCAGGGACAGTGGCCCCTGGATAGGCAGACTGGGGTGGTGGTCCCTCCAGCATAAGAAGGGGGGCCAGAGGGTGTGTTCTAACTACAGGAGGATCACACTCCTCAGCCTGCCTGAAGGCCTATGTCAGGCTACTGGAGAGAAGAGTCAGATGGAGGAACCTCGGCTTCAAGAGGAGCAGTGTGGTTTTCTCCTGGCCCTGGAACAGTGGAGCAGCTCTGTACTCTCTACAGACTGCTTGAAGGTTACCCATCTAGGCCATATTTGTTTAGTGGGTTTTAAAAAGGGATTCAAATGTGTCCCTAATGGGAGTAGGGGTCCCTTTACTATGGGCCATACAGTCTCCATACAAGAGGAGCAGGAGTCTGGTCCATATAGCTGGCATTCACTTGGACCTGTTCCCAGTGCAGTTTGGACTCTGACAGAGCTACCATCTGTTAGCGGTGCAGTCAAGGGGGTCTGGTTTGGTGACCAGTGGATTTCCTCCCTGGAGACTTTTCCACTTCAGGTTGGAGGACTTTAGTAACTTGGTGTCCTGTTCACTGATAAGGGGAGACTGGAGGTGGAGATCCATAGACGGATCGGTGCTGCTGCTTTAATCCAGACGCTGCTCCGTCTGCTGTGGTTCAGAGAACTGAGAGAAAAGGCAAAGCTCTGATTTAGCAGTCGGTCTACGTTCCTACCCTCACCTATGGTCATTAATCTGGATCAGGACCCAAAGAACCAGATCCTGGATCCAAGCTTCCTCTGCAGGGAGGCTGGGCTCTCCCTCAGAGAGAGGGTGAGGAGCTGGGTCATCAGGGAGAGGCTCAGAGTAGAGCTGCTTCTCCTCCAGAGGAGTCAGCTGAGGAGGATCAGGCATCTTTATCAGACACCTCCTGGACGCCTCCCTCTGAGGGGTTCTAGTGACATCCTACCAGGAGGAGGAACAGAAGAAGGACGAGGTGACGACCAGGACACCATGGCAGGACTTTGTCTCTCTGCTGGCCTGGAGTGCCTCAAGCTTCCCCCACCAGGAAGTCTGGGAGTCTTTGCTGAGGCTGATGCCCTAAAGATCCAGTCCACGATGAAGCGAAATAATAAAAACAGGAGTAAATCTTTATAAATATGAAACACAAAAAGAATAATGACATTTTCATTATAGATACATTACCCTAAACTCAGGTCTGCCTGGACTTCCAGGATACCTTGACAGGTTTCCTCTGTCTTTTCATTTAATTAGCTGTTTAGTAAATAAACCTTTGGCCGATTGAGGAAGTATCTAATCTTTAATGGGTTCTGCTTCCTGTTCAGTCCAGTTAGTTTTGTCTTCATATGCTTCTTTGTAAAGTAATGAGAAAATGATTTAACGTCACTCTCCTGTCTCCAGAATTAAGGAGCTCATTGAGACATTATTGAGGGACAAACTCACCACCACAAACACTGAGTTCAACCGTTTGTCAAAGAACTACAAGCTCAGCTCCCAGCTGGGCTCCATCCAGAGCAGCGTCATCTTTGATGGCAGGAACACCCTGCCAAAGGAGCTGAAGCTGGAGGCCGCGTTGAAGGCCTTCCATCAAAGCTATGACCTGTTTGAGGTTTGATTAGATCTTTTCTTCATGATGTACCAACAGTAGGAGCGACTTTCACCAACAGCCCTCCTTGTAGGTCGGACTTGAAGGAGCGGGATTTGAACCGACTATCGAGGCTCTTTTTGGGAAGAAGGGCGTCCTTCCTGAAACCTTCTCCAGACTCATAAATTTTGCAGGTGAAGGTGCTCCAATGTTTCGAGAACTTCTGGAAAGGATTTCAGGAAGACAAAGCAAGAACAGGAGACAGGTGGTGGTGCCTTTGGATCCGTTGTCTCGAAAAATGAATTGGATCCTTTATGAAGACGCTTTGTGAAATAAATGCTGCGGGTATCTCCTCAGGTTCCAGAAGATCACCTGACGGCAATCATAAACCACTTCCAGAAGCTCCTTCAGGATGCTCGGTTCTCTGCAGCTCCAGAAGCCACTGCCTTTCTCAGACTTCTGGGAAATGAAATTGGATACATGAAGATGAGCGAAATAAGACAAATGTTGGAGACTCTATTCATGTACCTCCATGTTTTTATCCGCGTAATACCTTCACAGGTTAGACTTGTTTTCTGTTGTCACCTTCAGCTTATTCATAGCATTCATTTTAAGTCCTGCAGAGTTTTGGACCTATAATCATGAAATCGATGAATTATCCAAACTAAGATGATCTAAATAGGAACATTTGCATAGAGTTGAAAAACAATCCGAAATGTGGGAGAAAAGAAATGGAAAGTAATCCTGAAATTATACTTTAAGAGCCGCTGTCGGTACAAGATCTGCTCGGGGCCCCGCACCTTCTTATGACGTCACCATTAGGCTACTCCACTCGGACAAACCGTATTGCACTCGTTTCTTAATAATCAGATCTTTTATGGAGTCTCAACATATCATTACCTATATTTGCTCTTATTTTACATTTTATCAGCCATCCAAAGTAGCCGAATGTAGAAAACAACCATTGTCAGTCTTGAAGGAAAGTAGCCTACTGCCTTCTAAGATAGACTGAGCTCTGCCATTTAATCAAGGAGACACAAAAAGTCTCAGAGCTTCCTCTTCTTTTTATTCAGATCTGAGGTCAGAGGAGGAAAAATGGAACATCTTACAATGACTTTCATGGAGATTTTAGATGAAGAAAACAGTTATTCTACTTGTAGAAAATAAACGGCTGTTGTTGACAGAAAGTTAAAAGTAGTGTAGCCTAATATGGCTAACTGATCGAGCTAAAAGAGGCTAACCTGTTAGCTACTGAGCACAGCTAGCCAAAGCGCTACCCAGCTCACCCCCTTTAAGCATGATCTAACAGTTAGTTTGTTCACAGGAAATAGATTTTTTCGGTTGTGTTATCAATCAGGTAAAACTTCGGCACAAGCTAATGCTACAGATGCTCCTGACTTGGCACATTAACGCTACAGATGCCCCCTGACTTCGGCACACGCATAGCGCTACAGATGCTCCCCACTCACACACAAGCTTAACGCTACAGATTCTCCTGACTCGGCACACGCTAACACTACAGATGCTTCGACTCAAAGCACACGCTAACGCATACAGATGCTCCCTCGCCGACCGCACACGCTAACGCTACAGATGCTCCCGACTTCCGCACACGCTTAACGCTACAGATGCTCCCGACTCAGCACACGCTAACGCTACAGATGCTCCTCGACTCAGCTCCGCGCACGCTAACTACAGATGCTCCCGACTTCGGCACACGCTAACGCTACAGATGCTCCCGACTGCAACACGCTAACGCTACTTCTAGATGCTCCCACTTCGCTCAGCACACGCTAACGCTACAGATGCTTCCAGGCTTCGGCACACTCTGCCGCTATCAACAGATGCTCGACTTCGACTTTTAGACACGCTAACACTACAAGATGCCTCTGACTTCGGCTGCGCTGACGCTTCAAAATGCTTCAATTCAAAATGGCGAAGTTTGAGTTCCAGGTTTTATTCAGCAGCCCAACAAAAGCCTTGTTTTTGTTTAGAGCACATGCAAATAGAAACGGGATAAACGGGTACACCCTCTGGAATGTGGGTCGTTTGGCTTCTTTGTTAGCTCCGTAATGCCCCATACCTGTCTATGTCTCTGAAAGGGCCCGCCATTAAAGGGAATTGTTGGTCTGGCTGAACAGACAAGGTCCTCTGCTCTCCTGTACAGGGGCTGGTGCTGCGATGATAGCGGGAAGGGACCCTTGGATTTAATCTTACAATCTTACTTTCAGCTATGAAGAACCAATCAAAAAGAAGTTCTTGATTTCTTGTTGTAAAACTTCACTTTTAGAAGTAGCAAGTTCGAACATTCAAAACATTTGCTAACACCCTTTCCTCCAGGGGATCCTGTTTAAGCAAACATCTCTCTGCTTCTTATGCACCATAAGGCCTTCTTAAAGCTGACCTCCAGCACTGAAAACGAGATGTTTTTCCACTACATCTTCATGGACACGTCCTTCTCTCTACCCACTGCCTCTGGTCTTCCTCTCAAGTTTTCCTTGTCTGGAGTGTTGGCCCCTGGTGCCAGAGGAGGCCTGACAGCCTCAGCAGAGGTAAGTTAGTCTTTCTCCCTCGTTGGAAGGCAGTTCTGGTTCTTCATGCTTTTACAAGCTCCTTTCTTTTCCCTGCAGACCGATGTGTCCTTCAAGCCTTCAGTAGGGTTGGAACTGATCACCCAAATGGGTGTGCACCTCCCAGACTTTGTGGAAACAGGAACTGAGATGCACAGCAGTCTGTACCATGAGAGCTCATTTAATGCCAGAGTAAGTGTGAAGAAGAACCAGATGAAGCTGTCCATCCCTGCTCCAACGTCCAGCAGCCAGCTGCTTAGCATCAGGTCAGCAGTAGCTTTGATGGGTAACACCAAACTCTTCCCTTGGATGCTCACTCGGTCTTCACTCTTTTTTTATCTTGGTCTCTGGATGCAGGAATCAGCTGCTGTCCGTCTCCTCCGGCCAAACCAAGCCGCTACCGTCGCTGGTAGAAAATCAGGTGGACTCCACAGACTGCCAGCCTCTGATCACAGGACTCAACCTGTGCACCGTGGTCAGATACTCCAACGCTTCCTCCGTGGAACAGGCTCCTTATTTCCCTCTGACTGGAGAAGCTCTGTAAGAGGAGCCATGTTTGCTTTTTACTGAAGAAATCCTTTGGTCTGTGCAATTTAAACATTAACCTACAGCGGGGTCAAAGTGAAGGAAATGTTTTCCTTTGTTTAAGGTTTGCTGTTGAGGTCCAGCCCACGGGGAAAGTTTCCAAGTTCGTGGCCACCATCAGCGACGAGACTGTGAGGGAGGGTAAAAGGGGCCGAACAAAAGTGGAGACGCTGAAGCTCAGCCTGAGGACAGAAGGTGTGGCTCCACCATGAGATGTTAGAAGGAGGTCAAAACTCAAACGTTTGGTGAAAAAAATGATCTCCTTTTAATTCCCTTTACCCTTTAACTGATTTATGAGTGCTGACTTTCATCCGTCCAGGCCTCAGAGCTGCGAGGATCCACCCTTTCCATTATAAAAAAGATATATATCCATTATCCTGTTTATTTGGATTTGCTGATTCATACTAAGATGAGTTTCAGAAAAGGTTTAGAAAAGTTAGCAGGAGTCGCGTCTGACCTGAGAATAAAACCATCTACGGCATTAAATCCTTTCAAGGAAGATTATGACTAAAATATGTCGCCATTAATTATATAGCCCTATATTCACATCCCAGCAAAAATATAGTTTACTGTTTTTCCCCATGATTAAACTTTTCATGGTAAAAGATGTATTTGCTGAGAATTAAAAAAGAATATAAATATATCAGAGAAAAGGTCAAAACAGTCAAAAAATAGACTCTTCGTGTCTACAAAGTAGAAATTAAATGATTAACCTGAGCTCCTAAATGCAAAAATCTTATTATGAGTAAAAAATAAACGATCAATCTCAATGCAAAATGTTAAAATCATAATACAAACATGTTTCACACAAGTTCAGCTCTTCAGAATTAGGGTCAGTCAAAGCTCATCTGACCAGGTGGAGGTTTAATATCAGCGCTCCGCTTCCCCAACGGTAGCTGAGATAATAACCCCATCATTGGAGCTCTGAAATATGAAACACAACAACTAAAACAGCTGCAAAGTACGAGTGTCTAAGTGGGAGCGGTCGCTTGGAATGAAATTATAGTTCTCATACATCTAGACCTCTTTTTCAGTGATTATGCTTCTTACAACATTCCTGTGTTATTTCCAACTTATACCTTTTGTAACGATATGTGGAGACCCTCCTTCTCAACCTTTCTGCTGGGATTGAATTAGAGAAAAGACAAACTCTATCTTTCCAGAGCAGGGCTGGACAACATGACATACAGAAAGTTAAAATCAATCCACTGGATCCTTTTGTTTCCAAAAGCTTAAAGCATCTGTTTCTTCCTAATCCAGGATGTAGTACAGTAGCCCAACAAAGCCTTGTTTTAGTTTAGAAAACATGAAAATAGAAACAGATGAACAGGTCCACCCCTTTGGAATGGGGGTCGTTTGGCCTCTTTGCTAGCCTGCAATGCCCCATACCTGTCTATGTCTCTGAAAGTGGCGTCGTTAAAGGGAATTGTTGGCCTGGCTGAATGGGAGAGGTCTTCTGTTCTCCTGTGAAGGGGTTGGGGCTGCGATGATAGCGGTAGGAATCAAATCATGCGTCTGTGGAGAGGTCAGTGGCGGCCGGCCCATAGGGGGCGCTGGGGCACCGCCCTCCCTGATAAGAAGACAGAAACGTAAAATATATTTTTAGAAATTAACTCATAAATGTCAGTTTTACTCTCTAGAGTGTGTACCTATAAGCAAAACAAATTATATAAACTACATTTCCCTATCTACTGTCATTAATTTGTGGATTTCCACAGACAGACTCCTACCGTCTCTGTTCTGGGGGCGGTCGACAGCCCCACATTTGCAGAGAATCTGTCAATCATGTACTATTTCTAGGTGAATTTAATGGCCAATCAGCTGCCGAACTTTATGGTCTGGGGGCTCTGAAAAATACCGCGCTTTTAACAGGCTTTCTGAACCCAAGCGCCAGGTGCATCGTGTCTCCCGCCAGACGCCAATTGTTTACCTCGGGCGCTGTGCATCGCGGGAAAACCACCATATTAGGGCGTAAAGTCGAGATAAGCCACACGCCAAGCTGTTCTTCGCACAATATTTACCAGAAATGACACCCATCGGGTGCTGTGTGAGAGGCTGCCGTGTCCGGGTGTCTTGCCAAGGTAGTTATCCCTCACGAAGGTGGCCTTGTATCCCCTCGTCCGGATCGCGCAACGAGTAGGAAGAACAACCGAAGCACCTTACACTTCAATTCCAACGCGGCAGAACTTGAAATTTGAAAGGTTTTACGTGCATGAAAGTTGAGCTTTACTGTTTTATTCTTTACTTCACATGTTATA
>JAGKQL010000009.1:40149453-40174258 GCA_018398635.1 Cyprinodon brontotheroides | reverse complement strand
CAAGTATATGGTTTACAACAGTTTTCAATGGGATGAGAACATTTGGACACTGTGAAACAATGAGAGATTTTTTAATGAACGTGTGGAAAAGAACAAGGATCTGTTTGCTTTCAGAGGGAGGAGTAGACACTGCTGTCAGTGACCAGCTTTCAAGCAAACGTTTGTGTTTTATTATTAGTTTTAGATCAATATCACTGGCGATATTCTGCTATAACATGTGAAGTAAAGAATAAAACAGTAAAGCTCAACTTTCATACACGTAAAACCTTTCAAATTTCAAGTTCTGCACGTTGGAATCGAAGCGGAGTTAACTCGGGTTGTTCTTCCTACTCCGTGCGCGCTCCCGACGAGGGGATACAAATTTTCGCAGGGATAACTACCTTGGCACGACACCGTAGCCTACGGTAATTTCACATTCTGCTTACTTTTTTCCATATAGTCAGAGAGACAAACTCAATCCTTTAGTCCTTCATTTAGCTATACTGCGGTTGTTTACACACCTAAAATGGCGCCTTAGCAACAAATGTCACGTGACTGACGGAGACCGATTAGAGGGAAGATGGCGAATGTAACGAACGAGATGCAGCTTCCACCAAATTCGGTGAGATCCTTATTTATCTACCCGTTTGCCAGAAGAACATCCTTGTTGTAGAATATGAACATTTCATGTCATGGTTATTGTGACTGTGACGAATCCACCTCGTCGCTTTAAACAACCTCTCTAACTTTGCGCGCCACACACACATTCCTGTTATACTGTGTTTGTGAGGACCAATACACTCGCGCTGAGCCCAGTAGCTCCATGAACTTAAAACACACAAGCTGTCCTGGTTACCTGCTGGTGCTTGAGGGTGCAATTTTCACTCAATATTTACAGTGGGGTTAGCCGTGGTGTGTGGCGTGCCATTGCTGGGTTCAAACTGAGGCAACGCCAGTAAGCTGCAAGTTAAAAACTTGCTGAAAGCTGTTAAGTATGTGGAAGTGACGCCACCAACGTGACTTGCTAAATGTTTGCCAGATTATATATTTTTTTTATTTGAATAAGTCAATGAATCTGTGAAAAGGAATTAAGTTGTAAAATATTTGTTTTTGTATATCAATTCTGATTGTTTGTGGAGGTAATATATGGACAAAACTGATTTATGAGAAGAAATCAGAAATAAGAGAGCCTTGAGGTGAGGGGCTTAAACTATTTTGTATTGGAGGGCTGTGGGAAGAAGAGCGGCCATTTTTGTTTTCTGTTTCTTTGTTACATTGCTGGTAACTGGAGGGAGGCTGAGGCCCAGAGGATCTTGTAAATGTATAGTTTCTTTTGCACCCTGTTTTGAGTTTATGAGCACAATAAATCACCAACACCGGTAATCCCGACTGAGCCTGGATTTATTGGAGTTCAAAGAACCAAAGAGCCCCCAAGTCCTGTGGAGAGGTTGTTTGGTTTCTCCAATATAAAGATCAGATCATTCCTCACTGCATTGACCTGCAGACACTCTGCTCAGATTAGGTCTTTAGGATGAACTGGTCTCTGTTTCTTTAAGGGTCTGGTTTGGTTTGAAACGTTCTGGGATTTTGTGTTTGGAGAAAATACTCTTGAGTTTTTCAGAGACTCCAGAAACATCTGGGATGGAGATTAGGATGGACGCATTTATGAAAACCGTCCGAACCGCTCGGGTTCGGACTGTCTCGGTTCGGTTCAAGGCGGTGTGTTGCGTTCGGTTCATGCTCTGCTCCTTTTTTCTCATAGAGGAAGCGTTTACACTCCAGAGCAGAAGGTGGCGGTACTGCGACGACAAAAGCCAACCACCAGTAGTAAAACAAGAAGAAGAAGAAGCGAAGCAGCTTAGCCAGGTGTAGCAGAAAAAAAAAATCAGTTGTTGTGGAGAATTGTGTGGGTATGGCTTAGTGGGAAAGAACAGGAGTTGGAAGACGCCAGCAGCACTTTATATAGGTCTGCTGTATGGGGACCACTTTTGCATTTAGAGTGACCTACGATGACGGCGGGAAGAAAGCTGTGGATAAAAGTGCAACAGTGTGCAAGCATTGTGCAACACGTTTTGTTTATGCTAACAGCAACATGACCAACATGTCATGGCTTAACAATAAAATCCCTCATACTCCATTAGCGCTCCGCCCCGCTTTCGCGCTTCCAGACCGGCTGCTCAAAGCAAAGCCTACAGCCTCCACTGTGGCTTCCCGTCAGCTCCTCCGCTTCTGAGTCCCTTGGAGATGGTAGAGAGCATGCTTGCAGATGATTAAATTCAAAGCAGCAAAACATGCGGAAATGATCCAGGGTTTCCGTGGATCATTTAAAAATAATTACAATCCATTATTTTTTGGGGATTTTTTTCATTAATTCCATCAATTTTTATGGGATTTCGGGGTAACAATCAACATATACCGAACTGAACGAAAACACGTGACCAGAAGCCGTGGTGAACGAACCGTGGATTTTGTGACGTTCCCACCTAATGGAATGTTTTGCAATCGACCCCCATTCCAAAGGGGGGGACCCGTTCATCCGTTTCTATTTGCATGTTTTCTAAACTAAAACCAGGCTTTGTTGGGCTGCTGGATAAAACCTGGAACTAAACGCTATTTCTGACATTTTGAATTGAAAAAGCTTCCTGGATGGAAGAGAAACGTCTTCAAACTTGGAAACAAAGTCCAGTGGATTGATTTTTACTTTTTCAGAATGACTATGAATCTTCACCAGCATCCTGCCCAATGTGTTTTCTTTTTCTTTGCAAGAAAATGAAATGCCAACTGAGTGAAATTCATACGATCTCCATTTTGTTTAACTAGACTGTATAGTTAAATTCCTTTCTACAACAGATGGTACAGTTAGATGCCGACCAAACAGCCCAGTTCAGGTGTGACATCATCCTGGATCCGAGCTTTGATTTCAGGGACAAACAGGACGTTTCTTTATCCAGCAGTTCTCCCACATGTCGGTAGCTGTTAATGAAACTTTAGAGCTAAAGACACAAATCTAAGATGTCTTCATGAATCATTGAAATCCTTGATTATACAGACATTTATATGTTTTGACACCGTGGCGGCCTCTAGGGGGCGTGTCAAATACTCTGACAATTACTGTTTTAATGTCATGATCACCCCATAATGCAGCTCTGTGAGTTTTAGCTTTACTTCCATAAACCAAATAGACTGTTTGAAATAGGCGGGTTATAATCTGTGAAAATCCTGAGCATTGAAGCTGTGAGCTGAAGATAGTGGGGAAGCTGTGAGAGTCACCTGGATTACATTCATCCTTACCGTGTAATCTGTGCTAATAAGTTCAAGCGTTAAAGTCCCAGATAGATTAGATTTTAGCTGAACACTAACTAGAGAAATGCACAACTGGCCCTAATAAAAGATCAAATAAGCAAAACCATGAAGCTTAAATATAGCTTTGTCTCCATAGTTTGGTGATGAGTTTGGGGTGTCTCTGCGTTTGAGGTGAAAGAGCCAATGGAGGCTGCAGCATCGGTCAAAATATAACCACCATAAAAACTCCATCTCCTCCGAGCTGCTCATTCCTGACTGGGACCTGGAAGCTGGCGTCAGCAAGGATGTGACCAGAAGTGATGGAGACAGGAGGAGAAGATGAGAGGTTTCACTATTAATGTGACCAACAAGGAGCATCCACGCAGTTGACTCTAGTGGGGCGTGTGAGGTCAGTCATCAAGAACTTTGTGAGTCCAACCAATGAACAGATGCAGCCACTCCCTTTGTCTAAGCTCCCATATTACATTGTCTAAATGTAGACATGAAATGATGAAGGAGATCATGCTGCAGCTCCAGATGGACATTCCACTCTCTGAAAATGGATGCATCTGTCACTACGATCTTAAGGAAGGATGAAAATGTTCTGGTGGACTTCGAATCAGCCCTTCAACTTCCTAAGTGCTTCATTACCTTCAGAAGGCATCTCTAAAATATGGTAGAACATACTTGTGTTTATTTAGTCTGACACCTGTTATTATCTCTGCTGCTCAACATCTCTTATAACTTGTTTTTCTCAGATGATCATAAATTTCAGGTAGAACTAGAATACAGATCTAAATGCAGAGATAAAGAAAATGATCCCAAACGGAGAAAGAACATCAGAGGAATCTCCAGAAGCTCGTTGATGAAATCTTGGATCAGAGAAAGTGGCAAGACTGACATGAAACTTCGACACATCGTCACCAAAGGATCCAGGTTATAGTGTGGATGAATGGATGGATGGATGGATGGATGGATGGATGGATGGATGGATGGATGGATGGATGGATGGATGGATGGATGGATGGATGGATGATGGATGGATGATGGACAGGATGGATGGATGGATGGATGGATGGATGGATGATTGGATGGGTGATGATGGAAGGGATGGATGGATGATGGTTGGATGATGGCTGATGGATGGATGGGATGGATGGGATGGATGGATGGATGGATGGATGGATGGATGATGGATGGATGGATGGATGGATGGATGGTTGGATGATGGATGGATGGATGGTTGGATGGATGGATGGATGGATGGATGATGGATGGATTAATGATGGATGGATGATAGATGTTTTAATCATGTCATTCAGGTTATGAATTAACCTTTCAGTTGTCAGTTATCAGGTATTTCATTCTATGTTTTGTGAAATATATCCATATAACTTGATCCTGAATTGTTTCTTTGATTTTATTTCTGTCTGAAGGCAGGAAACAACTGGCTGAACAAACTGACAGCTCATTTTCCTCTTCTCACAAACCTGCGAAGTAAGAGGAGCACCTCTGACCTCCACCTGCCCCCGCTTCCTGAGAAAATCTTCCTCAAGTCGTAAGTGTTTCAACTCTGAGAGGTGGTGAATAAACATCGGTAGCATGAGGAGTTTCTCAACAACATGTTGGATTTGACCTCAACAGTGACACTTTGTTGCAATACAAGTTCAACAAGGAGAAGATAACCATCAACGTTCCTCTTCCATTTGGAGGCAAGAATTCAGAAGAACTGAATCTTCCAAAGACTTTATCTGTTCCAGTCATCGATCTTCCGCAGATTGGGATCTATATTCCAGCTCAAAGGTATTCGCTCCCGACAATCAGTTTTCCAAGATCTTTGGATCTCACTATTCCTCTTCTTGGGCTGGCCGAAGCATCAACTAAGATCCACAGCAACTTATACAACTGGGAAGGATCGATTGTTGGGGGGAACGACACGGCGGATATCCCTAACTATGTGGCGCGGTACCAGGCTGTCGCTCAGTCCCCAATAAGTTTACTCTCCTACAAATTTGAAGGTATACTCTTTTTAAAGATGCTTTCTGTGTTGAGTTGTTCTGAAAACATTCATTATCATCTTATTCCTGCCTGTTTTTTAGGGGCTGGGATGATATCAGGAAGAGCAGAAGACAATCTCAAGTATCTTCTCAACTGTTCTTTTAGTCACATGTTACTGGACACCAGCGTCAGCATCTTGGAAACAGTGAGAGTGACAGAGAGACTGAATGCTCAAGCCAATTACCAGCTAAAGGCCTCCAGTCCATTAGGCCTTCACGCCTCCCTCGACTACTCTGCTCAGTCCACTTCTACCCTGAATTCTGATGAAGTTTTAGGAGATGGTACTTTAGATGGATTACTCAAACTTGCTTCTTTTCACGTCAACACGTCTTACAGCCACAGCTACAATCTGCGTCCTCGTGATCGGGAAGGACGGGGAAAATCCACCTTACGCTTTGATTCCCCCTTTAGTCACTTTCAAAACACGATCCAAGGAGTTTATGCAAATTCTGAGTTAAATGTCATATCAAAAACAAGTTCCCAAAGTGATGTCTTCAAACATGTTGCAGAACTTAGGTACAAAGATGCACAACTGACCTTGAAGTGCAATGGGGTGTTGTTGGCTTTGGAGAAATCAGTGAAAAACGTATTTGAGCTTGGTGTATCGAGCCAGAAGTCCATCCTCAGGGTTGAGTCTCAGGTTGATGATGACACAAGTAGAGTATACTCACTCATAACTGGTTCTCTGGGTTCAAATGGACTGGTCCTCAACTCTGAGGGTTCCCTTATCTTTGCTATGGGTCGAGGTTTACATAAAGCCACTGTGCGAGCTGAAAGAAATGGACTAACCTTCAGTGGAATGAACAGCATACAGTGTAGCCCAGTGACAATGGAGAATACATTTGATGGAGCAGTAGATTTCAATGGAGCATCCTGCTCCTCCTTTACCAAAATGATGGCTGAGGAAGGCAGAGGGGAGCTTAGCATTGAAGGTAAAGTCACTCCTTCAGAGGCGTCTTTGCACGGTGACTTTAAGGGTCATGTGTACGATGCAGCGACAACAAACAACATGGACCTAAAACTGAACAGAAAAGGCCTGACTATCAGAGGGAACACAAAGGGAACGCTGAGGCAGATGATGACAGAGAACAGCCATGAACTCATCGTCACTCTCTGGACATTATCCCTCCACTCCAAGACTGAGAACTTCATCTGTGAAGATCTCTACTATACACAAAACACCAAGTTCAAGGCAAAGCCGTTTCTTGTGTCACTTGACTTCTCCAATAACCTCAGATTTTATGACCTGATGTTGAACAAAGAAAGTCATGTAAAGCTTGATCTGCTGGAGTTGGATCTCAGCGGAACATTGAATGGAGCTTTCAGGGAACAACACAACATCAGTCACACCTATGAACTTACCTACAAAGACCTATCTGGTTCAGTGAAGTCAAGCACATTGGTGGACATAATGGACACCCAGTTAGGTCATAGGTGTAGTCTCCATTTTGCAGGATTTTCCTCACTATTAAAGTGTGAGGCAAAGCTAAATTCAGAACCTCTACGCTTTGGTGGAAACATTCAGATTCAAGCTTTGCCTTTCAGTCTGGACATCGACTCATCTGTGGAGAGTGAAGGTGAGATCAATCTATATGGGAGGCACAGAGGACAGATCTTCAGCTCCTTGGTGGTTAAAACAGCCCCACTAGCTCTTGCATGGTCACATGACTGTTTGGTATCGACTGCACATTGGCTCCCAAATGGAGAGTCTTCAATGAGCTTCAACAACAAATTTAAAGGTCATCTTACTCCAAGAGACCAAGCTCTGGACTGGAAAGTAAACTCCAAACTTAACAACAATGCCTATGAGCAGAGCATCACTGCTTACAACAATCCTGATAAGGTTGGACTCGAGCTTTCGGGAGTTGCACTCACAGATTTTCTCAGACAAAAGAGATCCAAACCAGAAGCACAAACGTTCAGTATAGCTGGCTTCCTTAAGTACGACAAGAACAGTGACTGTCACACCATTGAGATCCCAGTCATTGAAAGCTTCCCTTCTGCTTTTGACCACATTAAGAGGACATTTGCAGCAGCCTTAGAATCTCTTCAACAATTCCTGCAGAATTTAAACATTAATCAGCTCATCGGAAACTTCAGAGCAAACTTAGATCAGCTGCCAGTACAAGTAAAGAACTTCATGAAGAAAATTGACTTGGATAATCAAGTTGTTGAAATAAAAAGAAGACTTGATTATTTGATGAACGAGTTTTCCGTATCCATGGATGACTTGGAACTTGGTTTGAGCAATCTGAAAAGAATTTTAGAAGAAAACATTCTGCACATAGCTACAGAAGTGCATAACCTAATTTCTGCAGCAGATGAGTTCATCACTGCAGGGCATCTGACCCACAACATAACAACTATACTTTCATATATCAGGGATCAACTGCAGGCTTTTGATGCAAAATACAACATTAAGCAGTCACTGCTCAGAACACTTGATTTCATGGAAGACATAATCAGACAGACGGACTTACGGAAGCTCAGGCAAAGCAGTGTAGCATTCCTGCATGAGCTTGACCTACAATATGGGATCCTGGAGACTATCAAGGAAAAACTGTCTGAACTTAAAACCACCATTGAGGATTTCGACCTTGTCCAGGTTTTGGAAAATGTGAAGACCTACCTCTTGTCCATTGACTGGGCTTACTATGTGGAGCAGTTTTCCTATCAGATCCCCATGTCAGAGATAGCTAAGGTTATGGAATCCATGAACGAGGTCATTCTCAACTGGATCGATGAATATGAAATCCCCAACAAGCTAAATGCAGTGTTAGCCTACTTTAAATATCTGCTTTTGAAATATGAACTGGATGATATTTTTAAGGACTTCATTGATCAAGCAGTGATTCTTGTCAAGGAATGGAAACTTGAGGAAACTTTGCAAAAAATCGTTGAAGCTCTGAAATCCATCAAAATGGAAATTGTTTATGGCAAAATTATGGACTTTCTCTACATACTAACAAGCAAAGTTAGAGAAGCTGACTTCCAAACAGTCATAGATGACCTTAATGGACGCATCTCCTCAATTCTTGAATCGATGAAAGGCTTTGACTACAGTGCATTTGTTGATCAGACAAACAGGGAGATTGCTGATCTGACGGATTACCTAAACAAAGAAATTGAAAGGTATGAGATTGTGAACAAGATTGAGGCTGTTAGGCAGTTTTTCAGAGAAATTCAACATTCCATTTATACGTATCTGGATGAACTCAAAAACACCAAAGTGTCCGAAGTCTTGAAGAAGCTGAAGGATGTGATGGACTCTACATTTTACAATGATGTCAAACTCAAAGTTCAGGACATCCTGGAGGACATGCGGCAACGAATTCTAGACATGGACATTAGGGATGAAATTCATATTTACTTCCAGAGAGTAAGTGACTCCTACAAAAACACAGTTGCCTTCATTTCTGTACACTTTGATAGACTGATAGAGTGGATCAAAACACTGGCTGGGGATATAAAGGTAATTGAGCAGACGAAGCGAGCAGTAGAAGAAGTTCTCGTGCAATTAAAAAGAGCCGAGATTGAAATTCCAACCTTTACTATTCCTCTTACTGACCTGGTAATACCTGAATTCACTATCAATCTGAACAGAATGCAGGAGATTACTATTCCAGCCCAAATAGCAGTACCAGAGTTCACCGTCCTAGCCTCGTACACCATCCCTGCTTTGAAAATAGACTTTAAAGAGATCAAGACCAGGATTGTTGCAGTAATTGATAGGATCCGGGGATTTCAGATCAAAATGCCTGACCTGGAGGACATCTTTGGCAATTTAAAAGTGATTTACCTTCCTGACCTGCCAGACCTCACCTTCCCAGAAATTGTTCTTATAGATATAAAAGTTCCCACCATAAGCATCCCTAAATTTAACCTGCAAGACTCTGGGATGAGAAAGCTTACAGTTCCTGATGTGGTGCTTCCAGAGATTCCCACAGACATCTGCATCCCGGTGTTTGGAAAACTCTACGGAGAATTTAGCATTACTGCTCCACAATACATCCTTGTTAACAAATTAAAGATTGAGAATTCCACTTCTGATTCGTCGAAACCCAAGTTTGTGGCTACGTGCACTTCTATTGCTAAATCACCAATCAAAGCCCTGGAACATACGTTGGAAACCACGGCAGTGCTAGAAGCTCCAGGGATGGAGAAACTACATTTCAAACAGACCTTTAAGGCTACACACATGGCCTTCTCGGTGGATCATGAAGTATCTCTGATGCTTCCTGGTTCTCCTGCAGAGATTTCTGCTAATGCTACCACCTTGGTGACCAGTGAGTTCTACACGGCCGAACTGGTTGGTAATGCAGCTTTTTCATTAGAGAGTGAAATATCTGCAGTTATAGAATCATCATTCAACCACAAGCTGGACTTCCCAGCATTAGATGCTTCCAGCCAGGTATCACTGAAGCAAAACATAGTTGCGAGAGTGGAGTCTGGATTGGTTACAGTTACTGGGGAGTCTACTGGTTACGGGGAGTGGTCCTTTCAAGGGCTTTCTGATGAAGGTACCCACAGAACCAATGGGGAATTTCAAGTTGATATGAGTACAGCAAAGCTTACATGTAGAGGAGAAATAGACTATAACGCTTTAAGATGGAAGCACATGCTCACTGCTGAATCGGCCATTTTAAGCCATATTGCCTTTGAAGCTCAGAGCGAATCCAGAACCCCGTTTGTCAAAAACAGTGTTTTGGTTTTAAAAGGAGAGGCTAACGTTGCAGACCTGAAAGCTGCTCTAACCTTCTCCCATGAGGCTGAATTCATTGGAGATTTGGCTGGAACCATGTCTAACTCTTTAGAGCTCAAAGCCCATCCATTCGAGATCGCCGTTGACGTCAGGAACAAGATGAACTCCAAAGTTTTGCTCCCTCTAAAGCTCACTAGTAAGATGGACTTCCATCATGATTATGGTGTCACGATGAACTCAGAGAAACAGAGAGCTTGGTGGTTAGCTTTGGTGAGATTCAATCAGTACAAATACAGCCACAACTTCACAGCAGAGAACAATGAGAAGCACACCTTCTTTCAGTCTGTAGCAGAAGGCGAGGCTAACTTGGAGTTTCTAACCATTCCCCTCTCAGTCCCAGAAATGACAGTACCTTATCTCCAAATCCACACCCCAGAGCTCAGAGACTTATCTCTATGGGAAGATGTTGGCTTCATATTCTTGCTTTTCGACCCTCAACAGTCATTTGATATGGACCTCAGGTTTCAGTACCACAAGAACCCAGCTCTGCATTGCTTTGAATTGCACTTGGAACCAATCTACAGTGCAATCAATAGCAATTTTGAAATCATTCAGGGTCAATTTGAGGGCTACAGAGACAAAATGGTTAAATTTCTAAAATATTCCTACAATGAAGCAAGAACACATTACCTCACACATAAAATCAACACCTCTAAGCTTCCTCCAAGAATCTTCAGGGTCCCTGGATACAGAATTCCCCTCCTAGGCATCCAGGTCTCTGCATTCAGAGCAGAGATGCCGGCATTCAGCTACTTCGTCCCTAAGAAGGTGAGCACTCCCAGCTTCAGAGTTCCAGCTCTGGGCTTCTCTGTGCCTTCCTACACCCTTGTGCTCCCATCTCTCAGGTTTCCTGTGATTTATGTTCCAGAAACTTTAAGTGAAGTGAAACTGCCAAGTTTCACTCTGCCAGCTGTCCAGGACAGCATTGGGATCCCAGCTATGGGCAACATGACCTTCGATTTCTCACTGAAATCCTCAGTGATTTCCCTGAATGCTAATGCAGGTCTTTACAACGAATCGGACATTGTTGCTCGGTTTCGTGCATTTTCTGTGTCTCCGTTTGATGCTTTGAAAGGGAAGCTTGATGGCACCACCAGTCTGACGAGGACAAGGGGTCTAAAACTGGCTTCTGCCATTAGCTTGGAGCACAGCAATGTCCAAGCCGACCATGAATGTTCAGTTAGTCTTACGAGGAGGAGCATGGAAGCATCTGCAGCCAACTCAATAAAAGTAAATTTACCCTTCCTTCAAATTGAGATGAATCAGGAACTTTCTGGTGGCACCAGAACTAAGATAAATGTCCTGTCCAAGAAAAAGCTCAGCTACATGTTTAATGTTCCTCAGGTTGCATTTGCAGGCAAAGGAAGCGTTGACACCACTTGGGACCTGAAAGCTCAGTCTTCTCATGTGTTGGTGGATTATTCTACTAGAGGAAGGTCAGACATGATGATAATGGACTTGTTTAATTTAGCTAGCAATCTAGAAAATACAAAATCCTTCTACCTGAGCATTAATGGACTACGTACGACTGGCCAGACCTCCCTGTCCTTCACTGTGGACAAACAAGTTAAGCAGAAACGGAGCTTAAGGACTAAACTGTTCTTGTTTAATCTGGAGAACATGGTAGCTTCGGACATTTCCCTACACCGTGTCTATGCAACAGTCCGATATAAGAGCAACAACAATTTTCAGACTGAACCTTTCACCATGGTAGGAACACATGCTGCTGGCGGGGAACTGGATTTGGCTCCTCTCAAATCCTTCAGTGCTTATCTAGGGTGTGATGTTAATCAATCGAGCAGTTTGGGTGATGCTGTCCTTAGCCAGGACGTCACCTTAGCCTTCAGCTCTGAGAAGCAGTCATTCAGCTGGAGTCTGAAGGAGCAGCTGGGATCAGTCTTTCATGGTTCTGACTGGAACATTTTCAATGAAGTGTCTGAAGCAGGTTTCGAGTTTTCTGTGTGGGTCGGAGGACCCCTGGCCTTCTTGAAGTTGATCAAACTTCCTGTTTATCAGAGGAGCCTGTGGGATGTGCTCAAATTTGGTGAGGTCACAAACATAAATGACGTGCAGCTGTTTAACTTCTCCTCTGCTGTTACCTACACAAAGAGCATGGATGGCTTTGATTACCAGATACCTTCTACCATGAATGAAGACGGCGTAACCTTCAGCTTGCCAGTGTTGAGCTTCGCTGTACCTCTCTGGGCCAAAGAGGCCCCTCTCTCCAGCACGAACACAGATATGAAATTTGAGATGGTGGAAGTCCCGGATAATGTCACCATTCCCCCCATCATCACAGTCCCTGCCTTCCATGTCCCATTGACCAGCTGGAACATCGGGTCCTTCACAGTGGACCCAAAGAGCTTGACCATCCCTAAAGTGATTCCAAAGCAGGCTTTTGATATCCTTTTTCCCGGCTTGCCTGTCATATCAGTGCCCAGTTACGACATTAGAACAGAGTATCTCAAGGACAAAATGTCCTTCCTGTCCCTCAGGATTCCACAGCATGAGATCACAGTGTCCTCCTTCACTGTACCAAAATCTTTCACCATCGGAGAACTCACCATCCACCTGGATGACATCACCAATCACATTTCCAACTTTAAAATTCCTGCTCTCTCTATCCCAGAGCAAAAAGTGGAGATCCCTGAACTTGTCCTGAATCTACCTTCAAGCATCTTCATCCCGTCTTTTGGTTCTCTCAGTGCTCTTTTCAACATTTCCTCCCCCATCTACAAAGTTTCCACAGTGGCCTCTGTGAGCAAGAAGGACCTTAACCTTGAGGGTTTAATCAGCTCTCTCTGTACTTCCACCCTGTAGTTGAGGTTCATGGAATAGGATCTGACTGGTACATGAAGAAGCACCTCCTTCCTGATCCCTGTGTCATTTCTCCTGCTGAACCATGAGCTATAAATCCTTATCTTCTTGTTGGACGTTGCAAGTCTTCAGCCTCTGCAACCATCAGATATATTGATAAGATGTTTCAGCTGAATGGGGACGGCAGGTTGGCCCACAGGGACGCAGCGGTGAACTGGCACCATGTGTTGGATCATCCTCTCAGGTGAGCATTGACTGCTGTATCCTGAAGTAGACTTTCTGCTTTTCTATCAGTTAACAGACGAACACAGCAACATTTAAAAGACTGATCTCACAAAATAATAATAATCATTGTTATAACAACAATAATGTTGATTAAGCTACCATATTTTCCGGACTATAAGCCGCTACTTTTTTCCCGCGCTTTGAACCATGCAGCTTATAAGAAGGTGCGTTTTTTCTGTAGATCTTTCCTTACCGCCAGAGGGGGTGAAAAAATAAGGGGCTAATTTGCATTTAGCACTAAAACATGCTAGCAGCAGGAACGACGGAGAACAAATATCCCAAATTCACACATTTTGACATTTATTTTCTGCATTAAAGCTTCCGAACCAATGAATAGACTGGACTTAACTCCTGCAGAGCTGAAATAAAGAGCTGACGAAGCTCCATCTTTCAGTGGAAACTCTTACTGCTGACAAGCTAAAGGGAGCTAGCATTCTTCTTTATCCCTACTCCAGGGACTATATATAGAGCTCCCCCTACAGGTGTGGTGGGAGACAGTTCTGTAGATATCAGCAGCTTATAGCCCGGTGCGGCTTATATCTTTATGTCTCCAGTTTTTCAAACTATCTACAGGGCTGCCAACTTTTAACCAAACCTTGGAGTGAGATTGTGAAAGAATTTGGACATGCAGACCTGGTCAGGGTTAGATGAGGACAGGTGCAGCTTTAGGTTGGAGGTTTTCTGAGGATTTAACTGAAACAAAGTTGTAAAATGTTGATTTTTTTTAATAGCCCAGTAAATGTTACTAAGTAACAACAAGTGGTCTGTAGTTATATGGAACGTTTTTCACACAATATATATTATCTTCTATATTTTGGTTATTTTTAGACAAATAAAGTAAATAAGTATGAGCCCTACAAGAATACTTGCATCTTAAATATACTGTAAACTAGGGATGAGAATTGAAAACCGGTTCCTGTTCAGAACCGGTTCTGTGTGTTCCAATTCCATGGCACTCTGTTTAGCAGCTTGGCGCTAAAGCTACTTCTCTTAACGGTTTCCAGAGCAGCACCAGGAGGCTAGCGCTGGGCAGCACTCACTTACGTTCACGTTTTCTACGTAAGTTGACGCACACGGCATTCAGCGTAAGCAGGTATGACGTGACCAGGCGTAAGTCTAGGCTCTGTTCAATTCATGGGATGCGCCCTTCAAGGCCCCATTACGCCATAGCGCCGGGGGCCGAGGTCTGGCTTCAGATTCCAAGAATCTCTTGTTATGTTGCCTTAAAATCGTCCAGCGCTTTGCCTTGCCCGATTTAGAAGGACGGAGTCCGATGTATCTTCTCCGCTATCCTTGGATATCCCAGGATTCATTGCGAGACCAAGCAAAGGCTCGTGATCAGAGGAAAGGTTACTTGAAGCGAACAGTGGTGCGAAATTGGAAGTTCAGTTTAATATAATCCAGTCAGTGAATAGTTCCGTCTGAAATGAATGAAAATGGTTGTTTTAATGGTTATAGAGTCAGATATGTATATATGTGGTAATGTTTGATTTATCTAAAGGTTTTAATCTGTTACTGATTAAATGGGTTTGGCTGGAATTTAAGGACAGATTCTAATATATCTCTCAGGGTGGGGACTATAAATCTGATAAGAGTTTTTATTTTTTATTGCTGTTTTGCACAATAAGCTTAACTAAGTATTTTTTGTTGTTGAATATTAGAGATTTTGCAGATATATTTTATACACATACATTGTTTAGATTTACTTATATATTTCTACCCCTTTTATAGAATAGAATAGAAAATCCTCTTTATTGTCCCAATAATGCAAGGCAAATTTTCAGCAACAGAAAGATTATTGAAAATGGTCACACAAATGAGGACCTTAGAAAAATGTATAAGAATAACATAATAGATTAAGAGTTAAAATATAAACAATACAATTCTGTAAAGTGTTTTTAACAATATAAAACTGGAGAATAAATAAATCAATATGCAGCTATGGACATTTTTTACAGTAATGATATTTGAAAATAGCAGCAACATCAGAGATGTGCGCAGAATGACAGCAGCAGGTTATTTAACTGACTAAGGTTTCTATCATTACATTTGATTTGATTTGGGCGTTCCTGCTAGCCCTACGGTGGTTGGAATCTTTATTCCACTTTGGACACATGCTACGAAGTTGCTCCGCAGTTCAGGGAGCGAGAGAAAGGTGACTCTGGTTTATTTAAATCAGGGGGAGATGAGTTTATTTCCTGAAATTGTACAGTAATGCTTTTTCATTAAACGGATGCCTTCTCCATTAGATTTAGATGACTGTGAGGAGACGGGTAGCCTGGCTGGATCAGAGGCTGCAGCTCCCGTTCACTGCCTTCTCTGCTTGACCGGAAGCAGGCAGAGATATAGAAAGTCCCAAGCGCGTAGATTCATGTACCGAGCACTTATGCCATGAGTACTGAAGTCAATAAGAGAATTAATAAGGACTCGAGATCATTTAAAGAAGAATCGATAAAAGAATCAAAAAGAATTGATAAGGAATCAATCATTTCACAGAATCGATAAGGTTCAATCGGAATCGTGAAAATCTTATCAATTTCCAACCCTACTGTAAACTAAGAATTTCACAACTGTTTATTAATTATTAGTTTTTTTGTTTTTTACAATTGACAAAACAGCTAAACAATTCAGACCTTCTAGGAGGCTGTAGATTCTATAAAAACTGTGACCTGGACAAAGCTGTTGATGCTTTTAACAATTAGGAATTAACAGTGCTCTCTATGTCGGAGTCCTCCGGCCATTCTTTAGTTGCTTTGGCTTGATAGGCATCCATCTGCCTCTTTTTTAATCCAAATTGCAGAACAGGAAACACTTGCTGCTACAATCACTATACAGCCACTTTAAAAGGTGTTACCCAACATGTAAAGGTTCTTCTCTCTTGTTCTTCCTCTAAGGATAAAACGTCAAATCTCCCGAGGTGATTCTGTGAGCCGGTAAGTCTTCAACTGGACAAAACTTTCTTCCTTACAAACCAAAAAAAACAGAAATGGGAGAAGGAACAGCTAAAATAAGACCAGACGTGTTGTAGGTTCCTACATTTCTGAAGGTGGAGCTGATATGAAGTTCTCAGCAGATGTTTGGGACAGCCCATCCAGATGACCCAGAAGTTAAACCCAGAAGTGAAACGGAACGAAAACTGAACAAATTAAGGATGTAAAATGTTAGATTAATGTCACCGACTGAAGTCTATCAGTGGGAAGAAAGCAGAACCAGGTTCTGACCCATTCGTGGGACCCTTATAGTCGAAGGGTCAAATCAGGGAGCTGATTTAACATGATATGCAGCCTCCTGATGCAAGATTCCACTGCTGAAGGAAAGAGAGTCAGAGTTCAACATTTAGACCAAATCCTTGGAGAGATGAGAGCAAATCCATCCCTCTGGTTGAATCCTGGCCATAACAGAAACATCAGTCTGGGTTTCAATCAGAAATTTGCATCATCATTTCCTAGAATGTTCTTAAACTGGTTCCTCTGAAGATGTTTATGACTTTCTGAGGGTCATGTCAGAAACTAGAAGATCACAGTTCCTCTGTGTCCTTAACCTCATTGGTGAATTTCTCTAATGGTTCCTGACCTCTGCTGGGACTTCATGTCAGCAGAATGGGTCCAGTGTTTCTGTTCTAACAGTTGGTGTTCTAGGGACTATCGTCACACCCTGGATGTCGACATCACCAGCCCGACCTTCACAGACGTCAGCATCCGCTTTGCGTCCCACAGAGACAGCATTACAGCGTCCGCTTCATCTCCATCCGCTGGTTTCCTGGGCCTGGACCTGCAAATTCAGCGACGGTCTTTGTCGCAGCTGCGACGGTCTTCGTCGCTGCTGCACGGCAGGCTGTTCAGCCGCTTTCTGGTGATTTTCTCCCATGTTGCTGCTTCCTTTCTTACCAAACTCTCGCATCGCTTTAGCTGCTTCTTTTCTCATCCTCAGGACTATCCTGCGAAGGACATCAACCTTCTGACTGCCAAAGCTTCACTGAGGAACTCAGACAAGCTGGTCCTGCAGACGTCTTGGAATTGGGACTCCATCAATGATCTGATCACAGGCTTCAAGGACCGGATCCCTCTAATGACCAATAGTCTTCTGAAGTTCATCAACAAGTACCATGTCTCTCACTTTGGCTTCGATCTGAACCGAGCGTCTGTGAAGCTGACAGCTGCTTTGCTAAACGCGGTAGACAGCGTCCACCATGTCGCGTCTGCTTCCCTCACCGCGCTGCAGGACGCGCTCCAAACCCTGGCTGATCTAGGCCTGCACTGGTACCATGCAGCTTCTGACACCCTTCGCTTCCCAGATTCGATGGATCTCAGAAACCATTGGATCGGAGAAGTTACAGGTGACTTCCTAAACAACAGGAACTTCTCTGTCCCTGGATCAGACAGGAAGTTCTCCATCTCAGAGATGTTCCAGCAGGGGAAGTCCAGCATCATGGAGATGATTGCTGACTACACGTTCACTATTCCTGGGACTGAGGTTGTGGTGAATGGAAGTGAGATCATGTGGAACCTGAAGAGGGAAGTTGTAGCTGCTCGTTATCATGCTATGCGGTGGCTTCAGCGGACAAGTACAGACATTAAACACGCTGTTCGGCTGAAGGTCCAAGAGGCTCACAGCGCTCTGAGCATGGAGCCAGGGAACAGTGCCGCCCAGGGGCTCATCACAGTATTACAGTCTAATCTGACTGAGGCGGTACCGAGGCGCGTGGATGTGATGGAGAAGGTGACTGGGAGCACTGCGCCGTACATCCGAGTGAGGAACATCATGGAGATGATTGCTGACTACACGTTCACTATTCCTGGGACTGAGGTTGTGGTGAATGGAAGTGAGATCATGTGGAACCTGAAGAGGGAAGCTGTAGCTGCTCGTTATCATGCTATGCGGTGGCTTCGGCGGACAAGTACAGACATTAAACACGCTGTTCGGCTGAAGGTCCAAGAGGCTCACAGCGCTCTGAGCATGGAGCCAGTGAACAGCGCCGCCCAGGGGCTCATCACAGTATTACAGTCTAATCTGACTGAGGCGGTACAGAGGAGCGTGGATGTGATGGAGAAGGTGACTCGGAGCGCTGCGCCGTACATCCGAGTGAGGAAGGAGCAGGTGGACGTAGAAATTCCTTTTCCCTGGATGTCAGTCAGCGGATGATCGCCTGCGCTCAGAACCTGAGCCGAAAGCAGAGCCTCCTCTAACGGGCCGCCAAACCCAAGCCGATCCATCATTTTATCTCTGGAAGAATAAATAAAGAGAACAATGAGAACCAGTGTCCTAGTCACAGTTTCTGCTCTCCGCCCAGGTTATTCAGCTTCTACGACCTCCAGGGGTTCCTTCAAAATAGGAAAGGTTAGAGAGAACCTGAAGGAGCTTCTCCAAAGCTCACTCATTCATTCATTTTCATCCACTCACACTTTATTAAGGACTCTGGAAAGAATAAGATTAGTAATCACTATTTCTACACCGCTGCTTTGGAGTTAGCAGGTCTTCTTTAGACAGGGACAGAAGCAGAGGTGTGACAGAGTAACGAGATACAAATACTTTGTTGCTGTACTTAAGTACACTTTTTAGGTATCTGTACTTTCTATTCACTTACATTTTTAACCTGGAAGCGTTACTGGGTCTTGTAAGTTTCGGTTTAATGTTTTAAATATTTATTTCCGTCATGTGCTCCAATCCAATGCAGATCATTGGCTCCATCCACATCTAGTGAAAACAAGTGTCATTGGATAATCATATAACGCATAAACACTCATTGGTTAGCTAAAGGGAAATCATCAGAAGCAAGCAGGTGTTCTTCAAACTGATAGTTTGGGTCAGCTTGTCTATGTCATGCTACAATGTGGGATTCAAGAAAAAGATGTTGAAATGTCTGAAAGGTCGGACACAGGCGAGAAAGCGTATCGATGGAGACGGGACCAACAAGACCTCCCTCATCCATGGCCCCTATCTCAAAGAATTTTTAGAAATAGTTGAAAAATAAGCTTTCAATTCATCTTGTGGCATCTGGCTGTTTTTTAAAAGGTTACTTTATACTTTTATACTTTAAAGTAGTTTTTGGAGCACATACTTTTTTCACTATACTTGAGTAAAGAGGTTGAGTTTATACTTAAACTGCAGTATTAATTATTCTACTTAAGTAACAAATGTCTGTACTTTTGACACCACTGCCTATCGCCACATCAGGTCTCAAAGCTGGTTTATACTCAGAAACCAGGTGGTCAGCGTGTGTTGCGAAGTTAATGCAGATATGCCCCGCCCCCTTCTGCAGACACTCTGCTGCACCTCTCTAAAATTGTAGGGAATGCAGACAGGGAGGCCTCTGATTGGTCAAATCTACATCCGCTTTACTCTATGCGTATTTCTTGTTTGGTACCTTACCGGCTTGTTTTGTTTGTCTGACCGCCATTGTGAAAAGCGATTGGTGAAGATGGACCTACTAGAAGAAGCGTGAAATGCTGGAGAACGCTGGAACCCTTTTTCCTCCTGGATCGCCGCTCTTTTTGGCCCTCCTGTCCCTCCACGTTGTCACACAAACTTGCCCCCGTTTCGTCACCTTCCTCGACCATATCTAGACCCACAGCTAGTTCCTGATTGGCCCTCTGGCGTTGAGGCGTGGAATAACACATATAGCGCAGGCCGTGTTTCAATATTTGGCATAAATCAAAAAATATCTGCGACAAGCTCACTGCGACACACTGCTGCGGGACGATAACCAGGCCTTAAGACACAAAACAAAGATGGAGTCCTGCCCGCTGTAACTCTCAGAACCCACTGTCAGGCTGATCCAATCAAATTGTCAGGGCGGGCTTTATCGATGATGACAGATGATCAACAGTAGCGTAATCAACCATGTGACCAAGCGGCGGGTGACAACAACAATGGCTGCCGCTGGAGGAGAGTTGAGGTGAGTAGATTCTGCTATTAGGTCTGTTCTAGAAGATATGGGCAGCAAATTAATTTTAAGAGGAACACGCGATCAGGCTCATCTTCTTATTCTGGCGTGCAACTGCGGCTTTGATTTAATGGACAACAACTATGCTCTAAACAACATACGTCACGCACTCCGTTGCTCTTATTGGTTGGCAAGGTCTATCCAATTGAGTGCAGAGGCATTTTTTCCTGGTTCGTTTCGAAAACCGCCCCATAATCACAGCTCTATGGAGCAGCATCGGGCTTTCATTCTGACTACCCAGAGGTGAGTGGGACTACGTCATCGAGCTACGATAACCAGGCCTTAAGACACAAAACAAAGATGGAGTCCTGCCCGCTGTAACTCTCAGAACCATTGCGTGAACAGGCTGGCTGTGCTGCAGCGCCATCTTGTGATGCAACCATGTCACATCCTTCCACCAAACTTTCCCGTCTGATCTGCAGGGTCTCCAATGCTAGATGCTGATGGAAACACTCCTTTCATGTTCATTCAATCGACAACTAACAGTTCCTTTCAAAAAGTTTTCACTCCCTTTCAGCCTTTCCAACCCCTAACCTTTAGTGATAAGACATCTGAAGCCAGTCTTCCAGGCGTGTGTCAAGTAAAAAGGAGGCGTGTCTAATGAAGCCCCTCCATGTTTCTGCCGTCTTTGGAAAAGCTCGTGAGCGGAAACAAGCAATGCCTCACTGCTGTCACTGTTTCATTTCACATATCAGATTTCAAAATAAAGGCGCAAAGAGGCGTTCTGCTTGTTGTAGGTAGTTTTATCGAGTATCAGCAGAATAATCCAAGCAGAATGGTTTAAAAAATGGAAGATTTCATCCATTTGGCAGTCATTAGAAATGACTCGAGACTAGGTTTGATAAGTAATGTAACGTTTGAACATGGACTCCACTGTGAGATCAATCAGTCAATCAATCAATCAATCAATCAATCAATGAATCAATCAATCAATCAATCAATCCAATAAAAACACCTTACCTGATTCGGCACTGCAGACCCATACATGTCATATTTTGAATTATCAAAGCATTGTTGTCACATGTAATTCATGACAAATTCAACCCTTCGATTTCAGGGCAAACTCCTACATCCAACGCCTCTGTTGCCTTAAACCAGATACTGTAAAAAATGTCTTATTCTTTAATAAAAACCACCCTAACTCACCCACTAGAAATTCAGCATTTAGTTGTTTGATCAATAATAATCTGACAGAGAGAGAAACCGGCTGGATGCTGTTGGATGAATGAACTTCTGTTTGAAATTTTAAAGGATTTCCAAGAAAAAGATCATTTAAAAAACAAGATTTTCATGAATAGAAAACATTTAAATCAGCAGAGGAAATAACATAAAACAACAGTCAGCATTTTAGGAAGATTATCTGGTGGTATAAATAATTTAAATTGGACAATAGTGCAGACATTGATGTTTTCTGATTTTAGAAACCTGAGGGCTGTGTATGTGCTGCAGCATGAATGGATGAATGAATGAATGAATGAATGAATGAATAGTGAATGAATGAATGAATGAATGAATGAATGAATGAATGAATGGATGAATGAATGAATGAATGAATGAATGAATGAATGATTTGGGTTGGAAGGCTTCCTGGTACCATCACTACTAAACTTCTAGTGTCACCAGGTTGTTACCAGAGTTCTCAAACACCTTTCTGAATGCTCTGATGTGAGCAGAAGCAGTGAATGGCTCTGAGCGCCCCCCACAGGAGGAGGAGGGTCCTGCATGTTGGGTGATGAATAAAAGATCATCTGATTGAAATAAAACACTGCCTCCAAAACATTTGAAGCTATTTTTAATACCATTTTATTTCAAATTGCTTGGCAGATCTCGTGGGTTCATCAGGTTTGTTAAACCTCAGGGGTTAAGAAGCAGCTCTAGACTGATTGACACCCATAAATAACCCTTTAATGCGTTTATCTACATTTCAGGGCCAAAAGGTTTCGATTTGGACCAGAAAGGATTTTTTACTCAAGCTGAGGGAATGATTTCTACTGTTCATCCTTACGATCAGAGCTTTTATTCAAGCTAAAGTTCAATACTGATAAATACTCAACTTGAGCTGACCTCAGCCATCCAGGTCAGAGTCGTTCCAAAAGAGTTCAGAATCAATCCACTAGGACTTTGTTTCCAAGATTTGAAGATGTTTTACCTCTTCCATCCAGGAAGCTTTTTAAATTTCAAAATGTCAAAGAAATAGCTTTGAGTTCCAGGTTTTTATCCTTGCAGCCCAACAAACACCTTGGCTTTAGTTTAGAAAAATGCAAATAGAAACGGATGAACGGGTCCACCCCTTTGGAATGAGGGTCATTTGGATTCCTTCTAGCCTCACAATACTTTATACCTATCTATATACTACTCATTCTCATGACAACTCAACGAGCTGACCTCCCTCTCATCTAATGAAAAGGGTTTTAATCCATCCTAGCGGCTTCATTAATTTACACAAACATCATGGGTTTCACGACACCAGGAGTTCATCATGGAAATGAATATCAGTTTGGTTTTAATATATTCTATATTATGAATAAAGCTTTTTATTCAAGGAGTAAACTAAAATCCTAGAAAGTCTTTGGAAAACTTCTTCCCGGAGGAGAAAAGCAGGGAGTGTCCTTGCTCATGTCCTACAGTAGGGGGCGCTCTGCTCCTTCAGGATTCCTAGTTTAAAACTAAAACTGGACCTCCTTGTTCCACAGACAAAAAGGAAACCTGACCGCAGGAAGCTATTTAAGACCATCTGACCCCTAATACTTCATTATGTTAAAGATGTGTGTCTGCACATGGAAACTCTATCTCTCTGGTTTCTGCTTTCCTGAAAAGAGATCACTCAGGATAAACTCTTTCAATAACATTTCTTAAATGCATTAAATAACCATGGAGACACTGAAAGCAGATTCCTGATAGAAATTATAATCTTACTCAGATCAGAGAAGTTGCTCAGAGTTACTGAAAGCAGCTGCTCACCTCTCAGGAAGTGGCTTCGATTAACAGTTAAAGAAGCATTTTATACATCTCCAGTCTGCCACATCATGACATCATCCTATCATGACATTAGGAATCCATGGCTCCAGCCTTATCAAAATAGGACTTCGCTCTCATTCTATTTCCAAATCTTTGCCACGTGCAGAATGAAGATTATATCCAGACAGAGAAACTGTCCTGATTACATTAAACTATTGTGTAAAAGATCAGTTCTGACACAGAAGGCAGGTATTATTAGGTCAGTTATTAGGGTATTATTACTAAAACATCATTGTCTTTCTGATATCAAAAATTCCGAGGTCATCCTAAACGCAACAGCCTGGTGTCGCGCCGCCAGCCAATCAGAGAGCAGCAGCGTGAGGAGACCGGAAGCAGCGTTTAGAACCATCGAAGCTCTGATGTTTAAGGTAGATTTTTAATTCAGATTCATTCTCTGCGTTTCATCAGCAACTTCTATTGGACATAGATCTACAAACACGGCTTCTCTCCAAAAAACATTCCTGTTTGGAATAACGGATCCTGATTGGTCGGCAGAAGGTCAGTGATGGAAAATCATCTGCTCAGTTTTTTCCCTTCATGGATCCAGAAGGAAACTTTATTAACAAACAGCTGAAATAATTTAGATCCAGAGTTAAAATGATCAGACTTTCCCCCAATAATGACGTCATTAAAGGTTTTCACATCTAGAATAATAGATTTAGCAATAAGATGTTAAGGAATTTCCTCTTAAAACAACTTAAATTAGAAGATATTCAATTTTAAAGGATTATTAAAATAAAAACTAATTAATAATTGACCTTCTGCCTCCAAAGCTAAAGATGCAAATAAGAATAATCATTTAAATATTTCCAACCAAATGATTTCTGACATCAAAGTTTAGGTTCGATACAGAATATTGTTTTTACATTTTGTGTGAAAAACCTTGAGAGTTTGAAACATTGATTCTTTTTTAGGAATTTATTTTTAAATTCTGGTCAGATTTCCTAAACTGGCTGAACTGGGGAGTAAAAACATGGCTGCCCAGTGAAGCAGTGGGTAGCTCTGCTGCTGCAGCCAGAAGGGTTCTGGGTTTGATTCCCAACCTGGGGTCTTTCTGCATGGAGTTACCATGTTCTCCCTGAGCGACTTCCTCCCACAGTCCTAAATCATGACTGTTGGGTTAATTGGCTTTTCTAAAGTCTCCTTAGGTGTGAGTGTTTGGTTGTCTCTGTGTTTCCCTGACATGGACTGGTGACCTAACCCACTGACAGCCAATCAGCAGCCCGATGGCTGACGGATGGAAGATGGATGGAATGGATGGATGGATGATGGATGATGCCTGTGAAGTCCTACTCCACCTAGTCAGAATATGAGTCTGATACCCATAGAGCCAGATTATGGGGCGTGAAGTTCTTGAACGATCCAGGAAAATTTCTGCACCTGAATGGATAATGATGATGATATCGATGGATGGATGGATGATGGATGATTGATGGATGGATGATGAATGGACGGATGATGAATCGACGACGATGGACGGATGATCGGATGGATGATGGATGGATGGATGATCGATGGATGGATGATGGATGGATGACGATCGATGGATGGATGATGGACGACGGATGATGGATGGATAACAGATGGATGATGGATGGATGATGGATGGATGGATGATGGATGGATGGATGATTGATGGATGATGGATGGATGATGGATGA
>JAGKQL010000009.1:40100193-40144486 GCA_018398635.1 Cyprinodon brontotheroides | reverse complement strand
TGGATGGATGATGAATGGATGATGGATGGATGATGGATGGTTGGATGATGAATGGATGATGGATGGTGGATAGATGGATAGATGGTGGCTTTGAATATTTGATGGATGATGGATTTCTGGATGATGGATGGCCGGGATGATGAATGGATGATGGATGGTGGATAGATGGATAGATGGGTGTGACAGCCATTTATTTTGTTGATTCACATGTATTTATTTAAAACATTTAGAAACATTTTTCAGGATTTAGGAATTTTTAAACTTTTTTCTGTTTGGAAAATAACTTTTGATTTTTTCTAATCCAAACCGCCGTCAGACACGGATTATTTAGATGGCAATACAAGTGATATTACGTAATTATAAACATACATTATTTGATGGTCTCTCTTTTTAATTTGCTGGATTCATAATCCACATCCATTGTTCTGCCAGCTCACTGATTATCTGCCGAAGATGTGTTAAATTGAATCACATTTCAACAAAATGCCAGTCAGCTGTGATTGGTCCTGAGCCAGACCTCAGCTGACACCAATCAGAGCGCTGGGTTTTATTTTGAAGGCGGATCTTCTCTGCCGCTAAAGCTGAAGGTCCAAACCGATTTAGTTCTGAACCAGATTTTTCTGCTTCTCTCCTTGGCTACTGAAATTGATAAAACCGGTGATTACAGGAAAAGCGCTTCATCAGTTAGCAGGTAAACATTGACGCCTCAAAGCATTATGCACCGGTGGAGCAATGAATCAGGATCCACATGCGAATATCTTTAAATCCATTATTTCATTTAAAGTTTAAAAAGCTTCTCCTATTGTTAGCTGCTCTCAAAAGTTCAAAGTTTCTGAAAATAGACTTTAAACAGCATAAATTTCAGCTTTTTCTTCTAGTTTAATTCTACTCCCATTTTAGAAAAAAAAATTGGATCAAATTTAAGGAACAGAGAGGAAGTTAGTCTGAATATCTGGATGTCCTGGTTCTAGTTTCAGAGAGTTTGTGTGCAGCACTGGGACTCCAAATGTACTTGGACAGACTGGGACTGGGACACCCATAGACTGGGACCCCAACAGACTGGGACAGGACTGGAACTGGGACAGACTGGGACAAAATTCGACTTGGACCCGACTGGGACCCAACGAGACGAAGACAGACTGGGGACTGGGGAATCTCGAGCTAGACTGGGACTGTGTTGGGGGGGGTCTGCTGGGTTGTCCTCCACCATGATGTTGTTTCCTTAGTGTCCTTTGAAATAAACTGCAAAGCATTTTCTAATGAAGTTCATTGATTGATCCAGTGGAGCAGGAAGCTCCTCCCCCTGACGCTGTGACGGCAGGTTCTGCCGGAAGGGACGCCTACTTGGCTCCGCCCAGACCCCTCTGAGGACCACATAAATGGAGGTTCTGTTTCTCCCCTGCAGCACCTGTGATGGAGAAGGAGCGTCCAGGCAGGGTAAATTTATCTACTGCAGCGAGCCCATGAGGTTCTGTGCTGCCTTCCACCCCCAGGCCTGCAGACGCTGCCCTCACCCCAGGTGAGTCTTCTGGCCCGAGACCCGGGGCTGCCTTCCTACTCTGGGGTTCCGCTGGGGATCACTGTAGGACCTAAACCTGGAGGACATGAAGGGGTCTCTGTTGTCCTCAGGTAACCCCGGGATGGTGGAGTTCTACCGGAGCTTCATGCAGACGCCCGCACGTTTCTGCTGGGACGTCCAAAGTGGGCCGTGGGAGCCAATGCCGGCCACTGTGCGTCACCTCCGTGACTCCATGCGGACATCGTAGAAGGTGGCAGTGAGCAGCTTTTCTTTCAGACTTTCCTTCCAGCCCAGCACCTGGAGAACCAGCGTGGTCTCTCCTTGTGGTTCAGACGCCTCGGCGGCAGCGTAAGCCGCCATCGCAGTTCCGGTCTCGTATGGCGTCCGTCACAACACAAAGTGCCGTTCAAATCGTACCAACACGCTCCTGCGAGGAACTGCCTTGGTTCTTGCTGGACACTCCATCGCGCTGCTAAGCATGATCCTGGAGATGATGAGAGGGACCGAGCTGAAGGTACCCTCCATGACCCAGCACCCAGACCTGGACTCGCCTAGGGTGCATGCAGCTACTCCTTCCGCGGTTCTGCCCTGAAGGCATTCTGCTCTGTGCTGGCGTAGGTTCTGAAGGCCGTGCTGCTGTTCCCCACCATCGAGCGGATACGGGCCCAGAGCCCCCAGGGGAAGGTGCATGACCCCCTTGATGTGTCAAAGCTGCGCTACCTGCTCGTACCTTCCGCGCTTCCTGCTCCCTCTGCTGCCGCATGGCGTCATGGCGCCGTGCTCGTCAGGCTGATGTTCAGCAGCATCCCCGATCTGGACTCGTGTGTGCTCCAGCCTTCGGTGGAGATGCTGGGTTCAGTGAGACTGTCCAGGTAACACATTATTGCTCAGACTGACTCCACAGATTTAACTTTGTTTTCATCAGAGAAAAGCAGCTGATACGCTGAACTGTTCTTGACATCCGAGCTGTTCTCTACATCCAGACTGTTCTCATCCAGACTGTTTCTCAGCCAGACTGTTTATACGCATCCAGTCTGTTCTCTACATCAGTCTGTTCTCTGCATCAGACTGTTCCTCTGCTTGGTTTTATATACATCAAGACTGTTCTCTACCATCCAGTCTGTTCTCTACATCCAGTCTGTTCTCTACATCCAGACTTCTCTGCATCCAGACTGTTCTCTTACATCCAGACTGGTCTCTACAGACTGCGACTGTTCTCTTCAACACCGCATCCAGACTGTTCCCAACCAGACTGGTCTCTACAGATTGTCTCTACAGACTGCTCTCTTGCTATCCAGCTCCTCGTTCTCTGTACAAAAGAAAACTATTTGGTTTTATTTTATTGGCTCCTCAGAAAGCAGCAGAAAAAGATTCCAGTTCTATTTTATTTTATTGCCTAGTTGAATGAAAGGCTTTTCATGCACCCCGACCACTAGTATGGAATCAGCTTATTTAAGGGCGGACGCATCCAGTGGCTCCTACTCTACTAGGTGTGGGGTTTTGGGATCTGCCCCACGGGCGGAGCCAAAAACAGAGGCCCTTTAGAGGCTCGTTAAAGTATTCACGAGGATGATGAAGAGCCGCTTCTTCATCATGGGGTCAGATAACGCCGAAGACAAAGATCACCTAGAAGTTCGGGAACAGAAGTTTACCGGCCTTTTACAGCAAAGTAAATCAAATCACTTATGAAATAAATCTAGCCAATCGTGAAATCCAGCCGTGAGAACCCATTCCCGCATCCTACAGGAAAATACCTAAAACTTGCTAGAGACACGTTTGATTAGGTGGTGAACCCGCGTTCTGCAAAATGACTCGCTGTAGAAGGTTTAGTGGTTCTGCCTGAATTTTCCTCGTTCTGTTAGGAACCAGGTGACCCGCCTTCATGGTCGTAGGCTCTTCTGATCTTTCCAGAACCTCCCAGTGCGCATGTTCGCCTGCTTTCTGTTTCGCTGCAGCAGTGAACGCTTTGTACCTAGGAGGTCAGGAAATGCAGGATGGTTCTGGAGAGAGACAACGTGACGATCCAGAAGAACCTGGACAAGGTGAGAGTACATCTGTCCTCCTTTTTGGAACCAGAGGAGTGTGCCTCCGCGTTCGCCCCTGGCGACTCAAACACTTCCTGCTCCTCAGCTCCTCATGTTTTGACACGGAGTGTCGAATCACTGCGCCCCGGCTACCTAGCTTGCCAGGACATCATACAGAGTGATTTCCCGCCATGTGGAGTATTCTCGCGAGCTGTAGAAGCACCTTGCCCTTGGTACTTACCAGGTCTGGAATTTGGCTCAGGGGATGGTATGGCGGGACACCTGGTGGGATCTCTCGAGGGATGAGGGCCAGTATCATAAAACCTTGCCAGACAAAACCCAGGGGGAAATACCCAGGTTCTACCCATTAGGACGGCAGACCGGTCCGGTCCGTCCGGGTTCCGCCCGTGATCCGGAACATTTCCCTGCTTTTAGTTCTGTTGGTCTTTAACAAACCTACGGAAGCCCAGCAGGGACACTAATGAGGAGCAATTATCAAATCATTGTGATTATTTAATGTTTAGATCATTTATTCCTTATTTTAATATAATTGATTATAAAAAGAGGAAAATAAAACGCGTCTGAATATTTATTAAAAAACGGGTCGTTTACATCCAACATGGCTGCCTGAGAGGAAGAGCCTCATCTGACCAGAACCCAGCAGGGACTGATCCTCCTGGTTCCTCCTTATCCTAGGTGTGTGTGATCCTGTTCAGGAGTATTTAAACCCCAGAGGGAACCCTGGAAGTCATTATGAACCACTCTAAACCCCCTAACCCACTTTCATGTAGTTCCGTAATGTCTCCTGTAGGACTTTCGTGTCAAACAGAACCTCCAGGTCCAGTTTCTACAGAATCTCATCAGTGAGAATCATAGAAAACCTGAAAACTGTCAGTTAAATTTTTCACTTCCTGTCATCCATCCAAGGTTCCTGTGACCTTTGGATGGATCCCTACTGGTTCTGTAGGGATCCTGCATCAAAGCAAAACACGGAATGGTCCAAAGTGTCATTGTTACTTTGCAGCATTTCAGCGCTGCCGCCTCCGCGTTTTCTTCTTCTTAATGTCGTCCATAGCAATTCCCCCTGCTCAGGCAGACCAGCAGGGGTCTGTTTATCATCTAGCAAAAGCTCAGGGATCCGTTCCAGAAAAATTCTCAAGAACCTTGCTGGGACCGAAGAAAAAACGCAGACCCGGATCCTTGTCTCTGAAAATGACTCGGACCAAATCTGTAAAACAGAAAATTCAGTTATTGGTCTGATGTCTGGTTCTGACCCCAACAGCTGCTACCTTCAACAGAGAAACACTGAATGAAGTAAACAGAACCTTCCAGCTTTCAGAACCAGCCGGCCTGAATCTCACAAAGTCAAATATAGATGATTACAAAATAAAGATTATTAGGAAGAGTTCTGACCCGTCTGCCAGGGTTCCAGACCCTCTGACCAGAAACCTGGGTCTCTTTGGTTCTGAACATCTCCTCTAGAGTCTCTTCAGTTTCAACTGCGTCCAGAAGTTCAACTGCATCAACACCATCTTGATGCAGCTACCAGGCAGTACCCTGGGTCTGGTTCTGGATGGGTTAAAGGTTGATCAGAGTCTCCTCCTCTTCTGGCTCGGTTGGCCCGCTGGCCGTCTGTTCCGTCAGTAGAGGAAGAGGCGGTTCTGTTGGACAGGCGGGGACCTGCGGCATGGCGGGTCGGTCTATGGGATGGAAGAGGAAGCAGTAGGCTCCTGGCTGGCAGCTGTTCTTTACACTCAGAGCCAGGTCCGACGGAACCACCGGCTGCAGAACCCCGTCCATGTAGACGCTCAGCGTGTAGGAGTCTGAACAACAGAGACACATTTGGATCAGAACCACAGCCGCTCAGTGACCCCACACCGTATAACTTTAACACAGAACCTCCCCCATAGAACCTCCAGTTCCTTTCCAGAGGAACACCCATCAAACAGCCCACCACGGAGTTGCACCATTAGATTCCAGCTCAGCTTGTTCTGCATAGAAACCCTCCCAGAAACAGGAAGTGATGTCAGAGCCGGTACCTTGTTCAAAGCGTGCGGCGCACTGCTCGGTCAGCTCCTTGATGGTCATGGAGGGGATGATACCCAGAGTTTTGGGGTCAGCACCAATCTCAGGACAGTACACGGTGAGGAAGTCCTGCAGAAGCAACAAACCGTGGATCCATTAGGTTCTGAGTAGCAGAACTCTGAGTCTGTGAAGATCTGGTTCTGTGTGTTTGTACCCGAACGGAACCCTGGCCCACTCGCTCCTGGTTGAGCGTCCGCCGTCTCTCCCAGCGGTGGATAGAGTCCTGAACCTCTCTGCTCAGCTGCCGCGTCGCTGACCTCTGCTGGTCAAACGTCTTGATGTGCTCCAGCGCCCCATAGGTGGTGGTCAGATAGTAGGAACCTGAACCCAGAGAGGGGAGAGGTGCGTTCAGGGACAAAGCCTCAACATCGCATAATATTAACCCTCCTTTAATGGGGGGGACCCCTACAGGCACGTTCTCACCCTCTCCCAGTGTTAAGGCGGGGTCCATCAACTCCATCATGTACTCCACGTCCAGCTGCAAGGCGGCCAGGTTGGATCTGGCCAGGACGTACATCATTACAGGAAGGAAGTCATCGGCGCCGTGAGCCCGCCCTGTTCAGAGACCACCCGTTAGATCAGAGCTGTCCAGCGGCGGCCCTCCATGGCCCACATCCTGCAGGTTTCTCCTCAGGCAGGTCAACAGACCCGCTGAAGACCCATGAGAACAATCTCTATTTATTCACCGGGATCGCTGATTGCCTCGTTGGCGTGATGTATCACCCGCCGCCGATGGCGTTTATGCCACCGGCCGACCATAGTTCGATACTCAACTAGTTTAGACCGGTCGCAATGTAAACAATCTGTGCGCTACAGCATCTAACAACTATGATTTTCTCATTTTCAGGGGGACTTAAGACTTTTAAAATAAAGATAAATTCATCACTTTAAAAAAACATTGGCTATTTCATAGCATCAGTAGATTAACTTTAACTACCACAAAAACGTAATGCGTTAATGGAGCAAGATGATCCGCGGCAAACAAAAGGGACCCTAACGTCACGCACAACGCAGTCGCACGTCTTCCGCTGCCCTAAGAGCAAGCCAGACTAATGTTAGTCTGCAGACTAAACCCTATAGGATCCATCGGCTATAGATGGATTCTATTGCGAAGTTCATCCACTCATCGGTAATTTCCGAGAACGTCTTTCTGCAGCCAGAAAACTGCTGGTTTCTGCAGCCAAATGCTGCACAGGGAGGCTGGGCTCAGTCATCTAAACTTCTGACATTTTGAATTAAAAGCTTCCTGGATGGAGAACAAACTTGGAAACAAAGTCCAAAGTGGATTGTTTTAACTTAAATCTGAGAGGAACTAAGCACAAGTAGGCATTTTATGGCGCTGCCTGAGCGCACTAATATGGCGTCGGTGGTTTCACTTTTTGGGCTGTCGGGCAAATCCAGTGAATAAATTAGAGATCAGTGTCCAGAACATGCAGAACGTTAGAAATGCGAAATTCCTGAGGCTGGACTGGTTTCTAGCAGCGCTTCAGGTGAGAGCAGTGGCACGGACCTGGACAGCTGATGTGACATGGAGGTCGTGATAGATGATCTTACAGGTCTTCAAAGCGGCAGCTCAATCTTCCTCTCCGTGGAGAATATTCCTGATGGAGTTTGTTCAGCTTCATGCTGATTTTCTCCATGGCAGGAGCCTCAGGGATGGAGGTGGTTATCCCTAAAGCTGTGGTGGTGCTGCCCAGGACCTCCGCCTGCAGTTCAGTTCAATTCAATACAATTCAGTTCACTTCAATTCTATTCAGTTTATTTCTATAGCTCCAATTCACATCATGTAATTCCAGGTCACTTTCCAGTTCATCAGATCATCCAGTCAGATTGATTCAAAGTTTTCTATCTAAGAATAACCAGCTGATTGCATCGACTCATTGACTGAATCTGACTTTTATTTGGACTCTACATTGGACTCTGAATCGGACTCTGAATCGGACTCTGAATCGGACTCTGAATCAGACTCTGAATCGGACTCTGAATCGGTCTGAATCGGACTCTGAATTAGACCCTGAATCGGACTCTGAATCTGACTCTAAATCTGACTGAATTGGACTCTGAATCGGACTCTGAATCGGACTCTGAATCTGACTGAATCAGGCTCTGAATCAGACTAAATCGGATTCTGAATCGGACTCTGAATCTGTTTTTTTTCTGTGATGATGAAGCAGTGAGCAGGTCCTGCTGGTTCTGTCTGTGGGGTTTTGGACCCACCTGGTTCTGTTCCAGCCGTTTCATGGTTCCAGCATCTGAGTGCAGCTTCTCTAGGCTCTTGTAGACGGGTTCTTTCAGCGGCTTCAGAACGCTCTTACACAGAGCGGCTTCCACGATGCTCTCTGCAGAAACAGACACCGTTTATTTAGCTTCATTCATCTGTTCCTGTTTCAGCTGCTGACAGATCCCAACATCTTTATTTACAACGTTTAATAAAGTGCTTCCAATTAAGATGTCCGATTTTATCTGCATTTTAAAATAAGACCCAGGCTGAAGGCGTGGATGACGTGATGGCATCATGGGACACATCTCCATCCTCAGCCTGAAGCTGGAGAAGGTAGCCAACTGTTAGGACCTCCTGTGTGACACCGGTTCCCCCATTAGTGAGGTCTTCATTGGATCCAACGGGACGTCGGCATGGATACTCGCTGCTGGTGATGACCTCACTGACAGTGGGGAACATCCAGGGAATTGATCCACAGGCAGATTCCACCTCCTGAGGACGAAGATGATGAAGCTGCAGAGCTTCTTCAGTAAAGGCGGTTAGGGCCACAAAGGAGCAGAACCTCAGATCCTTCCTTCCAGCTGCTGTTAGACTTTATCTTTTCTGCACCCAGCAGACCCAGTAAAGCTTCCAAACTGGGATCCTGTCCTTTCTTCAGCAGAACATCATCCAGATGGATCACCCTACTCTGAGATCAGCATCAGCATCTTCTCCACTCAGTGAAGTCCTTGTTTCTGTCTGTGGGATGATCTCTGGTGTCCATCTGGTCCTGAACTTCCACTGCAGACGGACTCTTGAGGATGTCTCCTTCATTCACTTCTCACCTCGGAGGTCTTTGGCGTAGTTAAGCATTCAGCCACCCGCAAACCCACCCCCCACCCCCCAGCAGGTGGTGCAGCTCTACGTTACCCAGCTTGTCCTGCGTGTACTGATGCTGAGGCTCCAGCAGGGCCTGCAGCTCCGTGCTCTGAAGCAGGTAGCTCTTCAGCTGGGTCATCATCAGACGGATCTCCTGCAGCAGCTCCGTGGAGGTGGAGTGTTTGGACATGGTCTCCAAGGTGAAAGCTCTGTGGTCCTTCACCTGGACACAAAACAGGGATGTTGCAGGTCTGCTGGTCTCATGAGGAAGCAGCCCCATCCTCTCACTGTACTCACCAGGTTCCCAAAGTAGCTCAGCGGGTCCCTGGCCAGCTCCACGATGCGCTTGGTGAGGCGGCCATCATGGAAGATGATTCCGGTGAGGACCGTGGAGAGGCGGTGGCGTGCCCGGTCCAACATCACGGTGGGGGTTCTTCTTACGGCGGTCTTACAGCTGTGGCTGTCTGCTGGAGTCCTGATAGAAAACAGCAGAACTTTAGGTTTCCTCCTCATTCATGAACGCTGTGACGTTTCTACAAGCTCTCCTCGCAAAGCATGATGGGATTTGCTGTCCCAGCGGCCCACTGTCGCCATAGGCTGCTGCTACCAGACAGCAGCGTCCCAGTTAGAGTCCCACTGTGGTGGCTGACCCATATAATGATAGAAGTCTACGTTCAGACTGTCTACGTTCAGACTGACTATAATCAGAACAGTGAGAATTCGAAAGGATCCAGGATGTGAGCCGATCATTGCTCCCTCTGCCAAGTTTTACGGCAATAAACGAGCATTCAAGGCCTGCATGTGTTGAAACGTGCAGACCCGTCAGCGTGTGCAAAGCTGATCCTCAGCTCAGGTGCCGGTTGAACTGCACAGATTAAGCAGAACAGCAGCTGCAGTCATTATTGTGGGTTCTTGAATAAGCAGATCCCCTTCAAATCAGCAGACTGTAGAGAATCATGGGTGGAAGAAATGCAAACAAACAGCAACCGAAAGCAAAGCGATTTCTGAAACCTACAACCGAGACCATGCTCTGTTCATGTGTCTATTTCCAGCAGGCAGGTGCAAACCCACACAAAAACTTCTGCACCACAAATGAGGTTCTGCTAGAGCTGCAGACCGCGGAGAGAGTCTGTGATCGTATTTGGACTGTCAGAAATAACAGCAGTAGAATAATATGTGGGGAAAGGCGTCTTTCAGTATGGATCAATGCAGCAGGAAGCACTTCTATAAGCTGCTAAACAATAAAACTACCATGACTGAGCTCACATATAGCACATTTATACATAGTTCCCACACGCCTCCAACTGAATCGTTTTATCACATCTTGGTAGTTATGGGCAACAGCAGCAGCCAGGACCATCATGGCTGCAGGTGTGATGTTCATAAGATCTCAGGTTGGACCTGTATGAGACTGCTCTGATTTCCAACCATCACTCAGTTTATCACTCAGTGAAGAATGTCTGCAGCTTAGAGGATGTTTCTGATCGGTGTTTAACAGCCTAATGAGGCCCCTGTCTCACCTGGACGATTTCTCCAGCGTCTGCCGACGTCCCAGAATCTCCTAAAACGCTGGCATATGCTCAACTTTCTATGGATTTTTTCTATTCTGGGCGTAAACAGAGTATTCATAATGAGTCCAGAACTTCTGTCCAACCACAGCCTAACTTCTGCATATAACACACGGCAGCGTAGTGACCTGAGGGGGGCAGCGATGAGCCTGGAGGCGCTTGGCCTGCAGAAAAAAATGTATTTGATCGCGGTATTAACCATGCTGCTGTTTACCAACCGCCAAAAAAAAAAGAATAAAGAAATAAAGAAAGCAGGTTTCTGGTGGCAGCAGATTGAGCGTCAGTGTCTGCTAGGAAGTTTGTTGGTGGTGGACACAGGGAGGATCCATCACTCTCACCTTCTGGCTCACCCTTTGATGGGGATGAAGTCTGGAGGAGAACTGACGGTTTCCTTCCTGTGAACCCCTTTTATGCCAATACCGCCAATAATGTTTCATTATACAGCAGCTGGAAAGTTAGAAACATGCTCAGCTTCGGCTCAGGAACACACGCCAGATATCTTGGATATGCTGCTGGAGAGAAGTTCTGATAAGTTATGCAGAAGTTATGCACAAGTTACCCAGAGGTTTAGGATAAGCTAGACGCCACTACCGACTGATGAGGAACTGGATGTATGTCAACCATCAGATAACTGACCTGGAATTGATTGCCAGTGGATGGCAGACTTATACAAACCGTAGCCATAACCTATCCAATGTATGCCAGCGTTCTTGCCAGATGTTTCGTACATCAGACATACGCTGGTCTAAATCGTAAAGGTGTGACAGGAGCTTTAAGCAAGATGAGAAGGTTCTGGTCTCTGGCAGAGTGAGATCTGGATCAGTAAGGTGACATTAAACCCTTCGATGCACCTGCTGCTCAGTATAAACAGCAGCGCTGCCACCTCCTCAGCAAGAAAAGTCACTATTGGCTGTCCTACAAGGAGCTAGATAACGTCATTGCCTACTTTGCATACCTCATGTCATCGAGCTGCAGGATATTCTAATCCCTTCAGAGAGATAGGATACCAGGGAAGAAGAAGCAAGGAGATTCCGCGTTCAGTTAGCATAGCGCTGCTGTCTGCAGAAGCGGATTAGAACGCCAGCAGCCATGCTGATGGCACATGGCGTCTGGCAGCTAAAGGGGCGGGGTCTAACAGGTTTAGGCACCTCCCATCCTACCTGTGGTTCGGTTCTTGCTCCAGGTTTGGTTCTACCTCTTCCTCAGTGCTGCTGGTGGAACAGGAATCAAGGTCGGCCCCCAGAGCGGCGCCCCCCTGTGGTGAATAGAGGGACACATCTGGACGCCGAGCCGGGGAGGGAGGGGGGATTTTCGGTGGTCCACTCTGATTGGTTGGTCCTCCAGGTGGAATTGTGACGGATGGTTTAGTCCTGGGAGGCGGGACGGGACGGGAGGGTCTTTTTTGGGATGGTTTGTCCTCCTTCAGCATTTTCCCCTCCTCTTCCTCCTCCTTCTCTTTGCTCCTCATCCTCTGGTCTTCATGGCGACTGGCCTCCTCAGCCTCCTCACCCAGCAGACCTGCTACTCCTCCTGTCATCTCTTTCCTCTTCTCTCCTTCTCTCTCAGGGGCTTTTGCAGCATCTTGTCCGTCCTCTTTGCGTAGCAAGGCACGCTGCAGAGGAGGAGGAGGTGGAGGAGGAGGAGCCCCTTTGGCCTGCTGGGGGACAGAAGGCCGCCGCAGAGGAGGGGATGTTGCCTTCCTCTCCTCTTTCAGGCTTACTGCTCTCCTTCCTCCTTCTTTACTCTCAGACTCTGGATAAGTAGAAGTAGCAGTCTGAACTGAGGAGGGAGAGGAGAACAGGAGGCCGGTCCCAGAACCAGAACCCAGGCTGGGAGGCCGGGGAGGGGGCCGTTTGGGGACCTTGATCTGTGCTTTTTTTGAGCTTTCCCCATTCTGCATGGGGGACATGATGTCTTCACTGAAGACGGACTCTTGCTTGGAAGCAGACAGAAGTTTTCTTTCAGGACCAGGCTGCTCCTTCACTGGGACTGGGTTCACATACAGGTAGATGTTGGGCTCAGGATTCTGGTTCTGGTTCTGCTGGTCAGCCGTCCAGAAATCTGCAGCACAGAGGTTCAGTAAAGATTTACAGCCTCAGAGGAACGTTACTAAAATAGACGCTTTATCTACCTGCGCCCAGAGCAGAGACGACCTGTAGGTCCTCTTCACTGGTCGTCATGGTAACAGATGGGGGTAACTTCAACGGCATGGCAAGAATGTCTCTGATTGGAGGATAAAAATCAGAACTGAGGGTTCACATACTTCTAGAGCTTCAGTTCACCTCAGGTCACTTTAAACAGATTATCCGGTAGATTAAAAGTTAAAGTTACATTTTTACAGGAAATTACAGATTTTATACAACTTTGAATACAAAAGCTAGCAAATTAGCAGAAAAATGTGGCCTTTAGCTAAAGGATGAAATAAATAAAACTAAAAATTAAATATTCCAACAGTCAATTTAACTCATGATAAACATGATATAAATGCAGAACAATTATATGAAGAAAATCTGCTTGGTCTGCCTTTGATCACTGACTATCTTTAAGCTTTCGTACTCATTGTCTTCTGCTTTTTCCTGAAACACATAGCGGAGGCAGCTGTCTCAGCAGGGGCTCCCAGACTTCCCTCTCCTCAGACAGTCTATGCCGGCAGGGATACATAGTCCCTCCATGGTGTCCTGGGTTGTCCCCTGGACCTCGTCCCACTGGGATGTGCCTATGAACACCTCAGAGGGAGGTGTCCAGTATTGGTAACCGAGGCCAAGACCTTACATGTCCGTGTTGTCTTAGTCTCAAACTCTAAATGTCTTTGCCTTGTCTTGAACTCGATACTCTTCGGTCTGGGTTGGTGTGGTTTTTACTACAACATTGGCGTCCAGTAGGCATCTGATAAAGATGCCTGATCCGCCTCAGCTGACTCCTTTTAAGGAGAAGCAGCTCTACTCTGAGCCTCTCCCTGATGACCCAGCTCCTCACCCTCTCTCTGCGGGGAGAGCCTAGTCTCCCTGCAGAGGAAGCTTGGATCCAGGATCTGGTTCTTTGGATCCTGATCCAGTTAATGACCATAGGTGAGGGACAGAATGTAGAGATACAGCTGAATCAGAACTTTACCTTTTCTCTCAGCTCTCTGAACCCAAGCAGACGGAGCAGCGTCTGGATTATAGTGGCAGCACCGATTCGTCTATCAATCCCCCTCACTGATGAACAGGACATCAGGATACTTGAACCCCTTAACTTTAGGCAGGAATTCTCTTAAAACTGAAGTGGCCAAGCCACCGTCTTCTGGTCCAGACCCTCACCCTGGACTTGGAGGATCTGATTCTCCCTTTCATTGGTCAACATAAAACCTGGCTGAATATTTAACTTGTTTGCCCCCAATGTATGCTATAGATGTCCAAAGAAGGGAACAAGCAGAACAACATCATCAGCCCTTGGCTGGACCTAGAAATCCTGTTCATAAAGATTTCTAAAAGGAGTGCTGAGAGAGAGCAGCCCTGCTGAAGACCAATATGCACTGGGAACAGGTCAGACTTAAGGCTGAACTGCGGAATAAAATACTGGTCTGGTGTTACAGAAATTATGTGGCCCCTGGTAAAGGGCCCCCAGTTCTATATTCCTGGGGCACCTCCACAGGGCACCACAAAGGATGTTGCTGAACCCCTTCTCTGGGTCCATAATACACATGTGGATTTTTTGGACAAACTCCCATGAAACCTTGAGCACCCGGCAGAGTTTAGAGCCAGTCCAGTGTTCCAGAGCCCAGATGAAAATCACGCTGCTACTCCTGGAGCAGAGGTTGCACAGTCAGCCTAACTCTCCTCTCCAGCACCCTGACATAATCCTAAGAAGTGTGATCATCCAGTAGTTGGAGCAAACCCTCCTGTCTCCTTTATTAAAGAAGAGAACCACCACCCCAGTCTGCCAGTCCAGGGGCACTGTCCCCAACCTCCATCCGATGTTTAAGATGCATGTAAGCCATGATAGCCTGACAGCATCCAGAGACCTGAGGTGCTCGGGGCAGATGTCATAGATAATTGCTTTGAGGTTGACAAATGATAAACTTTCTCCATGGCCTATTATTTGGTCTAGTCTAGTTTAGTATTTGCCTCCTTGACCACCCGGGCAGCGGCATGCTTAGCCTTGGGATACCTACTTGCTTCTAAAAGAGTCCCACAAGCCGGCCCTGGTGGGACTCCTTCTTCAGCTTTACAGGCTCCCTTACTGCGGGTGTCCACCACTGGGATGTGGTGTTGCCACTGCAATAGTGTCCATCTGAGTGTCTAAGACATGTGGCTAAAGATCAGAAGATACAACTACAAAGTCATTCATCAACCTCTGACCTACTTGGGCCCAGTGATGGACATCTTTATGCTTGAACAAGATGTACCTTATGGATAATCCAGGACTTGGACGGAAGTCCATTAATGAAACACTGCTCAGATTCAGAGCTGGGATCTGGTCCTCCCTAACGTGTCCTTCCACTGTTTTCCAAATTAGCATGGAGCCTCTCTCAAAGACCTGGGCCCAGTCTATGTTTGAATGTAAGCACAATTATTTCTCGCCGGTTTTACTCCACCTCCAGCAGAAGCTGAGGCTACTTCTCTCCCAGACAAGTCCCGGAGCTTGCTTCATTTCTGACTGCTGTTCAGTCCTCTTAGCACCAATCTTTATGCAGTTAAACCAAAAGAAAAGACAGGGTGGGTGGATGGGGGTGGGGGCGGAGGTGGGGGTGGGGGGAGGTGTTACCTGCTGACACAATAGAAGGAGATCAGTTTGAAAATGTCATCAAACACCAGCGAGGATCCCTCCAGGTGGACAACTGTGAACAAGTTGACGTAGAAGTTAGTTTAGATCAGGCATTACAGTGTCTTTCGTGAACTGTTATAACGGGACACATACAGGTTTGGTGCTGATTGACTGCCACGCTGCGTACAATCGGTGCTCCAAGTTCATCTGGCAGTCGGAAGGAAATCTTGGTGACCTTTTCATCTGCGCTGTGAGCCAAGAATGTCTGCAAAAACAGCAGAATGTCATGATCCAGATGGATGTCCAAAATAACTGGTTTGGAATGTTAATTCATGATGTTGATACGGAGTCAATCTAGTGGCAGTCTTACTCCTGCTGGCTGCTTCTCTAGTAAACATAAGATCTTGTCTTGGCTCAATCCGCTGGGCCGCCACACTGAAACGCTTCCAACAAGCTTATCTATGGAGCTGAGCGGTGGAGCAGCCGGGGAGGATGGTGGGATGACGGGAGCCAGTGGGAGAAGGGGTGAAGATGGAGTGGGAGACGATGGAGATAAAGATGGAGGTGAAAAGGAGGGAATAAGATCAGATGGTTGTGGTGTAGATTGGGAGAGGACAATAGGAGAAAGAGGAGGAGGAAGAAATGGGGGAGTAGGTGCAGGAGAAGGAAGAAGTGATGCAGGGGTTGGAGGGGGTAGAGGAGGACGGGTAGGTAGCTGGGAGGGCCTCAGCATTGGAGGAGGGGGTCTGGGCCGACATGGCCTGGCAGGTGGCTGGGGGGTTGGTGAAGAGATGAGAACCCCTGTCAAAGGGCCGGTGTGGCTGTAGAGGAGAATAAACACATGATCAAATTAGAAAATTTTTTAGATTCTTTGAGGTTTTTACAGCACTAGTGGCTCGTCAATAGGCTGACAGGAAAGGGGGAATGAGAGGAGAACCACCGGTCAGTACCTAGGTCGGGGGTTAACCACTGCGTCACCGCAGTATGCCCACAATAGACGCACAGTAGAATTAGAATCAGACATGCTTTGATAATCCCAATGGGAAATACAGTTTCAGTACAACCGTTCGTCACAATACATCACATACATTAGGGTTGGGGGTCTGAGGGCGGGGGGGGAGTGGGCAATGGATTAACTGAGGCCAAGCTGCCGAGTTCCCACCAGTTACCTGGCTGCCTACGTCCAGGCGGTTACCTAGTGCTGCCATTGTCTATGTGGAAAGATAGGAGCTACATTGGGGAAGAGAGGGGAAAGAAACATATTTCACACTTTATTCTTGACAGGATACAGTTTGAGATATCAAAAAACCTCGCACAAGAAAACCACATGTAAACACAAAACAGACATTTCAGCAGAGGCTAAGATCGGAGGCGGAGTCACATGGAGTCAATTGACTGACATTGAGACATTAGTTGTGTGTGTATGATGAGTGCATTCAATTTGTCCATGAACGCTGACCACAGGCAATGACCTTGATAAGATGGAAGTTTATCAACAGTCACTGAGTGCATCCACAGATGTTTGCAGGTAGGGGAGGGGGGAGCAGACTTCTGAGCCCTTTCGCCATAACATCCAGGGGAGATTAGATAAAGGAAGGGTAGGTTGAATCAGGAATAACACTTTTTGTTTTGAGAGCAGGCTACACAGGAATTTCCTTCAGCCTTGAGTCTTTGTCTTGCTGGCTCTTTTGTGGTGAAATGCAATATTCCAAATGTGTTGGGCTTTTCCACCTTGAAGCGAGCATGCACATCCAAGATGTTATCCCATCTCACCTTTGAGTTCAACCACCGCAGTCAGCCTGTGTTCAATCGCACCCAGCATACGGCTCAGCTCCCAGTTCTGCTACTTCACAGCCTTTGTGAGGGCATCAACCACTGCCTGCAGCCTGATCAATGCCCAAATTGCTGCCGAAATCCTCTGTAATTGAAGATACATCAGGTATCCTCCAAATCCAAACAGGAGAAATCCGAGTATCATAAAACCAAAAATCCATACATCTTCGATATCCTCCAATGACAGCGTTGTGAAACACACCACGCTTTCCAGGAGTCCATGGTGTATCCCACGAAGTATGTCCCAGCAGGACAGGATGGTTCCACTTTTCCCTGTCTTCCAGTTGAATAATTTTGATCAATTGCATTGAGAGACCAGCTGACCAGATCCATTTTTTTTTTAGTTTGGGTAGTATGAAGAGAGAGCTCAGAAAAGTATGCAGAGCAAAGCATGGACAGGCAGGGAGGTGCAGGAGCAGCAGGAAAATGCGACCGCCTCCTTCGAGAGTCAGAACAAAAAGGGGCAGGCACTAGAGCAGGGGTGGGCAATTCCAGTTCCTAAATGGGCCCATGTCCTGCAACTTTTAGAAGTGCCTTTGGTTACACGCACCTGAATCAATTAGATGACTGAGAGGACTCTGGAGGAACACACTGCATACTGGGGAGATAAATTAGCCATTTGATTTAGGTGTGTTGGACCAAGGATGGATCTAAAAGTTGCAGGATACTGGCCCTCAGGAACTGGAATTGCCCACCCCTGCACAAGAGCCTTTTACTGGCAGGCCTGTCTTAGAGGAGTAAACCTGTTTAGCAACATGGTGAGAATGAAAAAAAATCCAACTTTATTGTCATTCCTATGTAACAAGTACAAAGCAACGAAATTAACCCTCTGCATTTAACCCATCCCCTTTGGGAGCAGTGTGGGGTTAAGGGTGTTGCTCAGGGACCCAGAGAGGCAGTCCAGGGGAGTGGGGCTTGAACTCAGAACCTCTGCTACCCAAATCCAGCTGAGGTTATACCATCGGTCTGACACACTGTCCCGGATTCCCACTTCACCTGTTTACAAAAGGATTGTGAAAACATTTGACCAAAACAAATTCAATTAGATTTATAGTTTAGATTCTTTTGCTTTTCAAAGGGGCATTGGGCCCCTCTATTGCCCCTTTTATCTTAACCCCAACCCTTACGAGCTCTGGTCCAGTTGGTGGGAATGGTTTAGTTAGTTTGAGTTATTGTTAATAGATGGCTACCCTCACAGACAGAAGTCTGAACCTGCTAAATCAATCCAAAGAAGGTTGTTGGCAGCAAGTTGAAGCGCTGGATTTGTTTAGGAATGAGTAAATTCATGAAGCATGATCAAACAGAAGTATATGACTCAGAGAATTAGCATTAGGTAGCTAATGCTACCTAATGCTAATTCTCTGCTACATCATGTTTAGCTCCTTCATGCCAACACAATCCTGCCTAATACCAACATTATGCTAACACTACTTTATGTTAATACTACCAAATAGGCTACTATTGCCAATTTATGCCAATGATGCTTAATGATGACAATTCAATGCCAATGCTCATTGTGCTTACACATCCTAATGCTATGACGATATAACAGTAATGCTACCTTGTGCTAATGCTACTTTATGTAAACGCTAGCTATTACTAATGCTGAATCATGCTGACCTAATCTACCTAATGCCAACTAATTAATAAAGAAAATTATTTGCATATTTTTTTTTAGAAACCTTACATTCAGATGTGATTAATCTATCTCTGTTACAGGGATATGTGCCAAGGCCTTTTTAGGTTGCTGGAATTAAACCTTTGCTAAAACCGATCTCTTGACCCAGATGACTTGGTCAATTGTAGACCTATATCCAATCTTCCTTTCTTATCTAAAAATTCTTGGGAAAGTAGTTGCCAAACAAGTGTCGCGATCACTTCCATCATAATTAACTTTTACGAAGAGTTTCAGTCTGGCTTTAGGGCTCATCATGGCTGAAGAAGCTCTGAGTGAAAGTCACTAATAGATATTCTATATTAGCCTCAGATAATGGACTTGTATCTGTGCTTTGTCCTGTTGGATTCTGCTGAATCCATACTCCATTGCTCATATCTGTCTTATAATCCAGATGAAGCTAACCCATTACATAGATTATAGGCATGTCTGCAGATATGGCAAAACCTGGATGACTCTTAACTTTCTTAAGTTCTGAATGCAAACAAAACAGAGTTATATAGTCTTTGGACCAAAGTCTTTGGAAAAAGCTGATCCAGTCCACGATCACTTCATTTGGATGGGATTAAACTGATTTCAGATAATAAATGTAAAAATCTTGGTGTTGTGTTTTATCAGGATCTGAAAATGCATTTACATCCCATATCAGAAGAAACATTCTAAATTTCCTTTGCTTTCATCTCCTGAGGAATATTACAGGAAATGAAAAATCTCCTGTCCAGAGGGTGATGCTGAGAAACTAGTCCATGCATTTGTTACTTCAAGGCTGGACTATTGTAATTCTTTTACTATCAGGAGAGTTCCACAAACTGCTTAGTTAAAAGCTTTCAACTGATCCCGAAATGCTGCAGCCAGAGTTTATGATGTAGAAAATGAAAAGAGATCATATCTCTCCTATCCTAGCTTCTCTTCATTGGCTTCCTGTTAAATCCAGAATAAATTTTTAAATCCTTCTTCTCACACATATAAAGCCTTAAATGGCCAAGCTCCATCTGATATCAGAGATCTGATTGTTCCTTATGTTCCTAACAGAGCGCACTTCATTGTCAATCTGCAGGTTTACTAGTGGTTCCTAGAATTTCTAAAAAAGTAGAGATGGGAGGCAGATATTTTTAGTTAACTCCAGGCTCCTCTCCTGTGGAACCAACTAGGCAGTTTTTAGTCAGTGAGGGCAGACACCCTGTCTACTTTTAAGGCTAGGCTTAAAACTTTCCTTTTGATAAAGCTTATAGTTAGAGTGGCTCAGGTTACAGGTCCCTGAGCTATCTCTATAGTTATGCTATATATAGGCTTAGACTGCTGGAGGACATAGGGACCCCTTTTTCATTAATTCTGCTTCATTCTATCTCTATTCTCCTCTGCAGAATCTGTTCAGTTCAATCTCTAACCTTCTGCTCTTTTTTCTCATAGTAGCTTCATCTGGTCTGTTCCTGTTTGGCGATGACTCCATCCTGGAGAGAAATATCAGCTGTGCTGCTGCCATCAACTACCTTTGGAACATAGATGTTATAGACTTGATATGTTTTTAAGTGTAGTCCTGTTTCTCTGACTGTGACTAACTGGATGGTGCTCTCTTCATCCTCTGACATGGAAACCGAGGAAGTTTTAGCAGAAACAGTTTTTCATTATGCTCTCTTTTTGACACACAAGCACAAGATCAGGAGACATAGATATAAGCATGAGCCCAGAGGAACTTCATGATGAGTTTTGAGTCTTCACTCTCCTTCTCCATCTGCTTCCATTGGAGAAGATCCATGGAGGTGTCCTACAGAGTCTGTTTTCCTGCTGTAAGTGATGACATTTTGCTACCAACTACAGGCCGACTGCAGCGTTCAGTGGGTTTAACACCACGTCCAAACAGGAAACAACTTCTTCTGTATGTAGGTGTTAGGTAGCATCAAAAGCTCAAGACATCCAGCAAACATGAGGGTGTCTGGAACCAAGAGAGAGCCAGGTATGGCTCTATGTGCAGAAGAAATGTAGCATGCTTAGTCATCCTGTTTCTGATGCTCACACCTCCGAACATCAGAGACCCGTTATCAGAAATCTGAGTTTTTAGGATAAGGCTCAGGGAGGTCGCTTTCTGATGGTTTTATGTTACTGTAGGAGTTCTCTGATCTTCCAGTTCAGCACCAGACATTTAAACCTTAGAGGTGACTAACCTCAGGAACCGCAGGTTTTTCTCACATCAGGTTAGCATTAGGCCAGAGCTCATTTAGGACCATCAGTGTAAACGAAGAGTCAGCATGGCCTGTTCTGTCTCCACATCAAACATTTAATCTCTACAGCATAAAATATCCATTCCAGGTGAACAAATCTCCCTCAAACCAAAGCAGCTTTAGAATCTTATAGGTGGTTCAACCAATGTTTCACTCTAACAGCCTGGAAACATCTCTGATCCATCTGTCCTCCTCCTCATCATCTCTGTCTTCACTGAGGAACCAAACATTGAGGTAGCAGAGGTGGAGATGAACTTAGACCAAGACCAGACCAAGAGCACTTATACATAAAAGGAAAATAATATTTTATAGTTTTGTCTGCTGTTTATAAAATCAGATCTCTGTTGTAAATCTAATTCTGGGTTTCAGTGATTCTTTATTTTTTTTAAGTTTGCTTTAAAGTACATGCAAACACAGTCTTAGGTCTGATTTTTATACTCTTCAAATCATTGAAAACTTGTTCATGTTAACAAAAACTGAACTAATGAGTCACAAACAAAACCCTATCATTTCAGAAAGAAGAGTTAAAGTAAAGAGTCACTACCGGGAAGTTATTCCAGAAAGAAGTTTCAAAAACTTTGTTTACAAGTTTAAAAGATGTTCCTCTTCCATGGAGCAAAGGAAGCTTTTTTAAATTCAAAATGTCAGAAATAGCGTTTAGTTCCAGGTTTTACCAGCTGGCCCAGCAAAGCCTTGTTTTGGTTTATAGCGTGCAAATAGAAAGCGGATGAACTGGTCCTGCAGGACTTTGTTTTCTAGAATCTCCGTTTGGCTTTCTTTTTGTTAGCCTGCAACAGCGGCTCCATACCTGTCTCCTCTGAAAGGGGGGTGATGACAGAATTGTTGGCCTGGCTGAATAGGTAGGGTCTTCTCCGGCTGTAGCAAAGGGGTTGGGGCTGAGATCATCACTGCCCCCCCTTCACTGGCTCCGCCTGGATTCAAGGTTTCCCTCCTCACTAGCTGCCGCACATGTGGACACGTGTTCCCATTACCTGCTCTGTACACTAAATCCTCCCTCCTCCCCCTTTATTAGCACCTATTATTTACCCAGATTAATACCAGCAGGTGAAATGCAGCATCCAGACTAGCTTTGAATGTGGTGATGTCATCAGTACGCTTCTGTTCCAGTTGACCCAGATTTATTTCCGTGCTCCTGCTTCTCCCCGAGTCCAGACGCCCCTCCTGGGTTCTAGTCAAAATCGGACTGCTGGCGAAGAACATGAGTCCCAGACCAACTATTCTATTAATTGATCACCCGCCTCAGACAGGTATGGGAGCATTGCAGGCTAACAAAGAGACAAAACGACCCCCATTCCAAAGGGGTTCATCCGTTTCTAAACAAAATCAAGGCTTTGTTGGGCTACTGTATAAAGCCTGGAACTAAACGCTATTTCTGACATTTTAAATTGAAAAAGCTTCCTGGATGGAAGAGAAACGTCTTCAAACTTGGGAAACAAAGTCCAGAGGATTGATTTTAACTCTTTTTAGAATGACATGACCTGGATGACTGAGAATCTTCACCTTCAGCATACTCAGCTAGTTTAAATCTACCAGTCTCTGGGATTGTAAATCTGAGCCTGTACCTAACCCAAATCAAGCTTCCCCAGAAGCAAAGCGTGAGGTCAGACGCCTTGCATGTGTATCAGTTGGAACAGCCTCCAGCATGAAACAGGCAGATTGATGCACAGCTGAATATTATATGCTTGTTTAAGTATTTCTAGACTTAATGAGCTGTTTGAAGAAGCTGATATTTTGTTAACATTTTTCAACACAGGGTCACAGACATACTGAGAACATACGTGAGGCATTGCATCAAGGTGAGAAGCGGTTCCACAGAGCTGCCATCTTAGGTCAGACCAAGCTGCTGTCAGAGACAACCAGACTGTAGAGAAGTTTAGCCACTCTTATCCGGACAAAAAACCTTTAGTTACACACATTATAAATTTACCATTCACTATGATTTGACAAAAAATACTTTGAAAATAATAAATAAATTAAATGAATTAAAAAATTTAATAATAACTTTACTAAATCAGCATACAAAATTTTCTCTATAAATCATATTACTCATTATAACAGTACAATCCTTAAAAACAAATTACAATAATAATATACTGTATAAATATATATTTATGTATTTTATTTTATATAAATATATAACATTTATATAATTAATGTTATAATGTATTGATAAAAAACATTGTGTTTATCATATTAATTTTGAAATGTTTAGTTTTTAATATGAATAAATATGTGTAATTGAACAGAAAAGGCATTTTAAAATGTGTTTTGTTCTTTTAAGGGGTGATGACATGAAAAAGATTATTGCAATATTATCTTTGACTCATCTTTCATGTGACTAAAATGAGATCAGATCATTCTGTCAGCTGTCTGAACTGTGGTCTGACCCAAGATGGCCGCCCTATAGGCACATCAAATGAAGTGTCCATTTATAATTTTCTATATGAACATATCTGAGCTAAATAACGCTAAATGTTAAACTAAGCCCTGCCCCTAACGGTAGATTGATTGATTGATTGATCTCACAGTGGACAAATTGACTCATTACTCGTTACCATGGCACCGCTCAACTTTGGTAGCCTTTTTAGCAGAGAGCTCTCCTACTTAAAGCATGATGGGATTTCTTGTCACAGCGACCCGCTGTCTCCATAGAAAACTGTCGCTACCCGACAGCGGCGACTAGTAACAAAGATGGCGCAGGCACCGCGCGGTGGAGGAGGAGTTAGGTGATCAACAGAGCAAAGAGCAGTATGATCATCTATCTAAATGGTCAGTTATCTATAGTTCCCGCTCTAGTATAGTGTATGGTCAGGGACCTATAGTTAGATGCCGGACGGATCTGATCAAATGTTCATGAGTTAGCGTTGATGCAGGGAGATAGCAGGGTCAGAATAAGCTCTCTGCTTTACTGGAGGAAAGGAAAGGGTTGAAATGACATGACAGAAGAGGAGGAAGGAGCCGCACCAAAGAGCCTGAAACCTGGACTAGCTGTCTGTGAGGATTCTGGGTCTGGGTACCGGATGTCAGGCAGCTGTGAGGGAAGGACAGAGCTAGAACTAAAACCCAGACTCCTCCTGTCATCCATTGATGAAGTTGCTGACTTTGCAGCAGAGACTTTGTCCTGGATGGATCTTCCTGTTCTGTTATGCTGCTGTCACCCAATCATCAAGCTACCACGGGAAAATAAATCAGTCAGACACAGGAAATCAGAGCAGGTCACTGTTGACATGAAAGCTGCTTCTATTGCTGCCATGATGGAACCAAACATGAACATTACATCACCTGAATGGTGTCATGTTCTGGTTCTGCATTTCTAATTTCTGCTTTTTACTCTTTCCTGACATGTTATCAAAAGGTACAAGAATGTTGCCATGGTGATAAAAAGGTTGACAGGCTGATCATGGGACATTAGACAGATGGATTCACCGTCTGCATATATAGGATCCACAAGCAGCATTACAGCTTCTGCTGGATGTTGGCCAGTCGTTGAGTTTATTTCTCTTTTGCAGGAACTAACCTTAAGCACAGCAATGGTTGTTTTATCTGTGTGTCTGTTCTCAATTCATTCTATTCCAGTCTATTTCTATAGCTCCAATTCACATCATGTCATCTCAGGCCAGTTTCCAGTTCATCCAGGTCATCCAGTCAGATTGATTTCAAAGTTTTCTATCTAGGGAAAACCAGCTGATTGCATCGACTCGTTGACTCTTCAGCAATCCCTCACACACTAAGTATTAGCTGCTTGTAGCTTATTGTGTGGAGAGAAAAACTCCTTTAACAGTGAAGCTGAACTCCTCCAGCAGAGACCAGGTTTCAGTGTGAGCGGCCATCTGCTGAGATTCACTGAGGTTCAAGGAGGCGGAAGTAGAAGTTAAAAAGGGTGTAAAATAAAAAGTAACGGTACGTTTATATCCAATAATAAGCTCATCAAACTTGAATCAGTAGATTTACAGATTAAACCAGGGAATGGAAACAATCCTAGGAAACCAGTTAGAAAACAAGAAATGGTTCAGCATTAATTATATTGTTGAAGTTTTTGCAGAACATAGATAACTCTCATATATCTAGTAGAAAAATATCCATATATTTCCCATAAAGAAATAATTCATTCATGTCTTATTTGGATAAAACCTTTAGTAATTTCTGCTTATTGCTGAATTCTTGTGAGAAGTTAACTCTGACATCATGCAAAATTCAGAAATTTCACAAGATTCTGCAGAAGCAGAGATTACTCAGACTGTGAAACGCAGTCTGCTCTGCAGCTTGAAGGGACGTTTACCTGAACCTCAGCAACCAACCTGGAAGAAGCTCTAAGAACCTCTTCAGGTTTTTCTTTAACTTTGCTCTCATATTTCTTCCATAGCTCTGGAGGCTCGCCAGGACCACCACCATCCTGAACCGATAGCTTTTCTGCCAGCTGATCTTCAGGACAACCTCAGAGGTCTCTCCTCAGTCTGTCCTGGTTACTGATGACCAAAAGCTTTATTGAATCTTAGATGGAAACACATGGAGCTGAACATGTGTATTCCTGGTTTCCTCCTGATTCTGACCTCTGAACCTTTTTTGTCCTCGACTCACTTCAACTTTCCCTGAAAGGATGATTTACAGCCGCCTGTAGCAGGAAAGTCCTCAGTCTGTCTAGATTAGATTAGATTAGATTAGATGAGCTTTATTGATCCTCAAAAGCGGAGAAATTCACTCATCACATATTGGCATAGAAGAAGTTACAAGAGGTGCAAACAAGGTGCATTAAGAATAAGCAATGTATATACAGTATATCAAGGTATAAATCTACAGTATATCAAGATAAATAAGGATTAAGGTGCAAGTGTACATGTATCGCACACAATGAAAAACAAAATAGAATAAGAAATAAAAAAAAAGAAAGAAATGAAAATATGTACAGTCCGGGTGGCTTATATACAGGTGGATTTACTTTTACGTTTAAGTGTAGAAGTTAAGGAACAACGGTGAGGTAGTGGTATGACTATTCTATTCACATAAACAATGTCTGAACAATGACATTTTCTCATCAGAGTCGAGAGGAATAAACCATCAGCAGAGGAGCAGGGAGCTGGCTTTGGAGGTTCAGCAACCAGAACCAGATCCAGCAGAAGCTTCCTGTTGACCAACTTTCAACAGAGAAGAAGAAAAATGAATCTGATTGAGGTGAAGAAGAAAGACGCTTTTCTGGAAAACCTTCAGCTGACCTCCATGGATCCAGAGGTTCTGATCTGGTCTAAGAGACCAAGAAGCTTCAAACCCTCCCAGCAGCCAGTGACCCATATTTGAACAGTGAGTCATCACATCTGTGCCCCCCCACCCCATCCAAGTGTTTGGTTCTACCAAAACTTCTCCCCACTCTGAACGGTCCGTCCACTAAACTCACCCAGAGTCCTGAGAAGTCGTGCTGGCCTCCATCACGCCTCCTCCGTCCAACGGTTCTCCTGCTCCATGGAAAACTCTGCCTCCTGGGGTTTCTTCTCCTGCTGATCGAGTAGCACTGAAACAGGGAAAACAGTAGAAGGTGGCAGGAAATGTGAGTGTGTCAGCGCCCCTCCCTGACCTCTGCTCCACTTCCTGAGCTCTCAGGGAGGGGAAGGAAGAGGCCGAGTTTTGGTCAGACTTCCTCCGTCTGCTCCCTGTCTTTCTTTTCTTTCTCTCTGCAGCGTTTTCTCTGGGTTCTGTCCAAAACTTCACTTCCTTTTACAGAATCATCAGAATGATCTTCCTGTACCTTTAAATCATAAAGCCTTCTGCTGAAACTCAGCCCCTCTAACATGCTCCTTCCCCTCCTCCCCTTTGCTTTTAAAGTTTTCCAGATGCCTCCTTCCAGACTGAGGAATGTCCTCCACGCCTGCTGCAGGGCGGACGCTCAGCTTGCCTCACAGCTCGACGTGTCTTCAACGCAGAACAAATGAGGAAGACCCTAACATGGCTGATGACCCAGAGGACGAGGCCCCTCCAAACCACAGAAACACGCCTCTCCCTCCAAACCAAATATGCTTCCCATTAATAATTCCTAGTATGAAGAACACTAAAGTGCTGCTATAGTGAAGACTTTAGGAGGAATTTGCATGCACTCCCCCTTCATACACACCAAAGAGCAGCCCAATGAGGTGTCTGCAGCTGCTTCCTGTGTGAACACCACTTGTTATGCTGTGCATGCTCTGCCGGTGGACCCCCAGCGGTCCTGCTCAATCAAACATGACAACCAGGTGTGAAGTGACCTGATATGATGCTGAGCTGGCAGCCAGTCACCACCAGAGGGAGCCAGAGAATGGAGTCTGTCCACTTTGACCTCAGCTCTCTCTGTGCCATGATCTCTGGCTGGTTGACCTGATCTGACCTTACCTGCAGCCTTCCTGTTCGCCTGAAGATGATCCACCTGCTTCTGTCTCTCCTAGAGCTTTACTGGGACAGCATGGTGGCCTGGTGGTGTCGGCATAGAGCTGGGAATCCAGAGGTCCTGATTTCAAGCCCCACTCCCACAGCCTGCCACTCTGAGTCACTTAGCCGGCCCCTTAACCCCTCACTGCTCCCCGGGCGCGGCACAATGGCAGCCCACTGCTCCCCAAGGAGATGAGTTAAATGCAGAGAGGGAATTTCTCCAGTGTGAGATCAATAAAGTTCAATTATCAATGACTGGATAGACATGGTGCCTGCCTCACACAAGGCCGGACCTAGAAGAGGGGGCAGGCATGGCATGCCCCCCACCATTTTCTCCCCTCTAATACAGATGATGGCAGCAGTAATACTCCCAAGTGACATATTCTAAACATTTACATTTTTCATATATTAACAATTACTTGACAAGAAAAGCACTTTGGTTATTTATGCACATTAATATACTAACATTAAAGATGATAAGTACAGAATGAATGCTGTTTGCAGAGCTAGATCTTGTGTTTTATGGGGTAAAGAGAAAATTCTCTGCATTCATCTAAGATTCCTCAGTGAAATCATAGATAAATAACTATTTTAATAAAAACGTATGAAATAATTGATTCATATAGATATATTAGTACTTGTAAATGTAACATTTATGCAGAATGATTATTGATAAAAGTAGGTAAGTAATGACATTGGAAAAGATGTTCGCTCCAGAACTCTAACTTGAAGCAGAATTTGATCCACTAAACCAGAGGTCACGGATTAGCAGACCGCGGTCCGGATCCACCTGATTTAAAACATTTCTCTTGATCCACTTCTCCTGTTAATTACGGTAAAGCCCTCCATAGCGTCCGGCTCCAGGCTGCACGCGTGATCCAAATGAGCTAATGAGCTGTCAGTCTGGGTTTCTGCTGCTGCTACTTTCGGGCCACAACGAGCAAACCTGTGCTTAAACCCGAGGGGATTGGAAAGAAAGGAAGAAGATGATGAGAAAAAAGAGAGCAGAGAAAGTGTGAGACTGCTGGAAGAACTACGGTGAACTGGTGAAAGAAATTAAATGGCGTGCTCAAAGATGACTCTGCACTTTTGAGTAAGTTTGGCTCAACCTGCTGTTTTGTGAAGCAGGATTCTCCACCATGAACAGAATCCAAAATAAATATGAATCCAGGCTCAAAATGAGCTCCTTGACATGTGCTTTAGAATGGCTTAGTCTCCATTCAAACCCAGGTTTAAAGCCTCGCAGGGCAGCATAAAGCCCACTGCCAACATTAAGACAGAAAAAAGAAAGAAACATAACAAACGGTCAATTCAGGTGTTTTATAAAACATGGGAATCAGAAAATGTCTATAAACCAAACTGAACAATTTTTGTTTCTCTACTATAAAAAACACTTTAGATTTTAAATTAGAAAAAATTATTATTTTTTATATTTTTTATTTCAAAAGTCAATGCATAAAATGGATGCATAAACACCTCATGTTATTTCAGTGTTAAATTCTGTTTAAAGTGACAGATTATGATTAAAAATGTCTCCAGATCTTTCCTGGTTAAAGATTTTCTTTATTCAGGTTTTTAATTGGTTACTCCTGCACTATACCTTTTATCTAGAAAGCACAGATGTTTAAATATATGCATCAATTTGTAGCAAAGGCTGTAGGAAAGCAGAGTTTGTCTTTATTTAGAAAATATGAATGTTGTGCTCGTTAATTTTGTATAGTTAGTATAGTTAAATCCCTGTTCTCTAAAATGTTTTTAATATAAAAAGATATGTTTTAAAGGAATAAAGAAAAGAACAAAAGGAGGGGAGGTCTAATGTGCATAAGGATTAAAGACCAGGACCAGAACGGCAGCAGCGCCAGAAAATACAAACAAAAGATCCAACGTTGGTATGATGATTAAAGAGAAACTCAGATCTGATTTAAATCAGGCAGAAAGTCTTTTTTTATGAGCCAATTCAACTTGAGTGAGAGCTGCAAACTGGAAGGACTTATAGCCATGATCAGAGGGAACCTGAGGGACAGGGGCGTCCCTGGAGAGGCTCCTGGACCACTGATCAGGCCTGATACTCCATGAGACCCAGACCCAGCAGAACAGCAGGAAAATACATATTTATTTAATCTCAGTAGTCTGAATCGTGATATAATAGATGTTTATCTCCTCCTCGTAGAGGAGGCGGCCTCAGAATGATCTGCTCTGAACTCAGCCAGTCGTCTTTGTTTCCGCAGAAACGGCTCGGTGATTCATCTGTTTACCAGGAACATCTGAGGGATTGGATGGTCTTTAGGAGTTCTTTATGGATGATGATGAGGGAGGGATTAAGACCAGGGGAGCAGATGTCTGTTAACAGCTTGCAATGGGAAAAAGTCTGACTATGATGAGTTCATGGCAAAGATGGGAATAAAGGAGCAGTAGCCAGGGCTGGATAAGAGCCGCAGTGGGACATCAGGTTAGCGCTGCTCCTAATGCTCAGCCACTTTTATTCAGATTAATCTGAACTACCTGATAAAATGTTCAGCTGCGGTCATTCATCCATCTTTATTGTTAAACCACTGAACCAGTGGAGACGCTAAGCTATGATTACTGTGACAGAATCCAACATGGCCGCCAGTCCCAAAACTGGATTAACATCCTCCTCGAGCCCCGCAATCAGCAATGTTTTCTTCAGGTGGTTTGTTAACATTGGAACATTGTTATTAACCTCTTACACCCTCAGGGGGTATAAATAAATTTCTGCCTGACAAAAACACACAAAAGTAAATCACTTATAGCCTCACAGCTATTATATTTAAGAAGAAACTTTTGGTACCTCTGTAAAGGTAAGATGTCATAGAATGGTTTTCTGGTGTCAGCACCATTGTAGCTTTGACCCTGCCTGAAATATTAGGGACAAAATACAAAATATTATCACCAGTCTTTCAGAGAAGCTAAGCTAACCTACAGATTTAAATGCCTACAGGAATCTTTAGTTTTTCAGGGGATTCGATCATTTTCATAATTGACTGCATCAATATTGATCTTTTGTTCTATCTTACTCAGGATTTTTTTTTTTTTATTAATACTTAGCAGTTCCTGATTACAACTCAAATGAACTAAAGGTGTTTTTAAACAATGTATAAATAATAACTACAATATAACTGATAATGATCATCCTCTTGTCGTTGGTGATTAGAGGGTTGTACACTCTAATTAAAGTTGTCCCCTGCATCGATGTCTAAGGGACCGGCAGGGTGCTGCTGCACTCAGGGAGCCTTCTGTGGCTTCTCTGTGGTTTTTAGAGGAAACCCAGTGTTGCTATAGATGTCTGTGACCAATCATAGTCCCTCGTGGTAGATACCTCCACTCTGTGTGAAAACAAGACTTTATAGCAGTTCAGGTGAAACCGTCTGTTCATGGACCACTCAGATAAACACGGCAAAAAAAGAACCAAATGATGCTGCAGCTGCTGATGATGATCATGGTGCCTTTAAACTGGGCTGCACAACATGTGAGAATCCTTTGTTGGTCTTTCTTTCTGTAGTTCTCTGTGCTGCCACCTCCACACCGATACGTGTTGCCTTAACGCTGAGGTGAAGAGTGGGAGGCAGAGGGCAAACTGAGAGGCCTACAAGAGAGGATGGAGAGCCGCAGAAGAAAAGTGTGTGTGGGAGACCGAAAGGCAGGAAAGCTTCACATAGAGAGAGATACTATAGATAGATAGATAGATAGATAGATAGATAGATAGATAGGATAGATAGATAGATAGATAGATATAGATAGATAGATAGATAGATGAATGATAAGATATAGATAGATAGATTTGAGATAGATAGATATGCATAGAAAGATATGCATAGATAGATACATAATACAGATTGAGATGGATATAGGCTATTTTGTGGCTCCAAAGTCTTTAGAGGCTCCACAGCTACAAGCAATGCAAATAGGAGGCAGATATAAGAAGAGAAAAAGGAAGAAAGGAGAGATGGAGGGAGGCTGAAGTGAGGTAAATAGAAACTGGAAGGGAGAGCAGGAGGAGGAGGAGGAGGGTTTGCGTCGGTGTGTTGGTTGGCAGAGAGAGCTTGTCAAAAAAAAAAACCCTCTGACAGAAGGCATGATTCACAGCAGAGCCAGAGAGAAGCAGAGAGGGAGGGAGACAAGCGACAGAACAACAAACGGACTTGGGAGGAAGAGGTAGAGAAGGAAGGGATGCAGCGAGAGAACTTCCCTGAGCAGAAAGGATATACTTTGATGATGAAGAGCGCATCGCCAGGATGGAGCTACAAGCACTACTGCTCCGGATTCACCCAGTTATTATTCCCGACTCGCGATTAGGGTTGGAATCCAGGTTCTGACTGTGCGTCCATCCTGTCTGGTTCTATGTGTGTGTGTGTGTGTGTTGGCGGAGGGTAGAGCAGGTGGAGGCAGCAGTGACAGAGCGGAGCAGAGGACGGAGAGGAAGGAGAGGGTCTCCTCTATCAATAGGCTCCTTTGACACAGATGCACTGGTTTCCATCACTGCTGCATGTCAATGAGGCGCTGGCGATTTTTATCCCCTGCAGTTAAACTGATATTTATTGATGTAATCAACATTTCCAGATGTTTCTCATGTTCAGTTTTCTTCTCATTAGCTATTAGCTGCTACTAACTTCTCACCGCTGAGGGGAGATAGTTGTTCTGAGGCGTCTGTCTCCAGAGGGATGGTGGATTGAAGGGGAAACATGTTTGGTCAGGGTGTGTTATAAAGCTTTCTTTGGTTTTATTCATCTAAATCAAATTCTTTCAGCTTAACCATTTATTTAAATGTTAGAATCTAAACATCTTTCATTGTGCGACTGGTAGGTGACGGTTCCTCTAAGATACAACTTCCTTAAAGTTCCCCACAGGAATTACTGCGCGTCTAAATTTAGCTCTGCGTTTGGCTCATCCATGGGAGGAAATGCAGGCTGAGATTCCAGCTTTTCTTTCCTTACCTGCAGGAGCAATGAGATGTGGGACATGCTGGGATAAGTCAAGGATGAATATGTGATGCTAAAAGGGATTAGAGTGGAAATTAGACTGTTGTAGTTTATCCTAAAAATCACCCATAGGATACAGTTCCTATCGTTCTAGGTAAATAAACCATAAACACCTGTTCTCCAAATAACCAGAGGTTCCTGGAAATCAGAAATCTGTCAGGGAGAGTCTGATGCTTTGCACCAGTCCTGGTGTCACAATCCAACATGGCTCCCAGGAAGTGGCGGGATAAAGTTTTTGGTTGATTTTGTTCGCATTAAATCCTTTGAACTTATGGCTCTGATGAACCTCTGAGCAAAATATGAGAGGAAAGATGATGCTGGTCCATATCAGGTCATTACTGGAGTTCAACATGGCTGCCAACCATTACGCTGAATGACATCACATTAAACATGATGTTCACCACAACTGGAAGCGACCAACATGCTGTACAGAGTTTCAAATGAAGGAAGCAATTGTCATTTGCATTTCAAACAGGATTCATTTCGACTTCTTCACTGAAACTGAACCTTTATGAGAAGAAGAGGATTAACTTCAAGCTTTTTTCCTCCAGTAAATGCAAAAGTAAAATTTTTAAAAACTACTTAAAAGGCATAAAAGTGAAAATAATACAGAGAATAAACTGTTAAGGTGAGTGGTCATTGATGATGTCACTTGGGACACAGCGCTGGGATGAAATGCCTTTAATGGAGGGAAGAGGAGCCCCCATGATCCTCTCTGCTGTTTGACACTCACCTTCTTCCAGTCTGGCTGGCTGCAGCCTCCACACCACAGTGAGACAGCTGCTCTAGAGCGCTTCTCTATGGTGCTTCTGGAGAAGGTGGGGAGGATGGGGGGCAGGAAGTCCAAAAGCGCTTCTGGGCCCTTTGGACCAGTGAGGTGGTGTTTCCAGTCCAGGTGAGGGTGTCTGTGATGAATGTGGTGCTGCTGACCACCTCTACAGCTGAGCTGTTGATGAGAGCAGGAGCGTGGTTAGGACGCTTCTTCCTGAAGATCCACCATGATCTCCTTGGTCTTCTCCCACCTTCAGGATCAGGCTGTTATCTCTGCATCCACCAGCTCTTCCACCCCTCACCTCTCTATAGTCCAGATTGCGTTGTAAGATCTCTGATGAGGGGCACCATGCGCAGGTGTAGTCTGCAAACTTCACCATGTGATGCGGTGGTGAACACTGGGGACGCAGTGGGTGTGTGTCATCAGGGTGAATAAGGGAGGCTCAGGGCGCATGCCCTGAGGGAGGGGCTTAGACTGATGACATGAGAGGTGTTCTGTCCGGACTGACTGACTGAGGTCTGTTGTGGTGAGGAAGTCTAGCAGCCAATAGCAGAGGGGTGTATTGAAACCCCAGTTGTTCCAGTTTACACTTTACATCCGGATGCTGTGGGATGATGGTGCTGAAAGCAGAGATTCAGGAACAGCACATCCAGCAGGTGGGTGACTGCTTCCTCCAGGTGTGCCCAGGAGGCTCGGGTGGAGAGCAGCTTGAAGATGGGTCACTCAGTGGGCGGTTCCATGGTAGGCGGGAACTGGAGCAGGAAAAACCACAACAATTAATATCCCTATGCATTTTGGCCCTTGGGGAGAGAAAAATAGTCTTGATGTTTTGGAGAAAATCAGAAAGTCTTTAGGTTTCCTATTGTGGCTGGAGGAACTAAGCTGTCATTTTAGAGAATAAGGTTCTCATTAGCAAATAACTTTAAATGCGTGCGATGGGGCAACTTGGCAACTCCTTGACTAAATGTTGAAAACTTCCGATTCGAAGGGTGATTTTGATTCTCCGATTGTAATAAGATTTAAGATCTGAGGGAAAGGGGAGGTTAAATTATGTCCACTTTTATTTTGTTTTTGTCTTTGTTTATATGTTCACCTCAAAAAGAGGAGTTTTTTTTTTATTTTTTGTGGTTTAATTTTTCATATCTGATTCCTCCAATAAAACTTTGATACAAAAATGAATTGACATTTGTTGTATTTCAGCTGCATCGTTTATCCTGTGTACCAACTATTAAATGCAGTAACTATAATCCTGGTTAAAGCAGTTCTATTGTATGGAACAACGGTTCACAGGAAACATCAGAAACATTACTTTCCTGTCATTACTGTCAAACATTACTTTTCTGTTTAAAAGCTGCTGGGTTTTAAGATGCTTTCCATCGTCTTAATGTTGCTTTGTTTTTCTGCAGGAGCCATTAATCATCAGAGCTCAACAGGAATGAACCGCTGCAGGTCCAGCTGGATCCCACCGTCCGTCCGAAATTTGCTTGTTTTCTGTTGATTTGTTTCCAGGCGGACAAAAAGCGCTCTGCTGGAAGGACATTTAATTGGCTCTAAACAGAACAATAAACACAATGCTGCCATGATGTGAGGAGAGTGGGAGGAGAAGATAGAGCTTCCAAAGTGAAAATGGCTGCTTCTGTTTTTTGTTTTTGTGCTTTTTGGATCTAAATTGGAAAATGATTCTTCAGTTTTGAAGCTTCATGGTGTTTATGATCCTCTTCTACCGACATGGAGTCCAGCCGACAGAAGGACGTTCTGTTGAACTTTCAAAGCTTCAATGGGAAAAGAATCTTCCCCAGGCCTCTCAGAAAACAGATGGGACATTGTTAGAAGTTGTAGACACAAGGAGATTTTTAAACAGTGACTTTGGTTGATGTCTCATACGGTCTTCCTGAAGAACGCTGCTGCACTTCTCGCACAGTCTGCTGTAGTTTGAAAAGCATTTTTACCCAAATTCAGTCCAGAAAAAGACCTCCACAATTGGCTCTTCAAGCTGTAGACGTGCCCCTCACCAACCCCCCCCACCAAACATGGGCAAGCCTCTCAGCCGTCCGGGGTGTTTCAGGGAAGAGGCTCCTGCTGCGCACTGGAGCTGCACGGCCTAGGGGATGGGGGAGTGGGAGGCGGGGCCCCTGAGGCTGGAGGGGGGTTATGGGGATAGTTCTACGTGCCTCAGAGATCCATTTATGACACACCATGTGCATCCCAACCAGCAGATTGACAACCATCACCACCACTCTGGGGGGTGGAGTACAAAGGCGGGATGGAGGTGGAGGCAAGGAGCTTTAGCTACTACTCCATGAGTGTAGCTCTCTAAGAGTGAAAAACAGGTCAGAACATGTTTGATCCCTCCAGCCCGCGCTGTTTCCCGACTCCAAATCCGTCCTTTGTCAGGCGCCTGGATAGAGAAGGAAGCCATCTATGACTCCCCACTGAAGCTGGGAGCAGAGGGACGCTAGATGGCTGTCACCCCTCCAGACCCATTTCAACCGATCCTAGTTTCTCCCTCCGTGTCCTCATTCTCTGCACCAGGAGTGTCCTCTTCATCAAAGAAACACCACAATCACCACCATCACCATGGAGACAGCACAAAAAGCAGAGGCAGCCGTCATTCCTGGAAAGCAATGTCATCTCCAAAGCCCTTGGAGTGTGTGGAGATACCTACGCCAGGAATGATGGACAGAGGAGGAGGAGGCTATCTGAATCCAGGCCACTACACTGCTGCAGGCCAGGTCCTCCTCTCTCACCTCCCCACTGCACATCTCTCCCTTCTCTGGCTCCCACTCTGTCTGACAGGATGCCACACTCCCGTATTTTTCTCTCCAGCCAAACCTGCGTCCCCGAGTCCAGAAGCAGAGCCTGCGCTGCTCCCCTCCCCATATAGTCCAGCAAGACATTATTCCCAAACGGGAGAGCCTGAGCTTTCCCCACGCGCATGAGCTCAGAAGGTCTGGGGCCCCTGGTCCAACTGTCTGCTCATGACCTGGAGCGCAGGACCTCTCAGGGAGCGAGGAGGTGGATGGGGCCGTGGTGAACGTGACAGGGACTGCAAGGGAGGGAGCGGGAAGCGGGAGATGGAGGCTGAGGGGGATACTTGGGCCCAGCGGAAGTGGGAGAGAGGGAGAGAGAGAGGGGAGGCTTGAAAGGGAGAGAGCCAGAGAAAGGGAGAGAAGGGAGACATCCACTTTCGGGACCTTTGGATATGGCAGGCATACTGTTCCTCTGCTTGCCCGGACCCGGAATAGCTCTGTGTTTTATAGAGTCCGACCCGCAGTTTTGACACGACTCCTCTGCTGCTGCCCCAGCCCTCACCCTCACCCTCCCCCTCCCCCAGTGGGGCTCCCGGAATGAGGTACGGGAGCAGTAGAGAAGCAGGAAGCCAAGAGCTGGGTCAAAGGTCGGCCCTGAAGGTGTCAGTGGAGGGATATTTTCTAAGGCTGCGACAGTGGGGAGTGTTAGTTTGATGTTGTGGGACTGTAAGTCTGGGTGCGGGCCCAGATTAGTCAGTGAAGTCATAACTGGAAACATTTCTGAAGCAGAATTGAGGTCAGGTAACCAGGAGCACAATCAAACAGAAAGCTGGAACAAATTTGACAATGGATCCAGGTCTAGTGTAAAGAACAAACCTGAAAAGAGGATGGGCTCCCCAAGTGAAAACACGCCCTGGGGAGTCGGGATCTGGAGGGAAAAGTGCAGTCAGGGATGGAGCATAAAAGCGGAACCACAAAGGAGTAACAAAAGAGTGTCAAGAGAAAACTGGTGGAGATAGAGCTAGACAAGAACGTCTACCTGAACCCAAGAAAACAAGCGTCAATGAGAAGAATGTTGATGCTATTGACAAAGTTCAGTTTGAAACTACAGTCGTCCATGAAAGCCAGCTGGAGCTTCAGCCAGCGGCTAAGATTAACTCCCAACCAGAGGAAAATAGGGTTGGAATAGAGGATGAACCTAAACTAACATTGAATGTTGTTTTAACATCTGAGTCCAGAGTAGAGGCTAAACCTGACCCTAAGATTTCTCCTGTTTCCAAGTCAGGGGCAAAGCCAGAGGCGGCGATCAGTGACAGAGGAGTGAAAGAGAGTGAGAGTGACAGCCAGGCTGAAACTAAAGGGGAGCCTCAGCCAGGCTCCATGGCAGGAGATACACCTGAAACTGTCCCTGTAGACCAGGAAGGGAAAAAGCTTGAAGACACCGACACACCAAAATCAAGTCATGCTCTGAAAAGCTCCAGATCCAAGTCCAAATCATCCAAGTCCTGCTCCAGGTCTCGACCAGGCACAGCCACAGGGATGCGCCCAGGAGTGCTGAGCCCCAGAGAAAGCAAAAGGCTAGGAGACTTTGACTCAACTGCACCACCTGAGGGTACTGAGTTCACCTGGCCTCGCAGAGTCATGGTCCGAAAGAGGACTGTCCGTCAGGGAGGGGCACTACACAATCTCCCTATCCTCCCTCCACTTCCTTCTGTACTGTCATCGGCACTGAGAGAGAGCAGGCATCCCACACCCTCGCCCGCGGTTCCAGAAGAACCCCTTATCAGAATCTGATGAATCCCATTGTAGGACAGGATGCTCACTTTGAGGGAGCCGGCTCACGAACCGGAGCCAGGACAGGGCAGCGGTTTTGGTAGGCCGAGCACTCCCTTAGGGAGCAGAACTTGGAGCACTGGAGGGTCTGCAGAGAGCAAGAGAAGAAGAGCCAGGAGGTCCAAGAAAATTAAGTGACAAACGAGTGGAGCAGAATAAGGAGAGAAGGCAGAGAAAGAGGAAAAGAAAGAAAAGGAAGAGAAGAAAGAAAGAACCACTGGGAAATGAGAAGGAAGCTCCATTGGACATCAAACTAGACAAGGTGGAGATGAAGGTGGGAGGAAAAAAATCTGCGAAAATAATTTGAAAAACAAGGAAAAGGAAAAAGAAGTAGGATCTAGAAATAGGAGTCTGAAAAATTGGATGATATAGGAATACAAATTAAAGTTGGTTTCAAAAGAAGTACAGGAGCAAGAAAATGGGGCAGAAAGCAAACTAAACATAGAAGGTGAGGCAGGATGGAAGATACAGAATGAATCCCTGCAGTGGAAGGAGTGTGTGGAGGGTTGGGGCGATGTTCTTGACATGGTCAACACGCTTTGGGATGACAGCTGGGAGAAACATGAAGCGGGTGCCCTTGGAGAAGATGCAGATTCCCCTCTAGGCTCCCTGCAGTGTTGGCCTCTCCTCCAGCCTCCCCCTAGCTGGCTTTGGGGGCTCACCCCACTCCCTCCTCAAGCAGCCTCTGAGGCTCCAGCCTCACAGAGCTGGAGAGGAGGGAGCCGAAGCTGGACTCTGACCTCGAACACCTGGATCTATCAGAGCCTCACAAAGATTTATACCAGACACCGGTGGAACCAGGGAGGGAACGAGCCGACATGTACCAAACACATCCTGGGCCCCAAAGAGACAAGACCCCCCTTCACACAGGTATTCCAGGTGTAATCTACTTCATTTGTTTAGACTTCCTTTCCTTCTTGTTTAATCCATTCTGATTTTGGTTCAGTGCGTTTCAGTACGTTGTCATCTTACCTACTTCCCAGGACAAACGGGTCCAACTAATATCTAAGGATTTAGACAACACAAAATACATAAATTATAATTTACTACAATCAAAATTTAGTAATGTATCAGTATTTGATTAAAAAGTGATCTATGTAGAGATATGTGGAGTCTTTAACTATCCAACTCCTCCTCCCGAGCAAGCATGCAGTGGGATTGGATCAGAATGTCTGCATATTCATGCAAACAAGTTTTGGCGAAGGGGTGGCCTAGTGGTTAGGGCATCGTGCTTGGGTCCCAAAGGTTCTGAGTTCAAGCCCACTCTCACAGCCTGACATGTGAATGAAAATAGACATTTGACTGGACTGAAAGCATGTTGACAGGGTAAACTAGAGATGAAGACTCCAAAGAACATCATCTGATGGAGGTTTCTTCCTGTTAAAAGGGAGTTTCACTCCCTCCACTGTATACGCTACAAGCAAGCATGCTTAGTGTGAGGGGATTGCTGAAGTCAATGAGTCGATGCAATCAGCTGGTTTTCCTTAGATAGAAAACTTTGAATCAATCTGACTGGATGATCTGGTGAACTGGAAAGAGTGACCTGAGATGACATGATGTGAATTGGAGCTATAGAAATAAACTAGAATAGAACTGAATTATACTTCCATGGCCACATTATCACCTTAGCATCTCTCATATATGAAAACATAAGTGTGGCTTGTTTGTCTATATTTCCAGTTTTTATGGTGTCCCATGTGAAATCAGCCCAGAGTGCAGGGAGATATCCACCGTCTTCAGGAGCAACAGCTTAGTTTATGTTCAAAGGTTATTAAAAAAAAAGATCAGACAGGAAAGAGTTGTGAAGAAAAACTCAGTTGTTCACCTTGAATGCCACGTTTCAGCATGAGATCCAGAGTATGATGACAGGGGCGAGTAGATCTGCAAATGTTGTGAACAATTGGATACCAGTTAACTTTAAGGACGAAATTAACACTTTCAGAGCCAACATGGAGGCTCAAATGATGATTAGTAGGGGATGATCATAACCTTAATCAGCATTTGTTCATATAATAGGTCAAAGTATTGGTTTGAACTTCAACAGTAAGACCTGTTGGATGATGCAGTTTTAGTGATTTTAAGTTTAAATGAGGAGATTATGGATTAGGTATTTAAAAGCAAAAAGAACAGTTCCGGAGAACAAGCAGGAGTCTGGAGCCAGATCAGGCAAACAGATCAGAACAGGAAGGCTCAGAGGTCCAGGAGACCAAAGCCAGGCAACCCCATCATTAATTTGGTCTCACTCTGACATCTTTTATATACTTATTTAAGCACCATTTCATAGCGCATGGGTCTCCCAATGGCAGCAGGTCATCCTGTACTCTCATTGGCCCCACTCTCACTTGAATACCAGCCCACCCAGGATCATGTCCACCGGCCTGTCCTTCTCTGAGAATAGCTGTGAAGCAATGCATTGTTTTTTTCAGTGAATGTTAAAACAACCTTTTTCTAAAGCTTGGATGTATTGGATGCTGTGGTTACTAAGACGTCCAATGTGTTCAATATCTTTTCAGGAGTTAGCAGCAGATCCCAGGTCAGTTTGGAGCTAAATGTGATGGCTTCCACCCCGACTGACACTGACAGGACAACGAGTGACTGGTCTAAATCTGCCAGCACTCCCACAGTGGGACCGAGGTAATTTCGGAATCAAAACTTTTTTTAATTCTTAATCCCTATTATCTTTCAGAAAGTGATAAGTTGTTTTCACATTACATTGTTTTATTCACCATAGTAAAGCAGGACAATTTTATATCAATCAATACTTTAGTGAGCTTCGTTTGCTGTTAATTTTTCTGATAAATATCAGTATTTGCTGCTTCATACCCAGGGCTGCCTTTAAAAGAGAGGTTTTAAATCTAAGGGTGCACTTTTCTGGTTAAAGGTAAAGATAAATTAAGGTTAAATAAAATACGGCACATTTCTAAAGTAGTGATGACTTTACATTAGGAATGGTAGAACTGGAGCCTGAGGCGCACACACCACATGTTGCTATAGCGTTCTGAAGCAATGCAGGTGCGAAAATATTCTGTCTTTTTTCTGTAAAATCTAGCCCTGGAACTGTTTTTAAAAAGCACCAATCGACATGTTTTTAGTCTTTTCAAATGGCGTTGATTCTATTCAGGTTTCTAGATTTGGTTAAAGGAAACTGAAATTCTGTGAAAAGCATGGTTTTGCCAGGGTGCGGCTAAAACGCTACCAATACTAGCTAACCAAAACAAGCAGCGATTTATTTGGAGAAGAGAACTGTCTAACTTTGCGTTCCCTCTGATGTTTAACAGATGCTCAACCTCCGTCACTTCTTAATGTTTTTATTTTGGCTTGAATCTGAAGATGGGGCGCCAGTACATCAAATAGAATGCGATTGTTGTTTGTATGGGGGACCCAAGCGCTTGAGACCGGTAGGCAGAGGTGAAATAAAGTTTGTTTATTCAGGTTAACAGATCCAGGGCAGGAATCGGGGTCCAAAAACGGCAAGCCCAGGGCCTCAGCCAAGGAGACATCAGTGGTAAATCAGAAGCTAGAGCCAGGGAGAGACAGGTACACAGACAGCAGAAGTTGGAGCAAGGATGTTTGGCGAGGATCAGCAAACAGTGGAACGCGCTGAACAGGGAGGGCTTTTTAAAGCGTTCAGAGACAGAGAGAGAGCTGATGTTTAAATTGGCAACAGGTGCTGGCAGGACAGAGAAACAGAGCAAGGGAGGACACACAAGGGGGCAGCAGATGTTTTTATTTTGATAACAAAGGAAAACAGGAACAATCAGACCAGGACCATGACACTGAGAGAAAGAAAGAAGCTAATTCTTAGCTCTTTCTGAGACACCATTAAGCATCTGGCATCACCTGAACTCCGGCTCCTATTGGATGCTTCATGGATATATTAATTCCACAATTAAAGAGTCTGATGAAAAACTTGTAGCTATGACCTCTAAAAGGTATTTTGGAGGATTTTCTCATTTTTGCAGGACGTGGCAGAGAAGCGTGCACTAGCCCATTTTTCCTTGTGCGCGGCTCAGTTTAGAAGTTGGTGTTCTCATCCAAGCTTACTGTGTCTGACTGTCCGTAGCCTAACCCCTAAATCCCTCTATCACTATAGAGCGGGGAACTATATACAGTAGTGAACTTTATAGTGAACTCAGTTAACTTGACCATTCAGACAAATATGATCACTGCTTTTTGCTCCGTTGGTCGCGTAACTCCTTGTGCCACTGTAGGTGCGCCCTGCGCCATAGCTGTCAATGAGTAGGTAGCAGCAGTGGGGCGGCTTTGACAGCAAATCCCGCGTATGGCACCTTTGAAGGAGAATTACTCCGTGCAAAGCATTCTGGGATATATCTACCTCTTCTGCAGGCCTTTCTTTTCTTCTCATACACTGAGACACTTTTTGTCTTTGTCTTCCGACCTTCCGCCAATTTTCAAAGAATGGCGGTGAGAAGGGTGAGCTTAATGACTGTCTCCGCCTGGTTGCCTGAACAGAAACAGATAGCTAACAGGGACAGAAACGGCGTTGGGGCGACCTTCGTAAACACATCACCAGAATGATTGACAGTTGGGAGGACCACTGATTGAGATGATCCACCTGGAAATAAAAGGTTGTCCTCTACACCTTTAATAAACGATAACATCGAGCAGTAGGACAGTAGAGTGTGAGAACCGTTTCCAGGTCTCCGGTACTGCTGCAGATTATTCAGGGTCTATAGTTGAAGTGGAGTCAGAGACTCCTGCGTAGGATGCAGTTTTAGTTTTAGGAGATCTCGCCCTCCATATTAATGCCTGACTGAAAATGTTTTGTTTTTGGGCAGGCACTTTCATCCTAACGGCTATACGGCTGTATATGGCTATACCAGTGCCTACAGCTACCATGCTCTACTTACAGACGTCTGTAAAACTCTGAGCATAAATGTGAAACATTTTCAAACACCTCTTTAGATGTGGATGTTTGATGACTCAGTGAGTCGATTAAAATGGAAATGGAAAATCAAATAAATTGTGCTTTTTATTTTACAGAGCTGTTATCATAGATAGAGCTCACTATAATGGAACAACAAGATGAGTGTCTCTGCCCTTTAATAGAACCGGAACATTTTAGAATCTACCGACAGCTCAGTCTGGCTTCATACTTGCCGACAATAAAACCACCCGATTCATCTGGATTTGGTTAAAACATTATTGGCTGATTTCAGCACAACTGAGGACCGTTAGTTACATAAGATTTGGTCAGATTGGTAATTCCATCCATCCATCCATCCATCCATCCATCCATCCATCCATCCATCCATCCATCCATCCATCCATCCATCCATCCATCCATCCATCCATCCATCCATCCATCCATCCATCCATCCATCCATCATGGCTGAATGACCTTTGCTGATGTCATCCTCATCACATTATGAATGCAGTAGCTAATGAAGGCTGACACCTTAGAGCTGCAGCCACAAAACATCCAACTAAGCATCCAACTAAACATCCAACTAAACGTCCAACAAAACAGCCAACTAAACATCCAACTAAACGTCCATCAGAACATCCAACTAAACGTCCAACTAAACATCCAACTAAGCACATCCATCAGAACATCCAACCAAACATCCAAAGCACTAAAACATCCAACTAAACGTATAAACCTCAAATTCATCCAACTCAAGAACAACTAACAGGGCAATTAAAAATGTCTCAAACGTTCCATCAAAACAGTAGCCAACTAAACATCCAACTAAACATCCAACTAAACATCCAACAAACGCTCACAAGGACATCAAACATCCGCCCAGTAAAACAGCCAACTAAACATCCAACTAAACATAACAAACATCAAACCATCCATCAGAAAAATCCAACCAAACGCCTAACTAAAACATCCAACTAAGTATTACATCAACTAAACATCCAACTAAACATCCAACTAAACATCCAACTAAACATCCAACTAAACGTCCAATCAGAACATCCAACTAAACATCCAACTAAACATCCAACTAAACGTCTAACTAAACATCCAACTAAGCGTCCAAACAAAACAGCCATCAGAACATTCAACTAAACATCCAACTAAACGTCCATCAGAAACATCCAACTCAAACATCCAACTAAACATCCAAGCGTCCATCAGAAACATCCAAATAAATATCTCAACTAAACATCCAACTAAACAAACTAAACATCCTCACAAACATCCAACTAGAACATCCAACTAAACATCCAACTAAACATCCAAGAAATCCAACTAAGCATCCAACTAAGTAAGCATCCAACTAAACGTACAACTAAACATCCAACTAAGCATCAACTAAACAGAACATCGTGGACTAAATTAACTGTGTCCAACTCAAATATCCAAATTCAACGCCCACTAAACATCCAACAGAACATCCAACTAAACCCGCCCAAATCCAACTAGAACATCCAACTAAACATCCAACTAACGCATCCAACTAAACATCCAACTAAACATCCAACTAAACATCCAACTAAACGTCCAACTAAACATCCAACTAAACATCCAACTAAACATCCAACTAAACATCAACCATACATCCAACTAAGCATCCAACTAAACATCCAACTAAACATCCAACTAAACATCCAACTAAACATCTAACTAAACATCCAACTAAAATGCGTCCATCATCCAACTAACCAACCAACATCCTTTTAAACATCAAAACATCCAACTAAGCGTCCAACTAAACATCCAACTAAGCATCCAACTAAACATCCAACTAAACATCCAACTAAACATCCAACCAAACATCCAACTAAACATCCAACTAAACATCCAACTA
>JAGKQL010000009.1:40052435-40091064 GCA_018398635.1 Cyprinodon brontotheroides | reverse complement strand
ATGGATGGATGGATGGATGGATGGATGGATGGATGGATGGATGATGGATGGATGGATGATGAATGGATGGATGGATGGATGGATGGATGGATGGATGGGTGGATGGATGGATGGATGGGTGGATGGATGGATGGATGGATGGATGGATTCCAGCAGGTTCTTCTTCTCTGACAGAAACTGAAGGATTGTCTAAATCAGTCTCCATAGAAACAGCCTAAAGCTCCGTAATCAAAACTATTCAACTTTAAAGCCAATTTAAACCAAAATAAAACAGACTTTATCAGTAATATACAGAGTTTATTTTCTCTCTTCCTCTCATTCAGGAAGTCATGGCGATGCACCTAAATCTTCTGGTTTTCAGTCATTTCAACGTTCCTGATGTTTAAAGAGGAACACTGGTCCTCAGAGGAGGTTCAGAGTCCCTGAGCCGCTGTGAGGCAGCTGCTAACCAGGCAGCCTGATGCTCTGCGAGGATCCAGGAGGACTGGCTGCAGAACACAGAGGTCCTCCCCTCTGCAGGACCCGCCACCTCTGGCCCAACACCGTTCTGTCGCAGCGGTTAGTCCGTTCTCATCAGGAGCGAAGGTGGAGAGGGAAGCAGCAGGGAGGCAGAGTGGTTCTAGAGACGCTGCTTACATAAGCCAGCAGCAGAGATGAGAGGCAGCTATTTAAAACCTGGGCTGCAGCTCAGAGGAACGGTTTGGGCTGGCGGCCATCTTGGCAGACTGGGCCGGTTCTCCTGGCTGGGTGGTTACGTAACCAGGCCTGTTCTGATCCAGGTGGATGGACCGGGTTTGATCAGAGGGAGGAGTTCTGAATGGATCCTGGCAACACAGAAATGATGAATCTAGACCTGGTTTGGGTTTCAGGAGGATTCTGGATTTATGACCCGTTTACAGAAGAAGTGGGGGAGGGGTGCCCTAGCGGTTCGAATCCTGAGGTTCTGAGTTCCAGACCCACTCCCACATACTTCCACTCTGGGTCCCTGAGTAAGACCCTGTAAAGTTAGGATGCTGAGACGGAAACAAAAGGTTCAGATTTATTTAACGTCCTCAGATGAAGAGATAGAGCTCTGACTGGGCAAAGCTCAGTACAGTCATTTATACAGCAATCCCATACACACACTTTCCCTTGGAAATATCCCACCCCTACATAAAGCAGTTGTTCTTTCTGCTGCTCTTCTTCACGGTGGCGCCGTTAGCGCAGTAGATCTGCTGTGAGAAGGTCCTGGCCAGGCGAGGGACGGTAGAACTGCAGCTGTTTCCATTTAAACCAAGCTACATTCTTACCTGAAGCATCTTCAAAGTTTAGTTTGGGTCTGTTACGTCCCACAAGGGTGCAACATATCAGGCGACACAAGGCAAAACTGAGGGTTCAACAGTTTCAACTGTGATCAGATTTCTACTGAGCTATTTGAGACAATTTCCAAGAAAAGATTTCCCCTAAATTCTTATCAGACCAAAACACACAGATTTAATCACAGACCCTTAAAACAATAACTTACCATAAAAAGCTCACTTTATTCTTATTTATTGATAATAATCTTGTGGTCAAATCATCAATGGGGATGGCAGCATACCGTAAATTCTCTAATATAGGCCCGGGCCTTTATTTCACTCAAGTGCATCGCGGTCCAGGCCTTTATTGGATATAGGCCAGTATTAGAAGGCCTCTATTGCTATTTAAGCAAAACAGACTACCAGTGGAATGAATAAAAAATGAGATTTTGTGTCTATTTGAACCTATAAAACACTAGGTTCATTTATTGAAAAAGTACAGTTACCATGTCACGCAAAGCTTGGTTTGAAGTAAAAATAAAACCTGCAATTCTGTTTAATTCTCCTCTCAGTTTCCTCCTCCTCTTCATCTCTCCCTTCTATTCTCCTCAAGTACCACAGCGCTGCTCCTCCTGTTCTGCTGGGTGTCTCTGTTCTCTTCCTCGCGCCCACGGCGTGCAGCAGCAGGGCTGTGGTACTTGTATGTTACTTACTACCACAAGTATTATGTTTGAGGCATGCCCAGAAAAAACGTTTACATAGCCCCGGCCTGTATTAGAGACCGGCATTATTTACACCTCCTCTGACATGAGACCCGGCCATTATTTATTAGAGACCGGCCGCTATTGGAATACTGAGCCAATATTAGAAAAATTTCTGGTATATTCATTACAAATTTGTAAGGAATAAAAGCATCCATGACATTGCCGGTACTAAAAAATATTACAAGTAACCAAATAGGTTGTGATGCAATTATATGAACACATTTATGAAATGATGCCATTACAAGTGTAAGGCTCTTTTACATATGTTAATAAATGTACATCCGAGCGCATTCAATGTTTCCCACGTTTTTTGTATCTGTTTAACAATCTTTGGTAGTATTTTGTTTCCAACATTTCCTCATAGGAAACACAGCAGTCCTTCTTAGACGAAACAGCACATCATGCAGTGGTCATATAGTGTATTACATCCATAGTGGTTTAGAATACAGCGTCAGACAGACAGACAGCCTTCTTTTTTATATAGCTTAAATAATCTAATAATAATTCAGTTATTATTGGTCTGATTCTGTCATATTCACATATTTGCCACAATAGCCACACAGTGCTAGCATGTAAAATATTTAAGGAAAAGTCTGCATATATTCAGAATTCAAACTGCTGAAAGTTCTTTGAATGTTAAATTATTACATACTGTTCAAAAAATGATCAGTGTTTTTAATTCAGAGTAATTTTCATGTGAATGTGCTTTACTGGAGGCATCCATATTTGTCAAAAAACACTACTGCCTCCTACGGTTTGTGGCGTCACTGATGCTTGGTATGGAAGCTGTGATCAAGTGCAGTGCTGTATCTGGCTGAGCATCTACTAGCGCTATTAATCCAAGTAATCACTTGAAAAGAGAAACATTCTTCTTCCAAATATTGAGCACTGCTGCGTGGCTTCACTATAGATCTGGTGAATTTCAGTGGTGAAGTCCTCTGGAAATTCAATAATGGGTGTTGATTGCAGATATGTCTGGTAGTGATTTTTAGCACATGGCGAGAGGGAATGGCGGCCCCAAGGCTTGCCGCTTTTACGTGACGTCACTGCCGGAAGATGGCAGGAGAGAGGGGTTACTATATTTGGGCAAAAAATGGCCGCTCCCAGACTCAGTGAAAATTATTGTTTTTATTTTTTACTGATTAACACTAAATTCATTAAATCTCTGTGGACATATTTATTTTATCCAATGGAATATTAGGGCCAGGCTAGAAATATATATATATATTTTTTATTTCCAGAACTAAAAGTCTTAAAAATGATGAGAATAAAGTTGTAAAGTTACGAGAATAAAGTTGTGCAATTATGAGAATAAAGTCATAAACAGACAGCATGTTGAGAGTCTTGTGAAGTTATACTATTATGATTTAATAACTTTTATTCTCATAATATTATGAACTTTATTTTCAAAATAGAAAAAAAAAGAAAAAATCTTTATCCTGGCCCTGATACTACATTCACACCTAAAGCAGCAGAAGCAGCTGGTTTACATGCAGAGTCAATGGTTGATGCACATCAAGATGCAAACATAACTGCTGGATATCAACCTCATCAACCAACGTAGAGCTGATCTGGGAGCTGGTGGGCAGACAGACACAGCTGATGCTGCGATGCAGAGCGCTATGATCACCTCCTCTGAAACAGTTTATTAACGCCTGGGCAAACTTCCTTCAAATGCTGAGAAACACCGCACGGCCGGGAATATGTTTGGAGCTTTTATTATCTGGTACTGCCTGCAGTTTGGAGCACAGACCTGAAAACGATGCTAACATCTGCTTCCAGCAGCCACCAACAGGAGGGGAAACCCCTGGAGAGGCGAGCGTGCCTGAGGCAGCTGCTGCTGGGGATTCCCAGTGACAGCGTCCCGCCAGTATGTGTGGGGGTCTGAGCGGCTCCCACAGAGAAATAATCTTTGAAGTTGCAGGATGGTAATCTGGATGAACTGACTGAACAGACCATGTTTTCCAGGCCGGACTTTCTCACTTCCAACATAGATTCAAACTAATTTCTACCCGCTGATAACAGCAAATATAGCTGCCATTGTTCCAGGTGCAGAAAGGATGGGGTAGCTCACGCCCAACGCGCAACAGACCCACTTTACCACCGCTCAGCTAGAGCAGCTTAATGCTTCAGCCGCGTCAGAACTAAACTAAAAGCATCAGGAACTGAATAATGACTCATTGATCATTCCTTTCTGACCGGACTTTTCCTTTTAAATAAAAATTAAATATCATGCTGCTGGGACAGGAAATGAAATCATTTATTTATATTTCTCTATAGTGGTGTTTTTAGCGAGCGTTTATTTATTTCTGTATTTATTTTTAAATATGGCCGAATTGGTCCTACATAGGTTTTGATTAACTTTGTTTCAAAGATGGCCGTTACTCTTTGATCTCGTTCAGAATGTGTTCTGCACCTCAGAGGCTAATCTAGTGTTGATTTAAGCTTACGCTAGATGAGGAGCACGTGACGAGGTGGCCGGGAGTGGTTAAGGCGATGGACTGCTAATCCATTGTGCTCTGCACGCGTGGGTTCGGAATCCCCATCCTCGTCGGATGTGTTTTTGTCTCCGTAGCTTTCACAGAAACTCCCTTACCGCGCTTTTTCGCGCTTTTTATTTGATTACGGCTGCTTCGGACCCGACCCACCTCTGATTTCTTATTGGTCAACACCAACTTTCTGTTTCCTAGCAACAGCAGTGGAGCCGCACGGAGCCCGATAGTGAGTTTGGGCCCAGAGTTCGGCGCCGTCAGCTCTGCTCTGAGGCCGAAATGCAGGCGCCCAGAGCGGCTGTGAGCGTGGAGGTGAAGCGGGTGATCGGAGCTCTCTGCAGGCTGTTGGCGGCCCTCGGTGTGCAGCCTGTCCCCGCGCCGGAGGCCTTCAGACGGGCAAAGTTCGGAGGAAAACCCGAGGTGGGCTCAACAGGGACCGGTTCTGATTCTCCTCTGAGCGCTTATCTTCCTTTACTTGTAAAGGAAACAGATACAATCTATAATCTACAAAGAGAAACTTTTCAGAGAAAGTATGGAAGCCGATCAGGGCCAAACCACAGGACGCGATGAGCAGTGGAGTAGCGCTAGAATATAACATTTAACTCCTTTTTTAGAGTGATTTATCAGAACCATTGGATTTAAAATTAGTTTTTCTTTGATCAGGAATTTTTCCTAATTATTAAAAAAGAAGTTATTCCTCATTTCCCTAAAATTAGCAGTAGAAGATGATAAACTTTTTCTAGACGGCAATAAACAAAGTTATAGAAATTAATTCACTTATTATTTAATGAACTCAAATGTATGGAATTTATAAGTGTGATATCTAAAACATAACATTGAGTTTTAATAGATTATTGCAGGACCTCAGTAGATGTTTCTGATTTGGATGCTATAAGGTGTTTTTTTCTCTGCTTGGAGCTCCTCTGGGTTCAGACCACAGCGGAACCACAGAGCCTTCCACTCCTGTTCTTTGTTAAATTAATATTAATTGAGATTAAATGTAACCATAAGGTCTAAAAATCAACATTTCATAGCCTTCTGGAGCGTGTGGAGATCTTTGTCTGTTCTGACTGAGGTCGTTTCTGCAGGAGGAACCATTCTGGCAGCTGCTCTGCAGCATCCTGCAGACATCAGGGATGGTTTCCTGTGAGAGCAGCTCCCTGCTGACAGGAGGTCAGTCTGCAGCTCATCCTGAACTCCTGCTCAGACCAGCAGAGACGGAAACATCTTCCTCTGCTTTCTGTTGCACCCAGTAAAGCTCCTGTCCCACCTTGATTATTTAGACCAGCATATGCCTGATGTATAAAACACCTGGCTGAAACGCTGGCATACGTTGGATAAGTTCTGAGGACGCTGAAACACGCCGGTATACGGCGAGAACGTCGAATGCTGAATGCCAGCGTCTGCCATCCGTGAGCCGTCAGTTCCAGGTCAGTTATCTGATGGTTGACAGACGTTCAGTTCCTCATCAGTCGTGGCGTCTAGCTTATCCTAAACTTCTCAGGAACTTGTGCATAACTTATCAAGAACTTCTCTCCACCATGCATATCAACGTATCTGACCTGTTCCAGACGAGCGCTGAACGTGTTTCTACCTTCCAGCTACTGTATAATGGCGTATTGGCAGCGTTTTTGGTATAAAGGGGGTTCACAGGAGGAAACCGTCAGTTCTCCCCTCCAGACTTCATCCTCATCATAGGGTGAGCTGTGAAGGTGAGTGTGATGGATCCTCCCTAACGCTTCACGCCACCACCACACACTTCAACCCTCCTAGCAGACATGACGCTCACTCTGCTGCCACCAAAAACCTGCTTTCTTTCTTTTTCTTTTTTGGCAGGCGCAAAGCAGCTAGGTTAATATGGTGATCAAACACATTTTTTTCTGCAGGCCGGGCGCCTCTGGGCCCATCGCTGCCCCCCTCAGGTCACTGTGCATCATTTCCTGGGCATTACGCTGCCGTGCGTTATGCAGAAGGTAGGCTGTAGTTGGACAGAACTTCTGGACTCGTTATGAATACTCTGTTTACGCCCAGAATAGAAAAAATCCATAGAAAGTTCAGCGTATGCCAGCGTTTTAGGAGATTCTGGGATGTCAGGCAGACACTGGAGAAATGAACAAGGTGTAACGGGACTAAAGAACCTGCGGGATGCAGGTTTGGATCATGAGAACCTTGATGCTCTGCAGCTTTGGGTCCAGTTGTCTTTGGTTTGTTCCCCTCAGAGACCAGGAAGCTGGTGGCTGTGGGCCTGTGGCAGAGCGGTTACCACGGTGACTGGATGTACGATGGAGGCAGCTGCTCCAGCACGGACCTGCTGCTGGCGCTGGGCTGGCTGCTGGCTAGAGGAGCCCTGGAGAAACTGCTGAGCAGGCGGGTAGAGTGTCTGGACCCAGCGCTGCTGACGTCCGCTCCGGTAAGGATGGAAAAGCAGGAGCGTCTTCCTCTCCTCATGCATCCTGGTAACACTGAATGTTTGTGTTCAGCAGAAGCCAGAGTTTTCCGGTGAGGTGGATGCTGCATCGCTGAGGAGACTGCAGTGGCTGACGGGTCGTCTGAGACATCAGGGTCGGACTCTGCTCGCCGCCGTTGGAGCGCGAACGCAAGCGCTGCATGATGTAAGGAGCAAGAGAAACCCAGAGCTGCTAGCTGCTAATGCTAACAGGGTTAAACAGCATCAAACTAAAGATGAAATGAATCATCTGGTGAAGGTCAGGGGAAGAGTGCGACAGGAGCGGCACCACCGAGTGGCCTGCAGGACCAATCAAGCATTTTATTCCTTTTGGAAAACTTTTCTCTGATCCGTAACAAACTGTTGGTTTTTCCTCGTTTAATGAATGAAAACCTTCAATTGGTCACAGAAATAAAAAACAATAACAAATCAAATTCTATGAAGAGAAGAAATGAAGGAGTCTGCATCTGTAAGCGGACTGTGGGCCTTTGTTAGGTGGCATGGTGTGTACCGCACTCAACATGGACCAGAGAAAGCCTGCTGAGAGGAACAGGAAGCGTAGATAAACAACAAAATATTTAAAGAAACAATTGCTTTGGTCCAGGCCTGTTTATGAGTTTATTTTTAATTTTCTTCTGCTGGAGCCTGAATTAATGTCTGACTTTCATTAGTTTGTTTTCATGGAATTTTCATTTATTATTATTTCTGTCAGATTCAAATTTCTGTGACAATTGTGGGTTTTTCAGTCTTTAAATGAGGAGAAAATCACTCTGCTTCATGTGGATATTTAGATGTACATTGAACATTTTATGATATATAACTGCATATATATATATATATATATATATATATGTATGAGTATATATATAAATATATATAAACACAGTGGTTATGCTATTTCTGCCAGACGCGCACCGACATCAGATAGAAACTAAATGTCGTGTTTTATTATCTTCAAACCAGAATCATCGACTTGAACACAGAAATATTTCTGGTTCGTATTTTAATTAATAAAAGTGAGGATAATTAGAGGATCTCTGGTTTGTAGAGAATTAGCTTCTGAGGATCTAACAGGAAATGTAAAGAGAATAAAGTGTTGAATTAAAGATGAGTTTTATTTTCTTCCTCAGGTCCTTTTTACCAGCCAGCTTTCCTCTGCGGCTCCCTCTGCTGGCCAAAGCTCTACGGCGCTCACAGAGGTTTGTACGTTACTGGGAACACTGGTTTTATTTTAGTCTCCTGGTTCAGAGAAACCAGAGCCTGCTGTTGCAAAGCTGGTTCTGCTGCCTGGGAATGGGATTCAATTCTATGCAGTTTATTTCTATAGCTCCAATTCATATCATGTCATCTCAGGTCACTTTCCAGTTCACAGAAGTTCATCCAGTCTGATTGATTCTAAAGTTTTCTATCTAAAACCAGCTGATTGCATCGACTCATTGACTCTTTCAGCAATCCCTCACACTAAGCATGCTTGTAGCGACAGTGGAGAGAAAAACTCCCTTTGAACAGGAAGAAACCTCCAGCTGAAAGAACCAGGTTTCAGTGTGAGCGCGGGCCATCTGCTGAGGGCCGACTGGGGTTCAAGGGGACAGAAGCAGACATAGAAAAAGAAGCATAGATACACCCTTTCAGACTCTGGCCTGCAGGGTTAACAAACTCTGACTCCAATCCTCTCTGATCTATCCTGAGGCTGCTGTCAGTTAGTTTAATCAACTCTGAGTCGACTGAAAAGCCATTATCAGTAGAGCCCTGATTCAATGAGTCACCATGACAACAGGTCATGCCTATTTCACACCACTGGAGCTAGAAATACTAAAGCAGAATGAAGAAAATGTTGGAGACCATTTTTAAAAGAAAGAGCAAGAGCTTCTAAGGAGAAGGAGAAGATTGCTGCCGATAAAAGCATAGTTTATATAAATTGGACAATGGCAGGCCGTTATTACATTTAATCTTATGACTCTCCTCTGTACTGTTCCATCTGTAGGCCACTAAAAATGTTTCTGGTCAAAATCACTCTCCCAGACTGAACGGTAATGACATTATTTTAAAATAACATTTTTGCAGCCGAAACTAAACCTCAGAAAGTGAAACAAACAAAATTATACTCCTAAGAATTCAGTTTTATATGGAAATGTTTCCATATTTTAAGTGGCAGTTTTGACATTTATCAGGTTGACTGAATATGTGTCACATGATATCTGGAGCTAGTATTTCTGCAAAGCAATAGAAATGATAAAGTAATAATAGCAATATGGAGACCTGAATTTATTTCTAGACAAACATTATATATAATATTTATTCTAGATGTGAAGAATTGAGAAAGAAAAAATGTTTTAAGGGATACATATTCAGTCAAACTAATAAATATCAAAACAGCCTGCCAGTTGCTTTGCTGCTCGGCGCTCTGGTTGTATATCTGCTCTGTTCTGTAGCTTCCAGCTGGAGAGCAGCTCAGCTTTATTTACTTTATGAGTACTTTACGAGTATACTTTAAGTGAGAAATTCCACCTCCACACATCCTCTGTACATCAGTTCATCAGGATTATAGGCCCACTATAATCTGCAGTTCTTGTTGGGAGCTCCAGACCTCCACCACCGATAGGCAGCGCTGGAAATCCCCGCTGGAAGCTCTCTGCTGCAGCCAGCCTGTGGGGGATTTCCTGCTGCCGCTCGTAGCGGCTGGAAGTGAATAGAAAGAGTTTTTGAGGTTTAGAGTAAAACTGAAAGAAGCAGAATATATAATCCAATATTTTTTATCAGCAGGTTTGAACATTTCTGGTAAATTTGGGGATTTATCAACTGTTTCTCCATAGTTCATAAAAATGTATTACTGCAGCAATAATGATCAGAGCTGCTCTCTGTTCCTTTTACATAACAATCCATTCTACCTGCTTTATTTAACCTTTGGAGTTTAACTCCTTGATATTTATTTATTATTCATCTGCAAAAAAACTACTGGATCAGCTTTTCTGATTGGTTGATGCTCTGACACCTCAACGCTCAGATTGCGCCTTTCCTGATGCTCGAACGCACCGCTGTTCCCCTGACGACGTCTCCCATAGACTTTGCATGTAAACTAGATGCTTTGGCGCCCAGAATGCGCCCGGTGCGAACGCAGCGTTAAACGTTTTATTAGGAAGGACCTGATCACCGTCTCCTGGGTTCCTCCTCATGTTGGTCTTCCTGTAAATTCTCTGTCTGTCTGACTAAGCAGGTGTTTTCTATGATGCTGGTATCAATGTTTTCTCCCTGATATAATCCAGTTCTGGTAAAGAAGTCTGGAATGCTGCTAATGAGGACGGATCAGTGGTGCAGTGGGTAGCAAGAAGGTTACAGGTTTGATTCCTGGCTCGGGGTCTTTATTATAGGGATCCCAGAGGATGCACTGGAAAACGATCTAGAAATAAGTAAAAAATGTCTTATATTAAGTGTATTTATTCTTAAATTGAGTAGGTAAATGAGATAGTTTGCCAATGGAATTAGTATTTAAAATAAGATAATTAGATAATAAGCACTTGAAATAAGACAATGCAATTGTGTTTTCTGATTTTAAGTGTAAATTGTCTCGTTCCATTAGCCTAAATGTCTCCTTTACCTCCTCAATCAAAGAAAAAATGCACTTACTTTAAGAAAAAATTACTTCTGTAGATTTCGATTTTTTTTCGAGTGTGTGAGTTCGAGCCCCACTCCCACAGACTGCCACTCTGGGTCCCTGAGGAAGCCCTTAACCCCACCCTGCTCCCCGGGCGCCGCACAATGGCAGAACACTGCTCCCTGAGGGGAGGGGATAAATGTAGAGTTTATTTCGTTGCTCTGTGATGGTGGGATGAGAATAAAAAAGTGAAATAAAAAGGATCTGGTCAGGATGTCTGACAGATTGGGAGGTGAAACTCTGAGAAAGAGTTTTCTGAATATAAAGACGCGGTCTTCATTCCCTGAATTAATGGCGCTCAGTCTTTGATTGGATCCTAAAGGACAGGAGGTGTTTGATTTTAACACCTAACAGACCTTCTGACTGAGCTCCTTTATGTTCTCACAGAACTACGATAGAAATCCTACTGAATCAGAAAATAAAACATCGGGGGCGGAGCCAGAGGACTGAGTTTATGGAGGAAAACCTGATAACCAGGTTAGCCTGGGAGAGTGTTACCATGGCAACAGGCCTAGAGGTTGAAGAAACGGGCTGATTAGACCCGGCCGGGTGTTTAGTCTGCTGGTTCAGCTGCTGGATGTTTTCCCTATACCAGTTTAACTTTAAAACTAATAAAAAGTTAGAAGAGAAAAATCCAAACATTCCTTTCTTCTGCTCATGGAGCATCGCTGCCACCTAGTGGTAATTTTTATATTGACTTCCAATCAATTAAAACCTGTAGCCCAACAACAGAGTGACATGGAGGAAGGTTTACCAGCTAATATTCTATGGCACTGAAGCTGGTTAATCTAAAGCTGTTCACTTCCTGGAGGCAACGAGGAGCTATAGAATAGAATAGAATAGAATAGAATAGAATAGAATAGAAAATCCCTTTATTGTCCCACAATGGGGAAAAATGTATAAGAAAAACAATAGTGATTGAAGAGTTAAAAGATAAACTTTAAAATACTGTAAAAACGCTTTAACAATAAAACTCCTGTAAAGTTTTTTGGATATTTGAAACTAGCAAAATATCAAACTGGAGAGCATAAATAACCTAATATGCAGCTATGGACATTTTTCCAGTATTCTTCCAGCTGAGAGGAAGGATCTGTGATAGCGCTCCCTGGTGCATTTAGGGTTACCAACAGTCTGTCACTGAAGGGAGCTCTCACTTCAGCACCAGCTTCATGCATGGATTATCCAACAGAGATGTCCATTTGGTTTGGGATCCGTCTGTTTCCCACTCCTGCACAGTCCAGAGGGCATCCAGTCACAAAGCTGGCTTTCCTGATTAGCTGATCCAGACGCTTCCTCTCAGCTATAGATGAGCAATTGCTCCAACAGACAGCTCCATAGAAGATGGCTGATGCCGCAGCAGGAGCGCCCCCTGCAGTCTGCTGTGACCTTTCTGATCCAGAGCCTCAGTGTTGGGAGTTCAGTCTGTTAGCTTCAACACAACAGAAAAGAGTAGAAAGTCCTTCATTGTTCCTCAGTGGGACAACTTAGGCGTTTCAGCAGCAGTTAGGGAAACTAGAGCTGCTCCGATTGAAGGAATATGAAACTGAGAAGCTTCACATGTAATAAGAAGAATGAAGAACCTGAACCAGCAGCAGGAGGTGATAAGCTGGAGGAGAACTCCAGAAGATGGAGGCCACAGAAGGTCACTCACATGCCCTGTTCTGTTGGTTCCACATGTGGTTTTATTTAGATGGTAGGAAAAAAGGCTTTTAAAGTCAAAAATAGCTGAATTTAGTGTTTTAATTTGTAGGAGGAGACAGGAAGTCATCCTCAGCTCATTTAGGGAACCTGGTTGTTTCAGGACTGCGATCGTCTCCAGCAGCTGTGCGACCTCCTGGACGCCTACGTGAGCTGGAACCAGACGGAGAAGGTTTTCTGGACCTGGATGGTGGGTCTGTTCCCAGCAGAACCAGAAAGCCGCTGCGCTCTTCTGCTTGCTCCGTTCTAACCCTGTTCCTGCAGGACAGCGTGGCCGACCGCCGCCTCAGCGACCTTCAGGTCAGGACGCCCCCTAGGCACGCCCGGCAGAGTTTGGCGACCTGTTACCATGGGAACCCGATGCTGGCCAAGATGGAGGAGATGCTGAGGAGACTGCCTGACACACAGGTACCACGTCTACAGCTTAGAGCTTCACATTTCTGATTCGGTTTGAATATTTAGATCAAAATGAGCTGCAGAGCTCTGCTGCTACCAGGATGCGTTCAGGTGCCTGAGGAAAAATGAGCGTTACGCTAAAGTTGGACTCACCCTGCTGTGAAAAAGTGAGGCAGCAAAACAAACTGTTTTAATTGGAAACTGCTCAACTACAGACATCCCAAGTTCCAAAAACTCATTTCAGGGAGATGCTTTAACACTCACACACACCCGGAGACAACGGCCCCGCACCGGCCCCGCACCGTGCCCCATAGATACACACTTCAAGGCCAGCAACTTCTCATCAACTGTTTATTAACAAACAGCAATTCCTTAAACACTAAACAGAACAATATTGGTCTTTTGATTTTCAATACTTTCAATCTCGTAGCCTTGAACATCGGTTGTGCTTTCTGTTTTTCATGGAACTTCAGCAGACAGTGCACCTCGCCATGATGTCATCATTCCTCACCATGGCCGGTTCTAGACAGGGGCCAACGGGGGCCAGTGCCCCTGTAGCTCATGTCCTGGCCCTATACTGAAAACATAATACTTAAAAGAAATTCTAACGATGATCTGCGCTGGAACAGACATGGTTACTGATAGGTCCTTTGGATCTATTTCATTCTTTTATTTACAAATTTTGTTTTACTAATTATTCAAAAACAATAAGGTGATAGCTTCAGTTGTATTGAGATAGCATCCCAGTTTTCATCTGCCACATTTTTTTGTTTTCACAACAAATAAAAAAATGCTCAGATGTACAGATGAATTTAACAGTTTTTCTTGAGTTCTAATTCAAATTTTATATAAAAATAGTAGTTTTAACTTAAATAAAGTCAAAAATATGTAAAATTCCTAAATTATAAATGTATATTGACCTTATGCAGAAATAGAATTTTTATTGAACCTCATTGAAAAGAAATTTCCCTTCATGCAGCTCTCTAATATATTTGAATCTCTTGCCCCTGTTTTTTATTTCATGCTTTTGGCTGGGCCCCATGAAAACACACTAGCCCCTCCTCACTGGCCCCCTGATACATTTGAGATTAATTTAACCGCCACTGTTCCTCACCTTCAATAGACGTGGATATACTTTAGTATATTCTGCTGTAAAAATCAGTCCTATATTTCGGTTCACCTCTGCCGTTTCCCCAGGATGCACAGCTTTGAGTGGTAACTAGGTGACTGTTAGAGAGTAACCAGAGAACTTATCGGACTGATCCAATCAACTCTCTGATCAACCAGTTGGAACGCTGGTTAAACAGAGCATCGCTTTGGACAGATACACTGCACAGATTTTACCAGCAACCTCCCCACGCAATCCAAACCCCGTTGTTCCTGGGCAATCGCAGTAGTTCTAATCCACACATGATGCAGGAATTATCGTACTGCCTGCTCGCTCTCACTCGCATTAAAAAACTCCTCCTGCCAGAGTTTAAAATCTGGGATAATTTATCCGACTTGCGGATATCCGTGAACAACTATCGATATTAGGGAGACTCCCGGAAGTTCCGGGAGACTTGGGATGTCTGCAACTATGAGGCACAAAACTCACCTAAATACACTGAAAAATAATGTTTTCATTACTTTAAATTTTTTAAATCGTATTAAACTATTCAGAATAAATCCCATTCAGACCCAAACAGTAACATAACGCACCTGAGAGAATAACAGAAACATCATCTGTCAGCGTTAAACTCCTGAGAGCAGCATAGATTTATTGGTTCATCAGCAGATTAACGAGGATTAGAGATCAATCAGGTTCTCAGCAGCCATCATAGATCTCTGCATCACCGGGGGAGGGGGCAGTGGAAGCATAGGGGGGGTTAGAGAACCTGCTGGGACATGATGATGATGATGATGATGATTATTTTTTGCAAGTCCAAGTCAAGTCTTGAGTATGCCTGTTGCAATAATCGATTAATCTCACAATAAATTCTAATCTAATATAATCCACCAATCATCCATCCAGGGATGCCCAGGCATCAGTCTGACCTGAGAGACTCGGTACCAGTCAGACCCGAGAGTCTCGGTACCAGTCTGACCCGAGAGACTCGGTAACAGTCAGACCTGAGAGTCTCGTTACCAGTCTGACCCGAGAGTCTCGTTACCAGTCTGACCCGAGAGTCTCGGTAACAGTCAGACCTGAGAGTCTCGTTACCAGTCTGACCCGAGAGTCTCGTTACCAGTCTGACCCGAGAGTCTCGGTACCAGTCTGACCCAAGTGACTCTGTACCAGTCTGACCCGAGAGACTCGGTAACAGTCAGACCTGAGAGTCTTGTTACCAGTCTGACCCGAGAGTCTCGTTACCAGTCTGACCCGAGAGTCTCGTTACCAGTCTGACCCGAGAGTCTCGGTAACAGTCAGACCTGAGAGTCTCGTTACCAGTCTGAGACCCAAGTGACTCGTTACCAGTCAGACCCAAGTGACTCGGTACCAGTCTGACCCAAGTGACTCTGTACCAGTCAGACCCCAGAGACTCGGTACAAGTCTGACCCGAGAGACTCTGTACCAGTCAGACCCCAGAGACTCGTACCAGTCTGACCCGAGAGCCTCGGTACCAGTCTGACCCAAGAGACTCTGTACCAGTCAGACCCCAGAGACTCGGTACAAGTCTGACCCGAGAGACTCTGTACCAGTCAGACCCCAGAGCCTCGGTACCAGTCTGACCCAAGAGACTCTGTACCAGTCAGACCCCAGAGACTCGGTACAAGTCTGACCCAAGTGACTCTGTACCAGTCAGACCCCAGAGACTCGGTACAAGTCTGACCCGAGAGACTCTGTACCAGTCAGACCCTAGAGACTCTGTGCCAGTCAGACCCCAGGGACTCGGTACAAGTCTGACCCGAGAGACTCTGTACCAGTCAGACCCCAGAGACTCGGTACAAGTCTGACCCGAGAGACTCTGTACCAGTCAGACCCTAGAGACTCGGTACAAGTCTGACCCAAGAGACTCTGTACCAGTCAGACCCCAGAGACTCGGTACAAGTCTGACCCAAGAGACTCTGTACCAGTCAGACCCTAGAGACTCTGTACCAGTCAGACCCTAGAGACTCGGTACCAGTCTAATTTTTCCCTCCTGTCGGTGAACCTGGAGAAAGCGAATCTTTCAGGGGATGAAAACTGTCTTAACTTCTTATGTCCTTGATTTTCTTCTCAGGAGCGTCAGATGGAACTTCAAGAACGACGCTCCAAGGATGAACACGGCGGGGCCTATGTGGGCGGGGCCTCTGTGGGCATTCCTCCCTCGCCTCTCCTCTCTGCTCCCTCCATTCAGGGCCCGTGTCGTGTCAGGCTGCAGGCTGAAAAGATGCTTAGCCGTTCATTGGAGCGGGCCCCCAGCGGGGCCGGGGCCCCCAGCAGGTCCGGGGCCCCGGGGGAGCTGCCTTGTTCTGAGGCTACAGAGCAGCTGCTTCAGGCCGAGGCTGTCCTCCTGCAGCGGAGGGACAGACGGCGTCTGGCCAACAGGAAGCAGCTGCAGGAGCGGATGGATGTTCTGGACCAGCAGGTCTTCATCCCTCTGTAGAAGGTCCGTTTTATCAGTTCTGAATGACCAGCGATGGACGGACTCGGACCAGGGGTTCTACTGGATGCGGGTCAGAAAAGTTCTGATTAAAGAAGCAATAAATCGGTGTCATTTAGAACGCCGCAGAGATGCTGGACAGCAGTTGCCATGGAGACATATGCTGTGGCCTGAGCTGCTGGCTGAAGTTCTTCAATCACTTACATGAAAACAATGCAGAACCTCCCTCAGATCCCATACTGATACAGGATCCGATATCAGGCTAATCTTGGATTAAATATCAATCTGCATCTGCCTGAAGTTTCTGGAACCGGTTGGTTCATAATCTGAGGATCAGTTCTTCTCCTGTTGATCAGTATCCTTGATCCCTTCATCAAACCGTTGCTAAGTACAAAACAGGGAATAAAATCGTGAATCGACCTGATATCGGATCGATGATAGAATCAGTCATCAGAAGGTTATATCAGGACGTCCAGTAAGGCGGAAACGGGCCCAAATAGAACATGGAGGTTCTATTCAGACGGTCCAGATCTCCAGATTAAAATCCTCCTCATTGGTCTGCTGTGATAATCTGATTATTGAGGAACTAGAGGTTCTGTTGGGATTAGCATCTAGAGACATTTGACGATTTTCTTTCAGTAAATTTATTGATCCCAAAATAAACTGAGATGCTGTGAATCTTTTTCATCCAGCTGTTGTCTCCTGTAGAGGTCCGTCTTCCAGTGACCGTGTTGGAGCCTCTGACTGGTTCCGATGAAGATGATGCTCAGGGTTCTCCATTACGTTCTTCATCCTGCTTCATTTTTCGACAGGCGGTAGACGACGACTTCATCAGATATGAAACTGAAGCTTTGAGAGTTAATGAAGTCAGTCTGGGATTATAAAGTAAATCTGCTCAGTTTATAATTCATTGAGAAACGTTTGGAGGGATTTAATCTGCTCTGGATTCAAATAAAAGCATTTTTAAAAATTTCTCATCTCAATCAGTGGTCCTTCTAACTGTCAATCATCCTGGTGATGTGTTTCCGTAAGGCCGTCCTACGCGCTCGTTCCATTAGCTAGCTTTTTCTGCACACTTTCAGCCGTATATCTGTAGTAAACTACGGTTTCAGACAGTCTTTGAAGCTCACCTTTCTGTCTGCGGTTCTTGGAAAATGGCTGAGGGTCGGAAGAGAAAAATAATAATAATTGAACTTTATTGATCTCACATTAGAGAAATTCCCTCTCTGCATTTTGGGCTGCCATTGTGCGGCTCCTGGGAGCAGTGAGGGTGTAAGGGTCTTGCTCAGGGACCCAGAGTGGAGGCTGTGAGGGTCAAACCTTCTAAGACAAGCACACTTCTCTAACCACTGGGCCAACACTATCCCAGGATTTTAGGGGCGGACATTCTATGAGCTATGAGAACAGCAACTTTTAAACAAGTGAAGAGAAAAAAAAAGGGGAAAAAAATCATGAAAATCCTCCACTATACCTTTAATCTAAGGAAAACAGGCTTAAACCCTGCAGAGCGCAGTTCTAGGGATTGGCCAGCAGGTGTCAGGCTGGAGCTACCTGCAGTTTGCTGCCTGATCTAACCAAAAATCAAAGTTTGATCAATGGAGGAAAACGAAGAAAAAACACAGAATGTAGATTAGAGTCAGAATATAATTCCAGTTTCTGCTTAAAGAAAAGCTGCTGATTTATTTGACATCAGGACTTAAGATAGAGAGGAACATGTTCTGATCCATCTCCATAAAGTACAGAGCTTCTGCTGAGGCCTCTGGATCCCATTCTGGGTAAGAAGAGCTTCTAAGGCTGGAGGAGCAGAGAGTAAATCATTAGTTCTGGAGAAACATCACCATCTCCCTGGACTAAAACATCCATCATGAACATCACAAACATCTGCAGGGTTTTAGTTACATCTAAGTTTAATTCCAACAACATTTTCTTCACATCAACAACAAACATCTAAAGTTCTCCTGAAGAGCAGAAACTAAAGCTGAACTTTGAAGCAAACATCAGGAGTCAACCACCAGAAGCTTCTGCATGTAGGAGTTCAGCCACTTCTGTCTCTCCATGGAGGTCAGGAGTTTGCTCTTCTCCCTGAAGGCGGCGTCGTCGGCCACCACCATGTTCCTCTTCAGCAGGCGGGCTCCTCCTGAAGCCCACTCACTTGGCCACACCCCTTCCACACTGGACAGGACAGAACCACCAAGACTTTAGGATCTCCTCAAACACCAGCTGCCCTCAGAGGTAGTTTAGTTAATCCTGCTGATATTTATAGAAAGTGTTTGACTGCAGTTCCACTGTAAAGCCGGACATACACTGAGATTTTTTTCAATCTCAATTGTTGCACGTAGCTACAGCTAACTGGACATCGTGAGCTGCAGCTACAGCTAACACTGTACGACAGATGTGCAAACTGGTCCATTTAAACTCTGCGGTTTCATCATACAGTGTGACCTCACAGCTCACGATGTTTGTTCTCACGCTGTGCGACCAGACGCTCTGATGCGATCTACCTGCTCACACTGTACGTCTATAAACCAGATGGGACTCAGCTCCGCAGTGAGATGGCGCTACTCGGACTAATCTATCCGGAAGCCAGACGAGTAGAAGAGGAATGTGAAGCTCACTAGAGTGAAACGCGATTGAAAAATTCTTTCACGACTCGAAAGTCAGCCCGAAAAAGGGCAAAAAATCATACAGAGTACAGCTGGCTTAAGGCGTCTTAGTCAAGGTCAATGACCGGCGTACCTGACATGTAACAACCAGACCATGCATATTGCTTTTGGTTAATAGAATATATTAATTAGGCTATGGGTGCTTAAAAAAATCCAACATCCCCTTTTTTTACAACTAGACTACTGGGAACATCTCCACCTTTATTCTACATCTTATTTGGCATTGATGCAGGCTGTGGGTCTGCTGGTTCTGACCATACTTCAGACATCAAGCTTTTATTCATCCATTTATCAAAAAAAGAAGAATCTTAGTTTGCTTTGCTTGATCTTCCAGTCGTCATATTAGAGCTGGCCTTTGGGTTGGCTTTTTGACCTTTGAACTTTTGTTAATAACTTTAAAATAAACGCAGCACTAATTAAACCTTTTGTTCTGAGTTTAATGCTTCTAACTGAAAAAATAAGGTGAAAATTAAAAGTTTATGAAATAGGAAATTTTTCATTGCAGGGTTTGACGTTCTGGATTTGTACCACTTGCCCTAAGGGCAAGTGACTTTCCATTTCATTTGCCCAGAAACAATTTTTACTTTGCCCAGTATAATGTTTGATAAATATAGTTCCTAATATTCATTTTGTATATATATCAATGAAACATGTTTGTTTTTAAATGTTTTTGTAATTCAGTATTTTTTTAAGTTTCCAGCTTCCTGGTGTGTGTATCTACATGCTCGTCAGATAATGAACTCAAGCCTACATTACCGTGTTAACATGCTTTTCAATCCTTCCTGCACATTCTTTTCAAACTAAAACTTTGCTTTTAAACTTTTGTGTGCTTGGAAAAATATAAATTGTAATGTTAAAAATCTAAAAAAAAAAAAATTTGACAGGTTAAATACTTAAGATAAATCACAAGATAGAAGTCAATGTCACAAATGAATAACTTATTTTAGAATCACGGTATGTTTATACAAGATAATACTATTATTAATATAATGTGACTTTTCTAGAGAATCATTACATAGTTATTTTATACAGGGTTTCCACAGTCTTACATCATTTCAGAATTCACTGACTTTTAACAGGGATTAGTTTCCCTGACAAAATAAATGCAGCAACAAGACAATAATAATAACATAACAGGTCACCAATTTAACATGTTTAGCTCCATAACATTTAAATACACCTCTCCAATGTCTAAGAGAAAAAAATTTTTTTTTTAACATATGACCAATGTACAGAAGACTGCCATATGATAGCGCTTTTCTAGCTTGTTTGTCGTTTTGGTAACTACATCAGAATTACCGCAAAGTGGACAAAAATCAAGCCATCTGGCGGAGTGAAATCTGTGAGCTTTTTCAAATCACGCGCGAAAGTGTACAAAATACAATAAAAATGGCACCCGGCTGGGTGGGTTTCAGCTAATGTTGGCGCATTTTAAAGTAATTTTGAGTGATAAATATTTTTCACGATCCGCTGCTGCACTTGCCGGCGGGAAAAAATGCAATGAAATTTAATACTCTTCCTCGACAATAAAAAGTACTTGCCCGGGGCGATGTCGGGCAATGGTTAACATCGAGCCCTGCATTGTCTACAAGTAAAAATTTACAAGGAATGAATTTGCAGCGACCGCTGTGGATTCACATATAATTCCTAAATAAAGTGCTTAGCGAAGGGTGAGAGGGTTCACTGCTCCTCCCTCACCTCGTGAAGATAAAACCAGCTGAACTTTTCTACGATAAAGCAGCCAGTTAAAGAGCAGCACAGGGTTGAGTTCCCAGTTACCTGGCCTCCGCCCTGTCTGGACCAAACAGCCACGCTTCCCTCATCAGACCAGCCTTGCCGTCTGCTGCCGCTCTCAGGCTCGGCGTTGACATCATCTGGATGTTCCAGTCATGGAGGGAGATGGAGGGGAACAGAACATCCCAGTCATCAGGTTTTACCTCCTGTGGATCTTCAGGGTTTCTATGATTAGATCATAGAGATGCAATCTTTGTTCATAGGGCAATAGCAATGCGCCTGAGGTTTCAGCTGATCCCACATCAGATTAAACTCACCTGAGAGGTAGTCTAGGATGAGGGAAGCCAGACGTCATCGAGGAAATTACCAGAACCCAAATCAGCAGGAAGGACATCCGAGAAAAAGCCCAAAGGTCCGACATCCTGAAGGAGACAAAAAAAACCTCCTGAGAGTCTCATTTATTCAGATAAGTCACTAATAAAGTCCTTTCACCTGCTTCCTTCTTCAGGCTAACCTCCTCCACCTCCTGGCTACTGTGTAACCTCATTATGTTACTTTATTGACCAACACCAGAATCTGGGCTCAAAAACCAGGACAGAGAGAGAGAGACCTGTTGGACTGAGTCATGGTGAAGTTCCAGGACTCCCAGAGAACTGATTCACTGTAGACTGTTAGTTTGTACCATCTATGGTTTGCAGCAGAACCTTTAGAACCTCACAGGAAACCAGTAACAGTGATGTGATCTGTTGGACCTACATGTCCAGCTGTGATGAGAATAAAAAAGGTTGTTCTGAGCAAAGCTTTTTTTCCTCCATAACTCTGGACGTTAATGTAGATATGATCAGAACCATCTGGTGGGCTGTTGTCACACTTGAGCTACACCCCTCCCCTAATCTCTCCTCTCATTGGCCTTCAGCTCTGACCAACCAGGGTTCTAAGACTTCTAAACCTAACAAATGTTACCCTACTTAGACTTTCTACAAAATCTATTTGATTGGGATAGCATTCCAGCCTCTCTGCTATGGTAACAGTTTACCAGTAAGTCAGGCACTGAAGCAGGGATGACAAGAAAAGGGGAGGAGCTAAAGGATCTGGTGGAGCAGGCGGATGTTGTAGGTCTACAGCATGGTGGTCTGGACGCTCTCTATGAGCCAAATATTCTGTTTTTTTCTGCTTGTTTCCTCCTTTGCAGAAGTAATCTGCTCTTCTGACTGAACTCTCCATCTTCTCTTGCAGTCTGGTTCTCTGGATACCCTCCTTCTAACTCCAGTTAAAGGCACACTGTGTAGATTTTGGCCACTAGGGGTGCTAGACCTGTAACTGCCTGCATTTTGCTTCTACTAATGCGGGGGTCCTCAACCCGCGGCTCCACAGCTGCATGCAGCTCTTTGACCTGGAGCTTTTTCAAAAATGTATGAAATTATAATTTTTTAGCATATATATAAACTAAAATGAACTATAACAAATTTAAACAACTATATCCAAATTTAAACTGAATAATTTTGCATCATAGCCATAGAGATCAGTGGTCATAGAGGTTAGCAAAAAATAAAAAGTGAGGAAAGTCATTTTCAGCCAAGGTTAAATCTGCAACCGATCCACCGAAGCTGGGAGGGAGAGAAAAAGAGAGGTGCGTCTCATAAATTAGAGGAGAGCTATGGATCCCAGAGGGAAAAACTACTGCTGCTAGTTTGGTTGCAAGATAGCTGATGATCCAACAGGTAGAGCTCTGATGCAGGGATGGGAACTTTCTTCCATTTTTTCCCCAAATCCTAAAAATCTAAATCCCACCAAGGAACGCTGGTGATGGAGGATGTGGGATTTCAGGGTTAGAGAGCTCTGCTCTGATGGATGTCACTTCCTGCTTGGTTCCTCGTGACTCCATCAGCTCCTCCCAACAGAAACACCATAGAAAGATTCCTTTATCCTGTTTCTATTATTACATCAATGCACCGCGCACGGTGAATGGCGGTGAAGCGTTCACTGCTCGCCCATCACCTCATGCTGCTATGTGACATTTGCTCGAGGATAAACATTTAATCATGAATGTTTATTACAATTTAAGCCGTCTTTCTCCTTTTCTATAGTGGAATAAAACACTTAGAGCCCGTGTTTCCATGACAGGCTGATAGAAGACTTTCACATTTTTGTGGCTCCAGACAGATTTATTTATTTTTTTTTGGTCTAATATGGCTTTGAGCAGTTTGCTGACCTCTGACCTAAAGATAGAAAATAAAAAAGATCTCTGACTGTAAACTAGGAGTAAAGCAGTAACTTACCAGTCTAATAATAAAGTTGAGAAAACAGCTATTAACATGCTAACATTAGCCCACCTTGCTATTACCATGCTAGCTTTAGTCCACTATGCTATTACCGTGCTAACATTAGTTCACGTTGCTATTGCCATGCTAACATTAGCCCACCTTGCTATTACCATGCTAGCATTAGCCCACCTTGCTATTACCATGCTAGCTTAAGCCAGTGGTTCTCAAACTTTTCCCATGCCACTTTTGGACAAGGGGAATTTTTCAAGCCCCGCCTGTCCCCATGCGCCCCAACACAATACTAATGAAATATGCAACAATCTTAAAATGTTCCAATTTTATTGAAGTAACAAGTAGTATCTAAATACAAACTATCTACATTAAATAACAGCAAGCTCAAAAATAAAAAAAATAAAAATGCAGCTGTGTCAAAATTTGTATCATCATCTCAAAGATAGAAAAAATTTAAGTGCCACTCTGCAATCTGTTAATAAAAGAAAAGAAGTGAAATCCATCTGGCAAGAACAGGTCTATTTATCCCTGCATTAGTAGCTGCAATGAGCCTGTTTTGCATTGCACAGTTTCTCCCAGCGGGGTTGCAGGCTTGATACTGCCACTCTCAAGTCATGCTCAATGTTCAGCTGAGATGGGAGTGGGAGAAATAACGTTGTTAGACAGAGAGACAAAAAGTGAGTAAAAACACCCAAATAATATAGAGCTACTTTTTTTCTGTCCATTAATGTTTATTATTATTTTTGTTTTATTAATGTTTAATTTATTACAATACTAACCCTCCCTCCTTAACCGGGTTTGCTATCACCAAAATGAACCATAAGCCCACACTGCAATGGCGGAGTTACAATTTTTTTAAACTTTAAACGTTTTCTTTTTTTCCCTTGTGGTCCACCAAGGAGCCTAACAATTACGGTAAAACATGAACATGTGGCTGTGTGAATCAAACGCCGTTATTTATTTAAGATAAAATATTTCAAATTCAGTTATTTATTCCAACCATGCGCCAAGCCAATCCCACCTTGCGCTTTATTTACCATGCTAGACGCTGAGCTTAAACTTCCTGTTACCATGCGCAGGAGGGACTTAGCCCATAGCGGGGAGATTACGTGGGGGTTGAAGTAGGGACATTACGCAGCACATCACCTGCTGGAGGACAATGAAAAGGAATAGCATCACCTGCTTTCGCGTACCATCTCTAAAATTAGTCGCCCATTTGCATTAAGCTATGCCAGCTTTAGCCAACCTTGCTGTGGGGTCTGAAATATTAGCCCAAAGTCGCTGAGTTGGCACCACAACATAATTACAAATAATATGCCCACCTCACGCCAATCATTATTTTGGCACTTCAGTTCCAGGTTGCTATCATACCTAATGTTCTAATAATTAGCCCACATGTAGGCTAGTAATGATTATTTGCCAGCTTTAGGCCATTGGTCTAGCTAATGTTAACATACAGCTATAAGGGACAGTTTGCTCTCACCACGTTCTACATTTATAGTCACACCATACACACACACACGCTAACTTTAGCGCCACCTGTCGACCATCTCAATTCCCCACCAGTGGGTCGCGCCACACACTTTGAGAACCCAAGCCAACCTTGCTAATACCATGCTAACATTAGCCCACCTTGCTATCACCATGCTAACATTAGCCCACCTTGCTATTACCATTCTAGCTTTAGCCAACCTTGCTATTACCATGCTAACATTAACCCACCTTGCTAACACCATGCTAACATTAGCCCACCTTGCTATTACCATGCTGATTTAGCCCACCTTGCTATTACCATGCTAACATTATCCCACCTTGCCATTACGATGCTAACATTAGCCTACCTTGCTATCTACACTCCCGTTTCACCCATTCAATCCGTCCTTAAGTTTTGCAGCCTGGGACCTAGACGTGATAGTAAATGAACCATGGCTCACTGCTAATGATGCTACATGAATGCACATAAACCAGTACTGAACCTCGTTTGTTCCCTCATGATAAAAAAGGAGGTCAAAATTAACTCTATTAAATTCATGTTTGCCTAAAAAAATTATCAAACCTAAAAGTAGGAACAATTTCAGAAGTAAAATAAGTCCTTTATGAGGCTTTCTGAAACTTCACTCCTGTCCTATTAAACTCCATTTATGGTCTCATGACTGGAAGTTCTCACCAGAAACCAGCAAAGATTGAACCTAACAGTAAAGAATAACTTTTATATCAAATCAGACGGTTCATAAACCTGCAGCCAACATGAAAGCATGTTTCTCCAGAGATCCATTCTCACTGGACCCCGGACGGGCCCCTGGGTCTGAGGATGCCCAGATCTGCTTCAGCATCAGCTGGGATGGTAGAGACCAGGTACCTTCATGTTTACCTGGTTTGATCAGAGAACCCCATGAATAAAACTTTAAAGACCATAAACTGAGATCAGCCACCTTTGTGTTCCAGTCAGAAAGCTTGTTCCCAGTCAGGCTGGTACCTGAACGTTGCAGGCGGCTGATCTTGGTCCTTACCTGCGTCTCAGAAACCAGAATCAGAAGTTTGTAAAAATCAACAGCTTTCTTCCCAGAAACATTAAAAACACGCCATTAAAACAAGGATTTCCCTCCACTTCAGGTTAAAGGTAGCGCAGAGCCTCCAGTGCTCTGTCTTATATACCCTCTCACCCTGGACAGTGGTGTGACCCCCCCCTGCCCGGCCACACACCCACACCACAGAGTAACACCCCTGCACAGGTCAGGCTGCGGAGCTGAAGGAGCTCGTTAGTGTCCACTTCAAACACTGTGGCTGGAGGCGCTGCTGTTTGCAGGACGGCATCTAGTTACTGAACATCATTACGCGGCTGCGCTGCATTAATGCACATCTTCAGGATCTGCTGCAGATGTTTCTGTGCCTTTTTCTGCCAGTGATGTTTAATCTTTCAGAGCAGGAGCTGGATCACAGATCTGACGAAGCTCCACGCAGAGAGGGGTGAAAAGATGAAACGTCCTCATTCGTCCATCCAGGACAGAAAAACCAAACAGAGCAGAGAACAGGCTGATATTAATAGAGTAGAAATCCATTAATTTAAACAAACAATGCACGTTTAGAGTATATCTTTCATAAAAAGATGAAGCTTTTTCAATATGAGGCTGATGAGGAGATTTCTAACTGATCAGATTGGACGGCTGCTTTCCTGACGGGAGGCGGATCCTGTTCTATTGAATGTGGAGAAAATAAAGTCAGTTCTTGAAATCAGTCATTCAAACTGAGGTTTATGGAGTAAATATATTTAATGGGACACAGTGTGTGCAGAGACTCCTGTTTGGAGCTGAATACCATTAAAAATGGGATCATTGTTGGATTCTGAGCAAAAGGAGAAAGCTTTGAATAAATCTGAGGCGTTATGAAGGGAATCGATTGAGAAACGATGATTAGAGCTGTTAAAGAAAATCGTTAGGATAATTATTTTGAAGATGTGTGAGTTTATTACACCTTAATATTAACTGCCTGTTTAAAAATGATCTTTTCCACAATATTTTATCTAATCAGGACAGTTCCTCTGTCTGGATATAGTTATAATCTTCATTTTGCACGTGGCAAAGATTTGGGAATAGAATGAGAGCGGCGTACTTCAGAACGTAGAGGAATATTTTGATAAGGCTGGAGCCATGGAAGCCTAATCATCTGCTAACGTGTATGATGTAATGATAGGATGATGTGATGATGTCATAATGTGTCAGACGTGAGATTTATAAAATACATCTTTAACTGTTAATCGGAGCCACTCCCTGAGAGGTGAGCAGCTGCTTTCTGTAACTCTGAACAACTAACTTTTCTATCTCTATTCTCCCACCTGCAGAATCTGTTAGTTCAATCTCTAACGTTCTTGCTCTCTCTATTTTTCTCATAGTAGCTTAATCTGGTCTGTTCTGTTTGGCTGTGACTCCATCCTGTAGAGAGAAATATCAGCTGTGCTGCTGCCATCAACTCACCTTTGTTTCTAGATGTTGGAGCTTGGCCTGTTTTTCAGTGTAACTTTCGTCCTGTTTCTCCCCTTCCCCATGACTGGCTCTGACCTGACCTAACTGGCAGCGTTGCCTTTTGTATCTATGCTTGCTTTGTATCTATGTCTGCTTTTTCTGTCTCCTTGAACCCCAGTGAGTACTCAGCAGATGGCAGCCACACTGAGCCTGGTTCTGCTGGAGGTTTTCTTCCTGTTAGTTCAAAGGGAGTTTTTCCTCTCCACTGTCACTGGCTAAGAATGCTTAGTGTGTGAGGGATTGCTGAAGAGTCAATGAGTCGATGCAATCAGCTGGTTTTCCTTAGATAGAAACTTTGAATCAATTTGACTGGATGATCTGGTGAACTGGAAAGTGACCTGAGATGACAGGATGTGAATTGGAGCTATAGAAATAAACTGAATTGAATAAATTGAATTGAATTAAGTAAGATTATAATTTCTATCAGACTCTGTTGTCATATCTCCTGGTTATAAGTTATTAAATGTTATTGTTGTCCTGAGGGATCTCTTTTCAGGGGAAAAGAACCAGAGAGACAGAGCTTCAAGGTGCAAACACATACACAGAGAGCCTATCTTTAACGAATGGTGTTTCTTTCCGGTTCTGGATAAGTTGTATCACTGCAGGAGAGCCACTGATGGACCAGCCACACAGCTGCAGCTGCACAGAGGTGAGGAGATTCCCTTTGTGCTTTAAGGGGTTCTTTCCACCAAATATTACGGGTTTTTTTTAGTTCTGAATCTACCGAGGTGCAATTTGAACTTTTGTTGTCTCACCAGTGGGCATTAAATACCCAAACATTAAGCTCTCGGTTATGGAATTTAGTCTAGTTAGTTTAGTCTTAATTCCTTGTTAAAATACCACTTAGAATTAAGCCGGGCTTACACTCTGCAATTTTCTTCCTTTTTTGGAATTTTTCGATCAGTCAGATTTTCAGCCTGATGGTGCGTGGCGTAGTGAACAGGGGGTAACGAGGAGCGATCAGCCTCTAACGACCACCTCCCCATCAGGAATTGAAAGTCCATAATATCTATGGTGCAGATATGCAGTGTTTTGGTTTGATATACTCACCTCAGGATTTGAAATGCATGAAAATAAAAATCTACATTTTGACATTTTTTTTCTGATTGCTTTGCTTTGTTCTTTTTTTGACCACCTGGGGGCCCTCATGGGGACATTAACGTGTTATTTCTCAGTATTCAGTTAATGCTTGGATTAAAAGAAACATAAACAAATGTAATAAAGATAAGAAAAGAAACATTATTTTCTGGTAAAAGTAGCAGCAGAAAACTGAGAATTCCCCGTCCCTGATCCATGATCAAGATGTTCCTTTAAACCTGTTCAGTTCCAAGCGTTTAGTCTCATGCTGAATGTTTTCAGCATTTTTTTCAACATCTGGCCACATTATAGCTAATGCTACGTTCAGACCGCAAGTGACTGAATCAGCAGAAGCAGCTGGTTTACATGCAGAGTCTATGGTTGATGCGCATCAAAGCTCCTGCAGCGTCTAGAGCAGCAGGAGCAACAGCTGCTGGGGTTGGAGCCAACTTTAGCTGCAGGACGTCAACCAGCAGAGAAGCTGATCTGGGAGTTGGCAGGGAGTCAGAAAGCACTGCTGATGCAGAGCTATGATCAGCAGTTTATTAACGCCTAAATCTAGAGAGAAACTTTTTTGCTTTTATTATCCTGCTGCCTGCCTGCAGACCTTCGGAGACAGCTAACATCACAAAGCAGCCGAAACACCAACAGTCCCCAGAGCGGGCCTGAGTAGATTGGTAACCCAGTGCCTCCTGCTCTCCTCCCACAGAGAAATAATCTTGGTAATCTGCTGTCATGATTCATGCAGCCATTATTTCACTCCAAATGAAAAACTTTTATCCATGGTCACAGAAACAGATAAGCAGATCATGGCTTGTCAGGTCTACAGTGAAAAGAAGGACTGGGTTATTTACTTTGGCCTTTTTGGAAACACAGGAAGGAGCAATCAGCTAAGTGAGCTTAGTGCTTGAAAAAATCTTTCATTCCTTTTTGAGACAGCATGAAAAGTCAGCTGAGTACAAAACATAGAGAGGAAAACAAGAAGAAAAGGGACAAGAAGAGAGGGGACACAACCTAGAACAGATATGGATGTCTATTCTATTAACATTTCTCTATCTGGATAATGGGTCTGTTTAATGTTTTGTCTTCTCAGTTCAGAGGGGCCCCTACCTGTCTTTGCCTAGGGCCCCAAATTTCCTCAATCTGCCCCTGGTGATCATCATGATGGACTAAGAAACGTCTGATGGTGGCAGCAATCAGCACTAATCTGATCAACTCAGCAGGTTAAATCAGAAATCAGCATCAAGCCGCCGTGGGATTATAGTCCGAGCTTCTTCAGTCACTCATTGATCAGAAGCAGTTAGTTCTTTGAAGCTCGGGGAGAAAATATCTAAGCTTTGTTGGAACAACGTTCAGGTTTGTGTGACGATGAGCAGAGGAGTCTGTGGGAGGAGCTACATGATGTCACAGCCAGAAAAAACATCTAGTGGAGGAAATCTGATGCTTCTTTATGCCCTGAGTCCCCCCCTCTCTCCCCGGCCTGGCCCTTTGTTCTGGACCTTGTTGGCTTTAATGACCTGCAAACAGGAAGCAGAAGCTTTAACGACGCCTCAGCAGGATAACAAGCCTCCACCTGAGGCCTGAGTCACTACACATCACGGACGCTTCAGTCAGACCGGCGGTCAGATCTCATCGCCGGCTTTATTTTAATGAAGGTGGAACTCATCCTGCTGACCCGTCAAGAGTCCCGCCCACAGCCTGTGACCTCTGGAGACCCACACCAGAGCCTGGGAGGGGCTTAATGGTGGCTCTGGTTCCTGCTACAGAAAACAGGAAACGTCTCATTACGTTTAGAACAGAATAATGGTAAATCCTGGCAACTGGATTGGCATTTCATCAAGGAGGGCTCATTTCATCAACCATCATCATCATCATCATCACTGGTTCTGAGTCTGTAGCCTTTGCTGGTTCAATTAGAAGAAGACATAAATCTGGATGAAGTAGCTTAAAAGTGTTGAACCTGCTAATGAGGATACTTCATCAGGCTCCATTCTCCAAAGCCTGGCTTTCACTGCACGATATTTTTACAATCATTGCACGCAGCTGCAGCTCAAACTGAATGACGTGACTGCAGGTTTTAAAAGTTCACAGTTCCCCGATGTTTGTTTTCACACTAAAAGCGACCCGGACGCTCTGATAGCGATCTACCTGCTCACGCCTATACGTGCTAAAAACCAGTGGTGGGACTCAGCTCCGCAGTGAGATGCATGCTACTGGGACTCGTCTCATCCGGAGGCCAAACCAGTAGCAGAGGAACATGAAGCTCACTAGAGTGAAACACGCTGCCTTGGATATTTGGGCAATTTTTGTGCTGAAAGCCCTAAAACAGAAAATGGAGACGACATATTACTGGCTTCCAAAGATTATGGCTGAGCTAACATGGCTACTACAGTCTGTCAGGCTTGACAGAAAGAACTCCATTTCACTTCATTGCACCCCCGCCATGCTGCTGGGCTTTACATCTGAGAAGGAAGAAGAAGAAGAATCCTTGTTTTTCCACTCGAGTTTGCCCGCCCACCCACCACTCCATACGATCGGCCGACTGAAAATTCAAACATGTTTCATTTTCTCCCAACAATTACAATTCCTGATGGGGAGGTGATCGTTAGCGGCTGATCGCCCCTCGTTACCCCCTGTACACTACGCCACGCACCATCAGGCTGAATGTCGGCCCGATCGAAAAGTCTTTGTACGACTGGAGAATCAGCCCAAAAAGGGCAAAAAATCATACAGTGTACGTTTGGTGTTCTGTTAGCTCAGTGTACCGTGTCAGGCCAATGTACCTTTACTAATACGCATGCGAGCATGATGGTTATTAGCCGTTATCAGGCCCATAGAATGGCTTCGGATTGGGCCAATAGACTCATTGTCATCGAGTCGATCCTAATCCTAACCATAAATTAATTCATTTTCAACAGCGTAATTAATGAATCTATTTTTGTGTAATCTGAAAATAATTTCAGTAGTTCTTCATGTCCTTTAGAAATAAATAAATAAAATAATCTGCATAATGCTCATATTAAACAAACCAAAAACAAGTAATCTCATGTCCTGTCTCTGAGTTGTAAAGCTCTCACTGCAAATATTTAATTCTCTGTGAAAAACCCTGATCATTCTTTAATAAGATCCAATATTTTTTTAAAGCTAATGTGGACCCAGTGAAGGACTTTTTGTTATTTTATGCACAAAACAGCAACAAAAACCTGAATAAATCTGGAAATAAAACAGAGCAGCAGCTTAAGGCGGAGTTTCAGACAGCTAACCAATCACAGGCCTCTGCAGTCAGTCCACGACCAGAGATCATCTGGATGAGGAGAAACCAGGATGGAGCTAACTGGTTCTCCTCCTGATGAGCTGAAGCTCATCCAGCTCCTCCTCCTGGAATCACCTCAGCATGAGGCTGATTTTCAGCAGGTAGAGAAACCAAACAGCCACTGACCCTGATGCTGCAGTCTACAGTCATATTAATTTCAGTTCATCTTTAATTTATTCTATTCTGTGTTTTCTAGGTAATTGCTTTCTTTTCCATTTTATGTCATTCTAGTTTGAGCTCTTATGTATTTCTTCTTTACTCTCTGCTGCCCCTTGTGCCAGCCTCCTTACCCCTCGCTCCTTTCTAGATCCTTCTGTCACTCCTTCATCACTCCATCTTTGTTCTGTTTGGAGTTTATACTCCTCCTCTGCAGTTACTGGTTGCTGGATTCAACTTAATTTCTCCATTCCATCCTTAACCCAGCTGTTAGTTATTCCTGGATCTATGCTTCTGTTTCCATCCATCCATCCATTATCTGATGCGCTTGTCCCGAGTGCGGTCGCGAGGGGAGCTGGTGCCTATCTCCAGCAGTCAATGGGCGAGAGGCGGGGTCCATCCTGGACAGGTCGCCAGTGCTTCTGTTTCCACTATTTGTTATTAAACCTGCAAGAAACCAGCTCAGCATTTGGGTCCTCGGAAAAACCTCCACCCCACCTGACAGGTAGAGCCTCTGGCTCAATCAGGGCGGTGATTAGCTGGAGGCCAGAGGGTCCCAGCAGGGAACCTCTATCCCATCCATCCATCCATCCATCCATCCATCCATCCATCCATCCATCCATCCATCCATCCATCCATCCATCCATCCATCCATCCATCTATCCGGGATCAGGTCGCGGCGGTAGCAGCTTCAGTAGGGAGGCCCAGACGTCCCTCTCTCCAGCCTCTTGGTCCATCTCTTCCGGGGGTAATCCCAGGCCAGCCGAGAAACATAGTCCCTCCAGCGTGTCCTGGGTCTCCCCCTGGGCCTCCTCCCAGTGGGACGTGCCTGGAACACCTCACCAGGGAGGCGTCCAGGAGGCATCCTAACCAGATGCCCCAGCCACCTCAACTGGCTCCTCTTGATGTAGAGGAGCCAGCTGAGGTGCTTTCTTCTTCCGACTATCTGCATGAACTACATCTATGTCAGAGCAGTGTTTTAGGACTGTGGACGGGTCAGAACTTCTATATAACATTAACATAAACTCTGAAGAGAAATTTAAACAATCCTTCTTAAACAGAATCAGTCCTTAACCAGAACTAAATCTAAACTGAGTCTTAGTCCAACCGTATTTTGAGCTCTTGTTGTTTTGCAGTCTGTGAGGAACTGATGATCTCAGCTCCTCCTCATAGAAACATGTGTTCTGAATCAAAGCTGAAGTAGAACCAGAACCATCTGGAAACTCTCTCACCTTTGACCCTCCATTCTTCCTCTGTAGCTGGAGCTCGAATTCTCCAGCAGGTTCTGATCCGGTTCTGATCCCGGCGCTGAGAGAGGAGCCTCCAATGGGATCAGAACCTATTCTGCCGGGAATGAAAGGATTCTGGGAAGTTTCAGGAAACTTCAAGCTTCCTTCTCTCATGTTTTTCCAAATGAGAACAAATGTCTGCTCATCCGGACCTCCTGGTGCTGCTCTGGTTCTGTTGGGTCCATTTGACTGATTTAAGCCCAGTTTGGGACTAGTTAATGTTAGAAGTGTGGATTATGTTGTAACCGGATTATTAATCTGATTCTAGAGGGGGATCTTTAATCTCCAACATTTCAGACGTGAGCAGGCAGCAAAGGATGGAAGCAGAGGATAAAGTTAAATGTTTGGATTATTTACAGATAAAAAAAGATCAAAGCAAAAATAATACAAAAAAAAGCCAATAAAATAATCAATGACTTCGGTTCTGCTGAACATGTGGCTCTTTTTCTTATGTGTGACGTCCTCGCCGTATGTTTATTCGGACCGTGGTCCGGGGAAAGTGGGCGTGGCTCTGCCCTCGGTGGGGCGGTTCCGCTTCAACACGCGGTTCCTGCAGAACTCCGTGGACCCGCTGGGTTCGGTTCAAATACACACAGAGTTGGGATCATGCACTTCAGGACCTCGCGTGGAAAGCTTCCCACGGCCACCATGTCCGGTCTGTAGGCTGCAGGAGCTTCCAGTTTGGAGCAGAACCTTTGGGACTATGGAGCTGAGAGAAGCGTTGCCTCTGTGGCTGCTGATCCTGGCTGCGGAGCCGCTCTTTGGACTCCCAAACCCGAACACCTCCGCCCAGGTAAGACCTCACCTGGACCCGCTGCAGTCTGCAGGGACCATCCGAACCTTTCGGTCATTCTGCAGCACAGATCCAAACTTTCCAAACGGATCCAGGAACCAGAAAGAGATGATTTCTGGTTTATTATTTCATCTCCAACCTGAGACCCAAAGATCAACCAGAGGAATCAATAACAATGAGCCAATAATTATAATAATAACAATAATAATCAACATAATAATGATCATAATAACGGTCATAACAGTTTACCTCTGTGTATGGAGCCCCCCCCCTTCCTTCCAGTCTAGATTTAGAGGTCAGAGGTTCTCCTCCATCTCTGCTCTCCAGGCGTCTCTTATAGAAAGCTCCCAGCAGGCTTTGGAGGTTCTGCTGTGACCCGGCCCAGATACTCAGCTGCTCCCAGCAGGCTTTGGGCTCCTCTGGGAGGAGGTTCTGCTGTGACCCGGCCCAGATACTCAGCTGCTCCCAGCAGAACCCGTCAGGCTGCGGCTGCATTTCTCAGAAGGCGTCAGATTCATGATCTTCCTGAGGAGCAGCGGTTGCTGGAAGGACGCTTCTCAGATGTCCTGCAGCTCTGTGACTCGATCCGCTGATTCAGGACTTTTACGTTCAGTCTGATCTCCAGATCTATGCATCTTAGACTTTATCCCAGCAGACCGGGGCCCTGGCTCATCCAGAAAATATTCACACCTCTGAACTTTTCCACTGGAAGTTCTGTTCTAGGATCCAGATGAGATGAAATGATTTTTTTCCCCTCTTAATCTTCAGATGTCTCCTGATTATGACGATGTAGAAAACCTTTTTTTAGATTGGTATTATCTTATTACAGATGCTATAGAAATTTCATTTCCAGAAGTATTCACACCTTAGCTTCATAGCCCACTTTGTTTTGGCAGTAACTTAGCCTTAAGCTCCATCCTGAGCCACCTGCCAGGGCTGAACATCATCCCACAGGCATGATACTGTCCTCACCGTTACTTCCTGTAGGGATGGTTCCAGCCCAGTGATGAGTGGTTCCATCCATCCATCCATCCCATCCGTCCCATCCATCCATCCATCCATCCATCCATCCATCCATCCATCCATCCATCCATCATCCATCCATCCATCCATCCATCATCCATCCATCCATCATCCATCCATCCATCCATTCATCCATCCATCCGTTCATCCATCCATAAATGGACAATTAATAATAGAAGCTTTATAGGGGGTTAATTTGGTTCATCCTGATAGTAATGGTGTTGCAGCAAAGGATTGTGGGTGTTTGACTGTGTGATGGTCTGTGGTCGGTCTAAAGTTAGGGTCACTTATTGGCCATAAAAGCAGGATTATTATCGATATTGGCCCCTGCTGGGAACTGGGAACCACCTACTCACTGACACGAACCAGTTTGATCTAGTCCGATGATTATGCTCAGAACTAAATGACCCAGCTTTCGAGGTGGAAAGACGGTTACATTAAACAGAATATTTATTTAAGCCGGACATGCTGAGAACAGCGTTGGCGTTTGAGGCAGGAATCAGGCCGGAACAAGCAGGCTCAGAAGTCCAGAGGCAGAATGGGTCAGGATCAGGCAATCAGAAACACTGAGGAACACGGGAGAATCTCCCCAAAGGCTCAAATAATCTGGCGCTGATGACTGGTCGAATGCTGGTTAAATAGAGGCTGAAGCAGGTGAATCAGATGAACGGTAATGAGAAGTGGGCGGAGCTAAGCGAGAATAAAATGAGTAATCAGACTGAATATCAGTGCTGAGATCATGACAGATGATCCTCTTTTCCTTCCAGTTAAGGATTTAGTTCTGGTAAAGATGGAGCCAAGCTGCCTGCTACCAGCTGCTGGCTTTAAGAGGAAGAGGATGAAGTCCAGTCAGCCGCATTCAGCTGACAGGAAGTGACATATCTGACCAGTGTTCCAGGAGTCGCTGTTTAGTCAAAGTACAGAAACCTGATGTGGGAGCCGCTGGGCAGGACTGAGGCCTCCTTCTCCTCCATCTAAACTCCTCGCTGCTGATCTTTGGAATCAGGTTCTGGTTGGTTCTGTTCTGTCAGAACTTCTGATTGGGTCCCATCTGAATCCAGAACATCTTTAGAGGTGATCCAGTTCCTCTGGTTCTGCTCAGGAACATGTTTGCTCCATGAACCGAAGCTGCAGAGCATGATCTCCTCCCTCGTTCTGGTCCCTCCTCCTTTGAGCTGCTGCTATCTGGGTCCAACAGAACCAATCTGTTGTTTTTTTAGGGCAAAGCTGCTGGAGCACAGGATCATGTGGATCTGGAGCATCTTCTGCAGGAGAACCTTCCTCCTTCGTCTCCTTCCTCATCCAGACGCCCCCGGTCCCGGGACCGCCTCCCAGCAGCTGAAACTGAAGAGGAGCCAGGAGGCTTCATCCTGGACCTGAGGAACTTCCCTGATCTGGCCAATGCAGACGTGGGCGCTCAAAACCCCAACATCCAGGTAAGAACTCCTCTGCGTGTTCATGCAGCTGCTTCAGCTCTGACCGTCAGATCCGGCTCTGGCCGTCAGGTCCAGTTCTGATCATCAGGTCCGGCTGTGGCCGTCTGGTCCGGTTCTGACCATCAGATCTGGGTCCGGCCGTCGGGTCCGGTTCTGACCATCAGGTCCAGGTCCTGCCGTAGGGTCTGGTTCTGACCATCGGGTCCGGGTCCGGCTGTCGGGTCCGGTTCTCACCATCGGGTCCAGTTTGGCGTCAGGTCCGGTTCTGGCCAACAGATCCAGTTCCGGCCATCGGGTCCAGTTCTGGCGTCAGTTCCGGTTCTGACCATCAGGTCCGGGTCCTGCCGTAGGGTCTGGTTCTGGCCAACAGATCCGGTTCCCGCCATCGGGTCCGGTTCTGACCGTCGGGTCCAGTTCTGGCTCCCAGGCCCGCTGTCGTCCTGATCTCCTGCTCAGCGGTGAAGGTCAGACTCCTGCTGAGAGCAGGGAGCTCAAGGAGCAGATCTGAACCAAACGGAACCGGATGAGGAACTAGATTCCATGACAGCAGAGACCAACCAGAACCAGAACTGAGCTGGACTTTGGGACGGAGGACTGGGTCAGTAAAAATGGACGCCAACAGAACAGGCTTCTAGCGAGGAATATGTCATAGTGTGTCCACCGCATCGCGTCTTTAGGCCTAAAAGTTTGAAGTTTAGACTCTGAGACGACATTTCCTGCTTGTTGAGGTGGAATAAAGTTCCAACATTCCGGACCTGATCATGGGAAGTTTGTGTGTTTGACAGCTGTCATTCACGTTAGCTGTTGTTTTTCCCCGTTTCCACCGACAGTATCATATAAAAGAAATAAAAAACCTCCAAAATAATCCTATAGTTATCTGGAATTCAATGAGTTTTCGTAAACTTTTCAAAGTTTCCCGGTTTGCAAACTTCGCAGCGTGCTCTTTCCCGCCAATGAAGCTGTCCGTAGGGACATTGGATATTCCACCAATAACGGCGCTCCTCCGTGCTGTGTCACTCCAACATCTGACCAATAACTTTAGACTTAGACAAACGTTTTGTACATAGAGTGTTTACGTTTTGTTCAGTCCAGCTCTCATTGATCTGGAAGTTCAGAGCATTAATATCTATGGAGCAAATCTGCAGTGTTTTGGTTTGGTGTTATTAGTCTGATGGTGGTGGGGAAGAAGCTGCTGGACCTGCATTCAATGCTGTGAAGCCTCTTCCCAGATGGCAGCAGGGAAACAGGCCATGGTGGGGGGGTGAGGGGTCATTGATGATGTCACAGGCTCGTGACACGCAGCTGGCGCTTAAGGATGAAATGTCTTTAATGGAGGGAAGAAGAGCCCCATGATCCTCTCTGCTGTTCTTACCACTCTTGCTCTCTATGGTTTGTGAGATGTGAGATTATGTGAGACTAGGAAGGCAAATTTTCCAGGTGAAAATTCAGGCGTCCTATTTTTAATATTTCAGGACAGAGCGTCCAATGTACGTCCAACCACACTGCTAGCTTAAATCCCGCAGCAGAATCCAGCCCAAACCAGATGGTCTGAAGAACCACTGACCTTCTAGATTACAGAACCGCTGCTGGGAGACATGGACTGAATCCTTCCTCAGTGAAGATGAGCAGCTGGGAGACGACTCGGACCTGTTATGACAAAGAGACATTCAGCAGCTGCTATCGGTTCATCTCTTCATCTTTTGCAGCTCCTGCAGCACAATGAGCGTCTTTCATAAGGTTCGTCTTTAATCTGATCTCATGGAGGCGAACGTACCTGAGGCCTCGCCATGGCTGCCCTCATCCGCTCTGAGGTGGAGGAATGTGAGCTGCTCTGGAAAAACACCCATATGCAAGCAAGGCTTCAGATTCAGGAAACAGAGACTCCTGGTGCAGAAACGCCTTCAGAACAACGGAGCTCCACTCTGCTTGGTTCTGATCTAAGCTTGATTTAGTCGAAACCAAGACGCAGATGACTGGGGCCGGCTGAGAGCATTCAGGGGAGGAAACTTTTATCCTTAATTATCAAAAACACACTGCTGGAATTACGCTCTTTGCCTCATGATTTGGGTCTATATCCAAAAATCGAATATTCTAAAAAAACATGAAAGGAGCAAGAAATGATAATGAATCAGTGTCTGTTTTTTTATTGAACTGGGCCAGTAAGAAGGTCTTTAATGGTTTTAATGGTCCAGTCTTGGTCTTTGCCTGTTTAAATAGGGCTGCCAGTTCACTGTGTGTCACTTTACAGAAACTTTACAGTTAGATTAGCTTTGCATTGAGTCATCGATTTGAACGACACAGTCCTCATTGAGTGACAGATCTATAAATGGTTTCTATGTCAGAAAAGCTAACGGTAAATCAGCCTCATTGTCTGGGAAAGAAACAGTTAATCAGATGAACTCTGTTTCAGTTTTCATGTCAGAGGATGAAAGAGAGCAGCTCCAGTTAGTCCCAGTAAAAGCTCAGCCCATAGCTGTAGCAGGAGAGAAACGGGACTAAACACTGAAAAACCGGCCAAGCTCCAACATCTAGAAACAAAGGTGTTGATGGCAGCAGCAC